>CM046669.1:50581562-51176562 GCA_025594165.1 Tamias sibiricus | reverse complement strand
CAAGAGTTAGTTATAATGAGTGGCCTAAACTGAATTCTAACCTCCTGTCAAACAAATATTTCTCTTAATTTACCATATTGTTCATTCCATCCATTACCATGGTAAGTAGGTTGCAATGAGAAGGAAAAAGGAATGAAAGTAAAGTTGGTCATTTTATCATCTTGGTTATGTAAAATTAAAACATTAAGACACATGGAACTATCTTAAGAAAAAGGAAATATTTTGATTGAACTTGGGGACTGCCTAATTCCTTGTGGCATCCATAAAAAACATGCCCCATGTTGGGTAAAAGAATAAATTAAAAAATGTCTTTAGGTCTTAGAAATAGAGTATTTGCATTTCATATGTGCCAGCAGCACCATAGGGTAGGTACGTGCATGAATGTATTTATTGTGTTCTCCATTTATCTTTGCTTCTTTTCTTAAATTAGCAAATATATCAACTGTCAGAAAAGTAATATGTCTGAATGCATGGGGAAACCCACTTGTTCAATCTTATTGAAGTGTGTATTTTGAAATTTTCAATAATTCACTTTGAAAAACACTCTATGACTTATCTATCCAGCATCAGTGATCTGTAGCAGGTGTGTCAGGTGGTGGTTGATAAAGGTCAATGGAAGATGTGTAAGTAAATCAAAGAAAAGAGGGCTTTTTTTTTTGGGGGGGGGGGACAATGAAGGTTAAATTTCATGGTGAGCCACCATTTGTGATGAGTTTGAAAAGCAGGATATTCAGTGTTCATGCCCAGGTAGCAATACAATTATCTTAATCAGAGTGAGAAAAATCTGAGATGAATTTGCTTCCCCCTCTTCCCCCAAGGGACCTAAGATACTGGGTATGTTCATATTCCTCCACCCATCTCAGGAATATGTATATCTTTTTGCTTTCAATTCATGAGTGATAAGATACAACCTGATAATAAACTGGAAAATAAAACTGGATTTTTTTTTCTAAAACTATTGCACATATTTCTTTGTCAACCTTATTTAACACAATAGAGTGTTTTTCCACAGAAGGATATTATAGTCAAACATTCTGCTAATCAGTATTAGTTCATATGTGTATGTTGTATATAAGAAAGAATTTTTCAATGTAGAAGAAGTTAAATATCTCAACTGCTTTTATTAGTATATTATTGTTACACTTAATATTAGGGTTTATTTTGACATAATCATACATGTATGGAATGTAGTTTGCTCCATTTTATTCCCCAGTAATTCCTCTTTCCCTCTCCTTGGCCCTACCTTGATCCTCTTCCTTGATGCTACTGGTCTTCCTTCTAATTATTTATTGTTCTTTAAATTGGTGCTTTATAGATGAAGCTGAAATTCAGAATAAAGGCTTTTTAGCCCACTTTTAGGTATTGCTAATAGAGAAGCTAATAAAATTATATTTAAAGGTAAATGTCAGGAACAAATATGATCCTTATTTTAAGAGCAATAAACATCTATGTAGTTAATGTATGAACAAATTTCAATCAATATCAGGGAAGTGGTAGATTATTTTAGCTTTGTTTTATTATTTAAGGAAAGAATAAACAGGAAGAGAATGATGTTCATTCTTTTCTTATTTTTCTACTCCATTATGAGACTGTCTTCAACATTAGCTTTAGTCCCAGATAATTTATTTCTCTAGCAACTAAATCAAAGAAAGGTAAGTCTGTTAGTGATTCAAGTGATTCCCAACTAGAATCCGCTGTTTTTTTTTTTTTTTTTTTTTTCCAATTCCTGACATATCAGCAAATCACTTTTATGAGGCTTTACATGATTCATTGAGCCATTGGGGAAGGGTCAGGGGGCAAGTTGCCATTTACCAGAGTAGGTTTAAGTTGGGGAAAGCAAGGTCAGAGGGGAAGAGGGACCCTCATTACTGCAGGAGGATTCTGGGGCTGGCTGTGTGCCTGCCCAATTGTGTTAAGCTCACTCTGGGTGTTTGTTAACACAAAGCACCAAGCTGCAGGTGTTCTGCGCGCTACAGAGTCTTCAAAGATCAGCCTCAAATGTTTCTGTTACTATAAAGAGGATTAAACGGATTTAAAAACATAGCAGGCCTGTCCAACTGCTAACATATTTGCCAACAGTTGCCAAGAGGGAGGAAAAAGTGTAGGTAATATCAGCTAGAAGTCCTGGTAGTTGGGGGGAAACATACTTTTCAGGTCTCTTTCTCTCTCTCTTTTCCTTTAATAGCCAGAATGTGGAACTGTAGCATTTTCAACTGGAACTCATTAAGAATTCATGGGGCAGAAAATGTAAGAGGTTCTGGAAACAGAGATTTTGAAAGGCCAGAAGTGAGCTATAAATAAACTGCTGCTGATATTCACTTTTTTTTTTTTTTTTCCTGGTGGTTAAATACACTTATTACACCAGAATGCAAACATGGAGCAAACCAGGTGATTTCTGATCTGAAAGCCTAGTTTCCATTCAGAGGCACATTGACATTTATGGACTTACTTATCACACAGAGGTATCATAACAGCCATTACACTGTCTCAGAAAGCACGTTTGCCATTTCATATAGCAGCTGATGTTGACAGACATCACCTGCAGGTGAAAGTATGAAGGCCAGGCATCTGGAATCATCATTAAGGCAGTATTGTCACTGCTTATTGTTAGTGGGTTTTAACATCAAATTCCAATTTATTTGCTTTCAACTTTGCCTTGGTTCAACAACCTACCTGTAGTATTTCTGGTTCCCATACAGAGCACACTGATTTTCAGCAAGGTGTAGTGAGTGTAGAGAACTGAATAAACTGTGTAATCTTAGGTAGATCAAATTATCACTCTGAGTTTTGCTTTCTCATTGATAAAAGAGATAATAATTATCTCACAGAGTCTATCCCTTTTATAAGACTGGAATTATAGAAGACTTATCCCCATGTGCTTATAGATAAGATGTGTGGCTACAGACAAGCATATTACACACATCCAAAGCTTCTACTACCAACTCTCCATTTTCTAGGATATTATTGTGTAAGCTTGTTTGTATAAAGATAATTGATTTTGGAGGACATTGCAGAAACTAATTTGAATGGCTTTCACATAATGTTTGTTATAAGAATTTCTGTTGTGAGTATATATTTAGGGTACAATACATGCATTTTCCTAGAAAGACATTCCTAACTTTTATCTTCAAGGAGTCCATAAGCCTTGAAAATATTAAGAACCACACTATTCTGTAAGCTGTAAGCTATAACACAGAGGGCAGGCATGCAGGCTGTTGGCTCTTCAAAGAAAGGAACACTTGCTTCTCCAAAATAACAGATAGACCTTCATTTTTTTTCATGGCTCTTTTTAACTTCTCTTTCCTCTATTTCCTCATCTGTAAAAAAAGGTCTAAAATATCATATGTTTGAAAATTAAATAGTACAATTTTTAACTTTTCTTGGGGGTAATGATTTATAAAAATTAGCTACCGTTTTAGTAGCTAAATGCAGCACCATGATAGGGAAGATGGTCAATGATAAAAGATTTTGTCCTTGATGAACAAACATTTCTGCAACTGAAGGAAATCAGGTACACTAATGAGAAAAGGTAAAATAGCAATGATGTGATTTTATGTGAATGAAACATATAATTTTACATATGTTCAAATTGAAGATGAATATGTATGAGATAAGAAGAGCAGGCAAAATATATGTGGCAATAAATCAGAAGGCAGTGGGGTGAATGAGCTGGCTTCAAATTAGGAAACATCCAGAGGTCAGTTTGGCCAGCAGATGAAAGCAGAACTGTGGATAGTCCAGGGTGGCATGTTGCAGAGTTCAGATTTGACCTGTAGGTGATAGGAGCCCGAGTTACATGATGACAACAATATATTTAAAGCATTAATTTGGTTTATGTGGGCAGGATGGAGCCCTGTGAGGAGAGGCTGGAGTCAGGGAGTGAGCTGGGAGCTACAGCAATAATCAAGGTGTGAGGTGATGAGGACCTGCTCCAGGGTGGCAATATTTGTGGAAGGTGTGTGGGGACATTGTATCCACCTTAATTGCTTATTTGCTACAATTTCAGCTTCCAACCACAGTTTGCCTTGCCTACTAAACCTTCCTGACTCTGAAATATTCATTCCAGACTTCTAACAGAGAAAGGAAGCAAACAAGGAAGCGGGAAGGGAAGGAAGGAGAGAGGGAGGGAGGGAATCCTTGGAGTCGGCAGACTGGGGTCTCTGGTGTGAAGACTAGATTTTGATTAACCAAAGTATTCCTAGACAAAGATGGAGGGACATGGACATGAGCGCTCGTTTGAACTTATTCAACTAAGAAGTAACTTCCTTAAAGAGAACTAATGACTGCAGAAAAAGAGAGGCATTGCTCTTATAATGGAGCTGCAGACTTACCTGTAAAATTTTTAACCAGCAGCCCATAATAAAACAAAAACAACAACAACACAAAAAAAACCCTTACATTACAAATATAAAATCTTAAACATAATTGGAATATAAATTTTATAGAACATTCCCACTCTTATTATCTGGGATGCCCTATTGCCCGCCCCCCCCAATCTATTTATTTTGTGTTTTTGTTTTTACAAAGGCTGGTGTGACTCACAAAATTGATTTTCTAGCCAAAAATTAATGTGTAAAAAACTATCCTTTATGAGCTATAGACTTCAAAGAACGAAGAAGTCAGCCCTAGGATCTTGAGATTCATGGATCCTCAGATATAAGGGAAATGTCTTAATTGGCTTCTATTTTCAACCCACCAACCCCAACCAAGCTTTTCTCCTCTGGAGTTTCATGAACTGATAATAAAAGAAGGTATTTGTTCCATTAAGTTTAGAACTTAGTTTCAGAATCATATTTTAGATGCAAAGCCTGCCCCCAAACCATCTGCCAGTGCCGGTCCACTCACTGGCTTGATGGCCTTCACTAGGGACAGAAGCCCACACACAAAAATCCATCAAGGGCGATTGCTCACTAATGAGACCTGAGCCCAGACACAATGGCCAGAATTGGTGCAGACATTTTAATGTCTTAGGCTGGTTCCTTATATTATCGTTGGCTCTAACAGCCCAAGGCACACAGAGTAACATTCTTTACCTGCAGTTGGCTCTAATTTCAAACTAGGTAGAATTCTTTCCTACCTTTGAAACCACAAAATAAAATCAAAGAAATAGGATCTTTTGCAAACTGTGACTCTGCATTGATGAGGAGAGGTGAAAGGCAAGCACATGGCCTCGGGTTGGAAATAACTTTGAAATGTCTGATTTCAATCATGAGGCCAAATTACCTGGACACACAGTGACCATTAAAACCTCCTGTCCATAAGCCCCTCCTGTGTGTCTATGCATACTTGTGATTCAGCATTCTGGTGCAACAGAAAGTAAAACATCAAAGCAGAGAAGGAGAAGTGAACTAAAGCAATAAAAACCAATCTGGTTTAAAGAAATTAGGTCTCTAGGAACTCAGCTATTTATCAAAATTCTGGAAAGAAAAAAAAAAAAAAAACATAGAGTATCAATCCTAGGAGGTATACATTGAAATAGGGAACACAATTACCCTCACTTATATGCTTCCCTATTGGTAAAGTTATAGGAATGAATTTCTACTCTTTCAGGGGCCATTTTTCTTTTAGGAATAGTGGTCCACTTGTAACCTGATTTTGAATGTTTCCCTAGATATTTGAATCTATATGGTTAGACAGTGTTGAGTATTTTTGTGGGCCCCTGGTTTCCTTTACAGTCTGAAGATTGGTTAGATACGTTGTCTGCTTAATTTCCAAGTAAAGTCTCTAGTCATATGGTTCCAGAACTGTATATTAACCCCTACAAGGAAGTTAATGGAAAATTTTGAAATTTTATGGAAAGAATGTTTTGTGTATATGTGAAGAAGAATTTTTCTAGGAAGTGGGTCATAGTTTTTTTTTTATTGTATTTCTCAAAAAATCTGTAAAAAGTTTAAAAATCACTTCATTGGACTATCACCAGAAACTTGACGTGGGAAAATAATATAATCACAGGCTCCATCTTCAGGGTTCACTCAAAGAATGGATTGGAAAGTGAGAGTAAAACCAAGGAGAATCTGAGCAGACCCCTTAGCTTCACATGCTTGCAGTGACTTGCTTTTATCACCAAATTTAGAGGTCATGCAGTTAAGGAATATGTTTTCATTAGCTTTGCTATGGGCAACGTCTCTGACATACGGGTCACAATGACAATGGTTGTATAAGTTGTTCCTTAGGGACTTGAGTGTAGTTCAAACTAGTCATGCTGCACCCTGAGAACATGCTAATGCAACCATTTTCTGAACATGCATCCTATGAAGAGCTGTGGAGCTTAATTACACATGCAGACCACCAGTTGTTTCACATCTCCTTACCTCTAATCACCTTCCCCTGTGCCTCCGACCACCCTGTTTCTTTATCCCTTACATAACACCAAACGCCAGGAGGAGTTGATACTTGCTGTCCTAACTTCATGCATGGCTGTCTTGTGAATAAACTCTCTTTTGCAAAACTTCTTGTTTCAGTGATTTGCATACTGTGTGCTGAGGGTGGAGGTGGTGTGGGCAAAACATGCCTGATTTGGTAACAAAACCACCAAAGGTGATAGTTGTATGTAATAATAAATGGGTTCCATTAGAGCAGTGTGCTGGCATGACCTGGGATATGGTTTGGGTTTCTATGCAGGGCACTCCCCTTTACCCCATAGCTACATACTGCGTGACCACCAATTCGTAATGTGAGGGGTGGATTGTAGAGAAGGAACTGTTGTGAACAACTCAGTGCAAATCTATCTCTACCACTTGGAGATCACTAAAAACTCATTCATAACTAACACCTGTGAGAGTCTTAGTATTGGAATAAACATGTGGATACCTAGCTCTACCTCCATTCAATATAGTAATCCTTCAAACCTGTTTGTACAATCAACTCCCTGAGTTGGCCCTTATCATTCTATTATTGGACTGCTCTAGTTCCTGCAATCTCTTGTGATTTCTTACCAGAAAAAAAAATGTCTTCTATGCTTTCTTCCCACAATGGTCTTAACTGATGCCTTCACTGATATATGAAAACTAAACAAAAATGTCTTAGTAATAGTGCAAAGCCTTCAAAAAAGTAACCATTCATTGGGTAGCAATATGTAGTTTAACTTTTTAGAAAGGTTTATGCCTCAAAAAATATATTCAGATGTATTATCTTATTTATTTTTTAATTATTTATTTACTTATTCATAATGCACAAGTATAGTATCTTTTTTCATACAACCGCTTGTATATAAAATATATAAGTACCATTCAGATCTTCAATCATGCATTTAGGATAATGATATCCATCTCATTCAACCACCAATTTTTTTTCCTTCCCCCCCCCTTGCTCCCTCCCTTCCCCTCCCTTTCCGTTGACCATTCTACTGTTCCTCTGATCCTATGTACCCCCTTCCAGCAACACTGTGAAATAGCCTCCTTATATCAGAGAAAACATTCGGTATTTGGATTTTTGAGATTGACTAATTTCACTTAACATTATATTCTCCAACTTCATCCATTTACCTGCAAATGCCATTATTTTATTCTCTCTTACTGCTGAGTAAAATTACATTTTGTATATATACCACATTTTCTTTATCCATTCATCTACTGAGGGACATCTAGGTTGGTTCCACAAACTACCTATTGTGAATTGTGCTGCTATAAACATTGAAGTGGCTGTGTCACTGTAATATGCTGTTTTTAAGTCTTTTGGGAATAGACCCAGGAGTGGGATGGCTGGGTCATAGGGTGGTTCCATTCCCATTTTCCCAAGAAATCTCCATACTGCTTTCCATTTTGCAGTCCCATCAGCAATGTATGAGTGTGCCTTTTTCCCCACATCCTCTCCAACATTTATTGTTGTTTGTGTTCTTGATAGCTGCCATTCTGACTGGAGTGAAATGAAATCTTAGAGTAGTTTTGATTTGCATTTCTCTAATTGCCAGCAATGTTGAGCATTTTTTCATGTATTTGTTGATTAAATGTGTATCTTCTTCTGAGAAGTGTCTTTTCAATTCCTTAGCCCATTTATTGATTGGGTTATTTGCTTTTTTGGTGTTAAGTTTTTTGAGTTCTTTATATATTCTAGAAATTAGTGCTCTATCTGATGTGCATGTATTAAATATTTGTTCCCAATTAGTTGGCTCTCTATTCACCTCACTGATTGTTTCTTTTGCTGAGAAGAAGCTATTTAGTTTAAATCTATCCCATTCATTAATTCTTGGTAATAGTTCTTGCGCTACAGGATTCTTATTAAGGAACTTGGGGCCTAATCCGACATGTTGGAAATTGGAGCTTACTTTTTCTTCTATTAGGCGTATTGTCTCTGGTCTAATTCCTAGGTCCTTGATCCACTTTGAATTGAGTTTTGTGCATGGTGAGAGACAAGGTTTTAATTTCAAATGCATATGGCTTTCCAGTTTTCCCAGCACCATTTGTTGAAGAAGCTATCCTTTCTCCACTGTACATTTTTGGCACCTTTGTCTAATATAAGATAGATGAAATTATATGTATTAGTCTCTGTGTCCTCAATTCTGTACCATTGGTCCACCAGTCTGTTTTGGTGCCAATACCATGCTGTTTTTGTTACTATTGCTCTATAGTATAATTTAAAGTCCAGTATGGTGATGCCCCCTGCTTCACTTTTCTTGCTCAGGATTGCTTTGGCTATTCTGGGTCTCTTATTTCTCCAGATGAATTTCATGACTGCTTTTTCTATTTCTTTGAAGAATGACATTGGAATTTTGATTGGAATTGCATAAAATCTGTATAACGCTTTTGGTAGTATGGACATTTTGACAATATTGATTCTACCTATCCAAGAGCAGGTAGATCTTTCCATCTTCTGAGTTCTTCTATGATTTCTTTCTTTAGTGTTCTATAATTTTCCTTATAGAGGTCTTTCACCTCTTTCATTAAGTTGATTCCCAGGTTTTTTTTTTTTTTTTTTTTTTTTTTTGATGCTATTGTAAATGGGGTAGTTTTCATCATTTCCCTTTCAGAGGCTTTGTCACTGATGTACAAAAATGCCTTTGACTTATGGGTATTGATTTTGTATCCTGCTACTTTGCCAAATTCATTTGCTAGTTGTAAAAGTTTTCTGGTAGAGTTTTTTGGGTCTTCTAGGTATATTATCATGTCATCAGCAAATAGTGCTAATTTGAGCTCTTCTTTTCCTATCTGGATCCCTTTAATTTCTTTCGTCTAATTGCTCTGGCCAGAGTTTCCAGTACTATGTTAAATAGCAGTGGTGAAAGGGGGCATCCCTGTCTTGTTCCAGTTTTTAGAGGGAATGCTTTCAATTTTTCTCCATTTAAGATAATGTTAGCTCGGGGCCTTGCATAAATAGCTTTGATAATGTTGAGATATGTTCTTGATATTCCTAGTTTTTCCAGTGTTTTGAACATAAAGAGGTGCTGTATTTTGTCAAATGCTTTTTCTGCATCTATTGAGATAATCATATGATTTTTATCTTTAAGTCTATTGATGTGATGTATTATGTTTATTGATTTGCGAATGTTGAACCAGGCTTGCATCCCTGGAATAAACCCCACTTGATTGTGGTGCACTATCTTTTTGATATGTTTTTGTATCCGATTTGCCAGAATTTTGTTGAGGATTTTTGCATCTATGTTCATTAAAGATATTGGCCTGACGTTTTCTTTTTTGGATGTGTCTTTGCCTGGCTTTGGAATTAATGTAATATTGGCCTCATGGAAAGAGTCTGGAAGAGCCCCTGTTTCTCTATTTCTTGAAATAGTTTGAAGAGCATTGGTATTAATTCTTCTTTGAAAGTCTTGTAGAACTTGGCTGTAAACCCATGAGGTGCTGGACTTTTCCTTGTTGGGAGCTTTTTGATGACATCTTCTATTTCTTTGATTGTAATTGATCTGTTTAAATTGTGTATAGCCTCCAGATCCAGTTTAGGCATATCATATGACTCTAGAAATCTGTCAATGCATTCAGTATTTTCTGTTTTATTAGAGTACAAGTTTTCAAAGTAATTTCTAATTATCTTCTGTATATTTGAGGTGTTTGTTGTGATATTCCCTTTTTCATCATGAATGTTAGTAATTTGAGTTTTTTCTCTTCTTCTTTTCTCTTCTTCATTAGCATCGCTAAGGGTCTGTCAATTTTGTTTATTTTTTCAAAGAACCAACTTTTAGTTTTGTCAATTCTTTGAATTTTTTCCTTAGTCTCAATTTCATTAATTTCTGCTCTGATTTTAATTATTTCCTGTCTTCTACTGCTCTTGGTGTTGATTTGTTTTTCTTTTTCTAGTGCTTTGAGGTGTGATGTTGTCATTTATTTGTTGTTTTTTTTTTTTTTTTTTCCTTTTAAGGAATGAACTCAGTGCAATGAATTTTCCTCTTACTACTGCCTTCATAGTGTCCCAGAGATTTCTATACGATGTATCTGTGTTCTCATTTACCTCTAGGAATTTTTAATCTCCTTTTTTATGTCTTCTTCAACCCCTTGTTCATTCAGTAGCATGTTGTTTAGCTTCCGTTTGTTGGAGTAGTTTTTCTTATTCCTTGTTTTGTAGTTGATTTCCAATTTCATCCCTTTATGGTCTGACAGCATGCAAGGTAGTATCTCTATTTTTTTTTATATTTGCTGAGATTTGCCTTGTGACATAATATATGGTCTATTTTTGGAGAAGGAGTCATGTGCTGCTGAGAAAAAAAGTGTATTCATTTACTGAGGGATGAAATATTCTATATATGTCCGTTAGGTCTAAGTTATTAATTGTTTTAAGGAGGCCTAAGTTTTCTTTGTTTAGCTTTTGTTTGGATGATCTATCCATTGGTGAGAGAGGTGTGTTGAAATCCCCTATAATAACTGTGTTGTGATCAATTTTACTCTTGAACTTGAGAAGAGTTTGTTTGATGGATGTAGGTGCTCCATGATTATAAATCTATATGCCCCAAATATCCTGTTGATGAATGGTTCCTTAAGTAGTAAGAAATATCCATCTTTGTCCCTTTTGATTAACTTTGGCTTGAAGTCTACCTTATTTGAAATGAGAATGGAAACCCCTGCTTGCTTCCACAGGCCATATGAGTGATAAGACTTTTCCCAGCCTTTCACCTTCAGTCTATTGATGTCTTTTTCTATGAGGTATGTTTCTTGGAGACAGCAAATTGTTGGGTCATTTCTTTAATCCATTCAGATAATCTGTGTCTTTTGAATGGTGAGTTTAGACCATTAACATTCAGGGTTATTATTGAGATGTGATTTTTATTCCCATCCATTTTTATTTGTATTATGATCTTTAGCTTGATTTGGTTTCTCTTCTGGTTGGTATTTCCCTTAGTTTAATATCTCCCTTTGTTGATTTTCATTGTTATTTTTCTCTCTTCTTCATGAAAAATTTTGCCCAGGATGTTCAGAAGTGCTGGCTTTTGAGATGCGAGATCTTTTAACTTTTGCTTGTCGTGGAAGGTTTTTATTTCATCTTCGAATCTAAAGCTCAATTTTGCTGGATATAAGATTTCTTGGTTGACATCCCTTTTCCTTCAGAGCTTGAAATATGCTATTCCAGAATATTCTTGCTTTTAAGGTCTGGGTAGAAAAATCTGAACATAGTCTGATTGGTTTCCCCCTATATGTAATCTGCTTCCTTTCTCTTGTGGCTTTTAATATTCTCTCCTTGCTCAGTATATTAGGCATTTCATTATAATGTGCCTTGGTGTGGATCTGTTGTGATTTTGTATGTTTGGTGTTCGGTAGGCCTCTTGAACTTGGTTTTCCCATTCATTCCTCAAATTTAGAAAATTTTCTGTAGTTATTTCATTAAATAAATTACTCATTCCTTTGGCTTGAAACTCTGCCCCCTCCTCTACCCCAATCACTCTTATGTTTGGTCTTTTTATGTTGTCCCATAATTCTTGAATGTTCTGTTCTTGGTTTCGTACCATCTTTGCTGTGTAATCTAGATTTTTCTATAGGATATATATTTTGTCTTCATTGTCTGAGGTTCTTTCTTCCAAGTGATCTACTCTGTTGGTGATACTTTCAATTGAGCTTTTAATTTGGTTTATTGCTTCTTTCATTTCTGGAATTTCTGTTTGGTTTCTCTTTAGAGCCTCTATCTCCCTATTGAAGTAATTTTTCACTTCTTGTATTTGTTTATGGAGTTCTTTGTCAAAATGATCTTTCACCTCCTGTATTTCCTCCCTCATCTCATTTTTGAGTTCATTCTTAAGTTCCACTAACATTTGGAATATGTAATTTCTAAATTCCATCTCTGGCATTTCACCAACTGTGCTTGCCATGGAATCTACTGAGGAGGTATATTGATTTGTTTGTGTCACTTTCTTCCCTTGTTTCTTCATAAGCTTGTGCGTCTATTCTTCCTGCACTGTGGGACCTTGTCTATTTTGATTTTACCTTAAAATCTTACGTTGCTCCTGTTGTACAATGCTACCAGATCCCTTTATATTTCCTTTACACTTTAAAATCAAACACTTTCTATTCAGAGAATCCCAGTTTGATCACAAGGTACAGATTTAGTTAACCCAGATATTGTTTCCAATTTACTCTGTACTCTTCTGATGGGGTTTTATAGTTTCAAGTAATGGACACAGAGGTGATATGTTTAGGAAGAAGGAAGTGAGTGTATTGACTTGTTCTTTCTTAGAAAGTATGAAAAGAGAGTTCTATGGAAGTGATTTAGTTTCAGCAGATGAGAGAGAAAAGAGAATGGAGTGAATGATTAGGTGGAAAGACCTATTTATATATAAACCTAACTTATGCAGTGGTTGAGAGAAGAAATAAAGAAAGATGGAAAAGAAAAAAAAGAGGAGAAAAAAAAATGACCAAGGAGTAGAAATTAGTGTAAGAGAGAGGAGAGAGAGAGAGAGTCTAGAAAATAGAGAATAAACTATATATAACACCACTTTGCTATATATTTCAATTGCACCCGTTCTAGAAATCCCAATTTCTGCGTATAACTTGTTTTTGCCTCTGTTGAGAATGCAATGGCAGGGTGTAAATAGGGAAGATGAAGGAAGAAGAAGAAATATAAAAGTGAGAAGGAAGAAAAGAAAGAAAAGAGGAGCAGAAGCACACAAACACACTGTTAATAAAAAAAAAAAAAAAAGAAAAAAAAACAAACAAAAAACACCCCAAGAAACAACAAAACAAACAAACAAGCAAACAAAAACGTTGAACCCAAGAACAAGTCTCAAACAAAATGGACCCTTGGAAGCCCTTCTTTTTTCCCTTCCAGTTTAAGCCAATTGATCTGGATCATGTCCAGCCAGCAACCTGTTAGTGGAGTCAAGGCTGCACCTTTGGTCGGTTGCAGAATGGCACAGTGGAATAGTGGAAGGGGCTTATCCTCAGGCTGGGCCCTGCTTACAGCAGCAGGGAGATGCTACTCTGGGCCCTGGAGGCCAGGCACACTGGTGGCTGGGTCTCTCCTTCCTGGCGGGAAGGTCCTATTATCTTATTTAATCTTTAAAACCCTATGAGAATTATCATACCCTTTCTTTTAGGCACAAAGTTGGGACATGCCAAGATTAAGTGATTTATACAAAATCCTACCACAAATAAATGGAAAAGCCAAGATCATAATTGACTCTCCTCTCTCTCTCTCTCTCTCTCTCTCTCTCTTTCTCTCTCTCTCTCCCTATCTCTCTCCTCTCTCTGACCCTCTCTTTTCTACACTGCTTCCTGGCCACTATGAGATGAGCAGATCTATTGCACCATACCCTGCGCTTCATGATGTTCTGCATCCCGACAGGTCCAGATTCAATAAAGCCAAGTAACCATGGACTGAAACCTCTGAAACCTTGAGCCAAAATAAAACTTTCCTATTTATTTATTTATTTATTTATTTTTACCAGGAACTGATCCAGGGGCACTTAGCCAGTGAGCCACATCCCCAGCCTTTGTTTATTAAGAAATAATTAAGCATTCGTTTATTAAGAAATAGGGTCTCAATAGATTGCTTGAAGCCTTGTTAAGTTGCTAAGACTGAATTCAAACCTGTGATCCTCCTAAGCCTCCCAAGCTGCGTGAAATGCTACTAAGCCCTGCTAACTTTCCACCTTTTAAATTGATGTATTTCAGTTATTTTGTCACAGCAATAAAAAGCTAACATACGCTATATATATGTACATACAGATACTTACACATATACACATATATATGCACTATAATACATTATTTTCTGCCACATCAGGAAAAATGCATGATTCTAACACAAAATAACAAACATGAACACATTTGTTCATGGGTATTATCCAAATGTTATACACTAGTTCTAGCAAATAGTGTTCAAAGTTTGAACCCTATTAGTTTTAGTTACAATGAAGAAAAAGCTATGAAATTTTTGAAAGCTATGAAAGGTAAAATAGTGAGGCATTACTCTTTTATGTTATCCCATGGATACATGGCACTTTCTTCATACTTTATATTGGATGAACTTGTTTGCTTTTAGCATTTATTCTCTATTAATATTTAACTGTTCTGGATAGTGTTGTCATTTGGTGTTTCCTGCATAAACACTTGATAATTACTTAGTTATAAATGCAAAATTCAACATCTTCTATGAGATTAAAGAAGAGAAACTAGCAGATTTTTGATGGCACAGTTAAACTTTTTAATCATTTTTATTGCCCTCTTTTCCACTATAGTCTGTCATACATCAAATTCTATTTGAAATGAAGGGATTTTTCTGTAGAGAAGGCAACAAACAGATTTGTTTGGCTTAATGTTTCATTTAAAATGACTGAAAATGGGAGTAGTGTATGTGGTAATGATGATGTGATTTCTGCTCTCTTTGAGGAATATCAGCTCACAAAATTGGATACTGCAGAACCAGGGCCTAAGAGGGTCCCATTCACTGAGAAATAAGTAAACAGGAAATTTCAACAAAACAACCAGTGTTGTATGCTTAAACAGACTGATAGGGAGACAATACAGCAGTTCTGTACTAATAGTCGCTTGAATTCTGGTCTTTCAGGGGAAAAATGACAGATAGTTTTTGTATGTACTTAGAGGATCTGAAGAGCCACTTTCCTCAATTTAGGTCACTTACTTCTCTTCAATTCTGAAGAAGGACTTGAAGATAAACTGCTTCCATTACAGTTCTTCTAGCTCTGCCAGTCACAAGTGAGTCATCTTGAATAAATTATCCAACTTCTCTGTGCCCTTGTCCTTATCCTTGGTAGAATGATGTTAATAATAGTATCTACCTTAATAAGGCTATGATGAGGATTAAATAAGTCAAAGCATGCAAAGTACTTACAATAGAGCCTGACACATAGTAAGTTATCAGTAAAATTTAGCTAGCATTCATTCAACAAAAATGTTATAGTTGTTGTTTAATAATCCTAGTATAATCACTGTAACTCAGGGAATAAACAGCAAGACCTCTTCCAAAGTAGGTATCTTCTTTCATCATGCAGTAAATATGGTCATATGAGGACTTCAAATTGGCATGGTTCACTATTAAGAAAAGAAGAAGATAGAAAATTCTAGTGCATTATTACAGAATTTCTCAAAACATTAGAGAGAAGACTCATCCTAGCACCATGTGATTTATAAAGCTTACTTTGGCTTCTCTCTGCAGCATCTGCTACAAATGGCTAAATACCATTCAAAAATGTTGGAAAAGAGATTATCTGTGTCAGAGTAACAGAGAGGACTAGGAGAAATAGTTTGTCCACTGCTTCCACGTGGTGGAATCTTTATGAATGCCGTACTTCTAGCCTTACCCTAACTCACTTAGAAGTGCAATGGTTGAACATGTAAAGTAAAATAGACAAATGCATTATTTTGAATGCATTTATACTACACTTGATATTGAAAATCTGCTACAAACTCATTGCTCATTAGTTTGCCAGTTTGCTGAGTAGGAGTCTGAGTAGAAGGATCCACAATAGAACTGTTTTGTTTCACAGATAGAAACATGATAGGAGCTAAGCTTCCCAGAAGGCAAGTCAATTCCTTAAGACCAAAGAACACACACATTGTTAATAAATTAAAATAATGCTCCTTGTCTTCTGATCATAAGCATACTCTCCAAAGTGGTAGTCTTTTTATTCTTTTATATAGGAAAAATCCTCCAACCACTCATTTAACTTATTCCCCACAAATCCCTGTGAAACAGGGACATTCATAAGGAACACTATTAGTTCAAAAGAACAAATTCATATGAAATGCTTAATATTTCATATTACATAGAAAATTATCAGCTAATGTTTGTCACTATTATTATCACCACCATCATCATCATAAGTATGCCAAAAGAAATAGTATATGAAAAGGATTATTACTGCCAAAGAGCGTAGTACCTCCAGAGATAAGAATATTGATGGGTCTATTGATATGCTGTATATACATCTTGCTGTATGAAGAATTGGAGCTGTAAACTGGAAACTGAAACATGTTAAAAACCATTTAAGGTGCTAAAATTGTCCCCTAAAGGCAAGGGAAAGCCCCTACTTTTTTTATGTCAGTATGTGAGAATTTGGCTTTAGGAAGATAATTCTGGTAGCTGGGTATAGAATATATGTAAGGTTTAATGTATAGGCACTGACTAATCATATTTAAAAGACCAAAAACCTAATTCTAAAAAAGAAGATATGGTAGGAAAGAGACTTAGAATCTTCATTTTGAAAAATTAAAATAACTTCTCTGGTCATCTAAGTTGCAACAAAATCTGTATTCCTTTAAAAATATGGACTAATATGGGATATTTCATCCAAATTTCCCAAATTTTTTTACAAGCTTTTCAGGAGCCAAGACAATATAACTGCTTAGATTAGCAAACACTTAGATGTTGTACAGAAAAGGTATTTTGGATGCTTATCATCAATATTGTTTAATGATCATATCAAAACTCTAAATAAATTTTTTTCTGATAAGGATAGAAGTCAGGTCTAATATGTTAAGATTCAGATGATTTAAACTTTTTTTTATTAAATTCATAAATGATGAATAATGGATAATTTTCTGTTGGTTCACTTTAATTCTCAGATACCCAGGATGTTCATTTAAAAATCCCTAGAAAAAAATGAACAGCCTTAACAAGATATCCTGTAAAAGAAATTTCCAGATGCATTGAACAATTGAACCACTTTAGACTGGAATAGTTAGATCACTCCAAGTGTTCCCCCACCCATTTACATTTGAGATTTGTTAGACTTAGAAGACAAAACAGTTAATTATACATGAATTATTCCTTCCAAGGCCTTGTTGTGTTGAGGAACACCTCTAGTTCAGGGTCAGTCATGTTTCTTTGTTAACTTTGAATGGCAGATTCTGGCATATAAAACTCATCAAATTGAGATGAAAATATGTTCAGTTTCAAACATGCTAAAAAATTAAGAGTTTTTCTTTGCTCACAAAATATTACAAATCAGAAATTATGATTTTAACATGTGTTTAACCAGAGGACCTATAGCAATCATCATCATCATCATCATCATTAACATGATCACTATTATATTCCTTTTGAGGAAATGTCAGGTTTGCTTTTGCTTTTGCATTTGATTTGATTTGACTTTATTTTGTAAATCTATGCTCAGAATAGGAGTTTAATATCTTATGTGACACCAATTTCAGATGGAACTGCATGTATTTCAGGCTATACTATCAAGGCACTTGTCAGTTTTGAGGATCATTACCACTTTAAAATATGTGATTATTTTATCCTCCTTTAGTTTTTATTTATTTTCAAAAAAGTCCATAAAGAATGAAAAATCATAATGTATACAGCCCAAATACTTTTAAAAGTCCCCCTCGCGTATTGAAAATTCTCTGTATTTGAATCCCCCTTCACTAAGGTAGAAGCTAGACACACTTCTTGCAGCTGAGGTGCAGGATCTTCTGTACGATATTTTAATTTTGATAACATGAGGGAAGCCCTCCCTGGATTTGATTTTTCAGGCAATGATGACATAAGTCCTATAGGAATATGTCTGCCAGGAAAGCTACAATTCCTGAGACTAATTATGGCAGCAGTGGTCAATACTGAAGCTGCCCAGTAGGTGCATTGGGGGTACAGTCCTGCTTGTCCAACCTCCACCTCTGATCCTCTGACCATTACAGACATTCTGGTACCTAATTTGTATCATTCAATAGATTTTTCCCATTTTTAAGTAGCTGGAATATCTCCTGTTGTCTCCAACCAAGTACCCTGATATGTAGGTGTGTTTGTCTACACAGATACACAAACATCTTAAAGACAAACAAAAAGCTGCAAACACCATCACTACTACCATCTAGGGAAATAATTCCGTATTCACTCATTTGACAAGAAAACGTATTAAATGACTACTACATGAGGCACCACACTAGGCATTAATAATCAAGACATTGGTCCCAGTCCTCTTTGGGCTAATATCTATAGATTGTCTATACACTTTGATGTTGCTGACCACCTTTAAAATAAAATATCATCAAGCATCTGTACAAACGTGTGTCACATAAACCATGCTCACTGCTTTACATAACACTAGTCCCTCATTCTTCCACAGCTGAAGAAACCATAAGGAATGGCCATTAAGATGATACTTTAATACAAGATAAACGAGAATTTTCTATATTTTTAAAAATACTAAAGTTGTATCTTAATCTTATGACTAAGAACAAAGGACTTTTCAATAGACTGAGTTAATATATATATATATTGGATAGCTATTTTCTAGCCAGCAATATGGGAGTTGCTGGAAGAGTGAGGGTGATTTAAGTTCCAAGCTTTTGCATCTTTACTTACCACTATGGTTGAATAGACAAGATGAGCAAGCATTAAGCTACCAGCAAAGAAACTTAGATGTAACAAAACTTAGATGCAACAAACTTAGATGTAACGATTACAGGTTAAAGATAACATATTATGAAATGTTAATTGTATCACACAGTAGTAAGTTTAAAAGGAAGTATAGAAAGAAGCAATAAATGTGGGCTGGAAAAGTTCAAGATATCTTCATTATGACATAGAATTTAAGCTGCTTCTTGGCAACAGTAGTGTGGTTTAAATACTGGATCTCTCTTGTTGCATAACTTTGGATGAGTTGCTTAAATGCTCTGGCATCAGTTTCCTCAAGGATAAAGTAGAGGTAATAAAAGTACCTACTTCTAATATTTTGAGGATTAAAGGATTTAATATATGTGTGTACTTAAAATAATACATGCTTATACATTTTAACTAATAGCAGTAGATTTTAGCAGTTAGAATTATTAGCATGCAATGTATTATAGCTATTAATATTGCCCTGGCTGGGTAAAAACAATGCATTTTACAGAGATCACAGATGAACAGTAAAAACAGAACCTAGGAATGAGCAACATCCTAACTTGTTAAACTGGTCCATGCCATCAGAAGACATATTGCCCTCCCAGTTCTGTCTCTTAGCAATAATTAACAATCTCTGTCATATTATATCATCAATTCAACATCTTTATTATCAGTCATACACACTTCTTTACTAAATACATTATTTTATTTTGTACATACTTGCTTTTATTATATATTTAACCAAGATATATTATCTAGATAACTGATATATTCTTAGTGGCAAACTTCTTACATAGAACTTTCTATTCTTTCATGAATCCTAAGGGATATAATAACCTTATATTCCAATGATATCACTTTGGAAATATTACACGTTCTTAATAGTTTTTATGAAAAGCTACAAATAAGCAGAAGAAAATGTGGATATTTATTGAACAGAAACCATGATGTATATATAGAGTTGTTAGTGGAGATCTCTGATTTTTATCAGATATAGCATCAGACAAATATGCTTACAACTTCTCAGATCATCACCCATCTCATGATGTTGAAAGTGAAGCACATAATGTGGACCTGAGCAGGCAGTCAAAATAGAGTTTATGAGTTATGCCTTGCCAATAAGAGTATTCCAAGAAAAGTTGCATTTATAGGGAAGAACACTGTTTTGTAGCCAGCTGTCTCATAGCTGTTATAGCTCCTGGTGGCATCTTCTATTACCTGCTGTGGGAATATTTGCCTACAAACAGACATATATAAAGCAAGAACAGGAAATGGAGGAAGTTGGATCATCAATGACATCAACTGGGCATGCCCATACAGTTTAAAGACTGGATTCTCAATTATGTGACTCAATAAACTCTTTTTGCTTGAACAAATCTGAATGTGGTTTCTGTCTCTTAACCAGAAGTTCTACCTAACATATCTCTATACCCTTTAAAATCTCATTTGTGGCTCTCTTTGGTGCTATTTTAGTGAGAAATCATTAGATTCAATGTCTGGATCATGAAACATAGTAGCAAAATCTATCTTTCCATTAAAATGGAAAGGAAATAGAATTTAAAAAGTATGATACACACACACACACATACACAAAATTGATCATATGTCTTGTGTCAATCACTGTTCTGGTAGCTGGGGTGGGCATAGAATAGATGAAGTCTCTGTACTCATGTACGTGCACTTTTTAGTGAGGAGAAATACAACAAACAAGGAAGCAAATATAGCTTCAGGTACTGTTCAGTGTTTAGGAGAAGAATAAAGCAGGATGGGGAGGCACAGAGTGGGAGTAATGGGAATGAAGGTGGATGAGAGGGTCTTTCTGAAGAAATGACTATTAAGAGATTTAACTGAAGTGGGGAAATTAACTACAATGTTAAGAGTATTTCAGGCAGAAGGAACAGCATACTAAAAAATCTTGAGATGGAATGTGCTTGATAATTTAAGCAAGTTGTTAATGCTCTTGTCCATGAAATCAACATGCTCATCCACTTCTTGCAGAAACAAAGCATGCACATGCCAAAGTGTAGTAAAGAAGAGACAAAGAAGGGTGTGGGTGTCAAAAACAGCTATTAAATTTATAAAAAAATGTTATCAAATTTATCAAAAAATGTTTACTGGTTTCTCATTTTTATATATCTGCGCATACACATGGTAACGAAACAAATAAAAGTATTCTAAATAGCCCCTTGGTAATGTAAATATGTGTTATTCTTTCTTCTGTAGAAATAACCGTGGCCTCAGGAAGCAAATGAATGGAGCACATCATTCAACCCCCTTACTTGATATTTGTGAAAGTTAATTTACTATTCAAAGTTATATCCAAAACTTTGGGACTTAAAGTAGGAACATTTGTTGTTCTCACCATTTACATAATATTCCATTGACTAATTCAGTAAATTATATGCATCCACCTCTTTTTCAGATAAATAGGTTGAATAGAAGGAATAGAAATGGATATTTCAGTGAAATCAGCAAAATTTAAAAAATGGTGGAAAAAACCTTAATTCTATTTATGTTATACTGTCAGTACACTACACGACTTTGGGTGGCAACAAAGTTCTTTAGTGATTTACTCTCTTAGATTAATTCTAATTTTCTTACATTATCATTTTGTTTGCGGTTCCTCATACAGTTTAGTGTATAACATTATTAAGTTTTTAGAATTAGATTAATAAAAAAATGCATCTAAATATTAACAAATGAATAAACCAACACTGAGAATTTCCAGCATCTCTTGGAATGAGATCAATGTTGTATAAAACAGTAAAAAATAAAATGAGCATTTGAAAATTATTTTTTAAGAAACAAAAACCTATCTATCTTCATAAATATTATTCTGTTTATTATATATATGCACATAGATACAAGTTATTTTCCTTCTTCTACAGAAATTTGTAGTCTAGATGAAATGAGCTATTTATTTTTTTGAAATACTTTTTTTGTAGTTGTAGATGGATACAATACCTTTATTTTATTTATTTATCTTTATGTGGTGCTGAGGATCGAACCCAGGGCCTCACACGTACTAGGCAAGTGCTCTACCACTGAGCTATAACCCTAGCCCAGAAATGAGCTAATTATTAAGCCATTTATTGCCTCTTTGCTTTCAACCCACCTTCTTACACTATCTTTCTGATGCCAGAGCTGGAACTCTGTAGATCGCATGTCTTCTTGGTCAGCTGCTTTCTATTAGGCTATTCTAGTGAAGGGATCTAGACAGAGAACCCAAGGCTACGGGGAAACAAGAGATCTATCTCCCTCTTACTTTCTATTTATGACTTTGCTTCCTGTTCCTAGTCATTGATAGCCTAATAACATTTCCTCACTCTGGAGGTGGCATTTCTTCCAAATTTCCTTAACTGACTCTAATTTGTGCCGTGATCAGTCCTTACTGAGTCAGCCTCATCATGCCTCTTTAGAGATACCAGCATCTGCTGGGCAGGATGCTCTACTAAGAAGTCTGAATGTCAGCTCCACTGAACTCCTTCACCAGGGAGGAATAAGGGAAGGTTGGGGAAGTCACTCCTTGCAGTTGCTAACTCCATGATGTCTTGGTGTTCACACTTGGTCTTCTCAGTTATCAAAACCTGACATAGATATTACATGAGCCTTCTAAAGGTCATTATGTGTTTCCTAGATGAAAGGGAGCAGAATGCTGAGAGCCCAATAGATCAGGAGAGTCTTGGGGCTGGCAACAAATGATTATTATTGGTGGGGACATTGTGGCTGAGGCAGATGGTTGGGGCCACACATGTCTAAGAAGGGTGCTAACATGTCAGGCAGGATCAGTTTTACGTTAGCCACCGCTAGTCCAGGCAGCTATACAGAAGACCTGCTTCACTCAGAAAGTACTTGGATCTAAAATGTAAGGCCTCTCTGTCTTTTTCCACAACTGACTGAGAGGGTACCATTAAGCGCCCCCATTTATACACTGAGATGACACTTGGTGTTGTTTGGGAGGAGTAGTGGATGAAAGAAGATACCTGGAACAAGAAATTAAATTATTGGATAGAGCATCTTTATGAGTCTGTATAATGTTTTGTTCCCTTATTGATGATGAGATGGGGAAAAATATATAAATTAAAATTTCTTTGCACATCTGAAAGTAATGTAAGTGAAAATTTTAACCTCACTATAATTGTATACCAGTATGTACCATAAAATGCATATATTACTATTGTCAGTCACTGGCTTTCTAATATTTATAAGGTCTCAAGGTTGAGAATTGCTGATAGTATTTTATCTATTAATTGAGCTCTCATTAAATATTCTTATCAAGATTATGATGTCTATAATGAGAAAAGCCAGGTAAGTAGCACCCATTAATAGAATGGCTATCTTACCTAGGTTTACTGAGAATTGCTAAGATTATAGGCCAAAGTTTTAGTGACCCCCTCCTGTATCCCACTTATTAAGACTTTACCCCATCTGGCTAGCTCTTTCTTACATAAGCTTCAGATCCTGAAAAAGCTGTTTACTGGTTGTCATGATTGTATTTTCAGAGTTAAACTATTATATTAATAGGGCTTAAAATTTCCATTTTTAACAAGCATTTAAAACAGTCCAGCTCCTTTTAGACAGTTAATATAGTGCATATTGATGTTTACAACATGTCGTAAGGCTAACCACAAGCAAAAGTCCTCTGTATCCCTACCAAAAATCAATCAAAAGATGGATAATTGAGTTAGTCTCCTTGTGACTTAACATGGCATGTCTGTATTAACAAATTTGCTAATGGTGTAGTCACGCGTTGTTTTCAGGGCTCGGGACACTGATTTCATAAAGTGAAGCAAGCAGAGTAAGATCAATGACTAACACATGAACAGCTGTTCCTGCCAGTCATTTGGTGTCAAGAAAGAGAGCCTGGAACTCGCAGTCAGAGGACCCAGATTTGAGTCCTTGCATTTCGAGTTTGTATCTGTGTGATTTGGTTAAATCAGTTACTCGCTCTGAGCTTCAGTGTGTTCAACTGGACAATGGAAATCAGCCTTTAAAGCACCAATGGAATAATGTAAACCATGAGTGGAGAGCAGAGGATCTGTGTGGTGCTTTTAAACACCCCCTAAAATATCTATATCCTCTGCTCAAAGCACTTGTCCTTCAAAAGGGATGAACAAGTTTCTATTGTCCAAGACGAGGGGAAATGCTCTCTTCATTTCTAGGGAATACTGCTGAACACTTCCTCCTAGAGCGTGAATATTATTAAATGTAAATTCCATAAAGCCATATTTTGTTTGCATGCCCCACATGCATTAATTAAAAGAATGGCATAATGATAGATTGGCATTATTACACACATGACCCTTTTCTTCACCAAACACCAGAAAAAAGTCTATTCCTCAGAACATGAAGAAATTCCTTAAGTGATGAAAAATACACAGAAAATGTTTATCTCTTTGAGTTGGAAAATATTAGACCATCTGAATTTCACAAGACTATACTGTTTTTACCAAAATTGGTTCTCAGACATCTTCCAGGCAAAACCCTTTCATTTGGTCCCCCACACACATTCTCTCAAAGTCATCACTGTCAATATTTGAATCATCTGATTTTCTTCCTTAAATCCCCAAGAGAGTTTCCAATTCTCTCTTGAATCAAGTTAAAAATCTTCTGATTATTCCTAAGGGGTAGTATCCAGTAGTAGTTTCAGTTTCTGCTAGAGTTTGGTTTACTACGTTGGGAAATTTACTCAAATGTCTTTCCTTACCTGTCATATCTCTTCTCATTTCTCAGACCTTTTACATGCTGATCTCTCTGCCTAGAATGCCTTTTCTCAATCAACTAAATTCTGCTCAAGGCTTGGTATCTCCAAATCCTTTGCCATGTCATTCCCTCTACTCAGCCTCTCTACTCCTGTATAAGTGGGGTATTTTGTTCTATGTTTACTCCTATATTATTTGTAGTATCATGTGAGTTTTTCTTTTTATGCTTTTAATACTTGTTTCTTCAGTAATGCTCATTGCTTTCACAACAGAGTCTATAGTGTCTTCCATTTTATTTTCTTCATCTTCCTCTTTGTTTCCAGTTTAATACTGCATATGAGATATTGGGATAGAGGTATCAAAGAAGAAGAGGAAAGTCCTGGTCTCTGAAACTCACAAAAGTTTCCATGAAAGAAAAAGTCATTTGAAAAAGCTGCCGGGTGCTGAGCATATGCAGCTGTGATATACAGAACCAGTGAGTGAGCACGAACTACCCTGCCCCACCTTTGTTCTCCACTCTTTGCTGGACATGCCAATCACATGGCAGACTGAAGCAGGAAGAGCAAGAAGAGAGTAGAAGGGGCATTCCTCTCTGCAAGATGGGTCTCACCTGAAGCAGGACTAGATGGGGAAGAGAGAAAAGTCTAGATCTAAAGAATCTTTGAAGTTCTGCTGATTAAAGGGGACTATAACTAGACACAGGTAATTACTGAACTGAGTTTGTATTTTTATCTTTTTCTGATTTCCTAAGAATGGATGGGAAATCCAGAGGATGTCTGAATTTTTATCCTATTACAAGGGAAGAAAGGTCTCTAGGGTTAAATATATTGTAGAAAACAAAAGAAGTTTTTATGGACAACTCCCCACAATTCCTGCATATAATATGATAAGATCTTTCCACTTCCATTAGGATTTATCTTTATAGCATAGGTTAAAGAAACACACCCAGACTTTCCATTCTCTCTCTTACCTTGTTCCTTGTGTGACTAACCATAGCTATTTTTGAGATATCTGGCTTCAGTTTAGAAATTGAGAACTGAGTCATTTCCAGCCCTAAACTCAACTTATGCTCAAAGTTGGAATGGACTTCTGATGAAATGAACCTTGAGCTGAACTGAGCATCATTTACAAAGAAGCAATGCCAACATTTTTGTTGTTGTTGTTTTAAAACCCAGTGAGAACTTCTGAACAGAAACCAAACCTATATTTTTGAAAACCACTGAACCAGAATAAAACTAGAGCATCAGAATATTTTCTGAAATAAGCTTGAACCAAATTGATATTTTATTTGATCCAAGTTCCTGGTTAAGATAAAGTGTGTGGTCATGTAACATAACAAAGTTAAATAGCCCACCCAGAGATTAAATATGTGGCCTTTCACTCATTAGTACCATATTTTAAAACTAAATCAACTGAGATGGTTTTCCACAAACCACTATGATATACATGAGTAAAGAGTTCAATGATCATTTTTGTAGAGAGGAAGGTATAAAGCTACAAAGGTTCACTGAGTCACCCAAGAACATGCAGAATGGCAGTGAAGAGCTGGGATATTTCAAACACTGTTTTCCTTTAGGTTCTGTATAAGAAGGAAGAGGCAGATTCAAAACCATAATTGAATTCATACATACTCATTAACTTTTGGAATACTTCAAGTCATTGACATTGATCGTTACCAGTAGTAGAAGGTGTCAGAAAAAGACTTATCATTCTCTTTACCAAAGGTGACCAGGAAACTTTTAGTGATTCTTGCCTAAACATAGTCAAATCAATGTGGATTCTTTCTTCTCTAAGAACTACTTAAGAAGTGAGCACTAATTTTCCTCATAGTTTTGTTGATTCGTATTATCTCTGCTAAAAATGTAAATATTTCCCCCAAAGGATGGGCCTATGAATGTCATGATTTGTGATGTTTTTCCTCCCTGATTTATGACTCAGTGAACAGGTCAGATTGAGCACTGGAGTGCAGCCCAGAGACATCTCTGGAGGACCTCTGTGTGGAGGTGAATTACATTTATCACCAGGCCTTTAATTTATAGAAGGTAATAAAGAGTTATCTACATGTTTAGGACAAGTAACTATTTTTGCCATAACTTCTTGCATGCTGCCATTTGATGGGAATTTGAGGCAGTAGGGATTTATTTATTTAGGTTTTTTTTTTTTTTTTTTTTTTTTTTTTTTGCTATACTTAGAAATGCAAAAGTTGTTCTATAGAGACATCTATTCATGAAAGAAAAAATGCCTGTTACTGCAATTAAACAAAGTATGATTTTTCTTCTCTGGAACATTTCACTGTGTAATATCAAAGGGATAGCTTCATTTAAAATGATCTTTTGAAATTAAAACTTCTTTTAACTAGTGTTTAATTATTTCTGTGGACAAGAAGTCAGCAGTTAGTGTCATTTTTATCTTTAATAACTCAGCTCATTTGCTTGTTCTTACCTGGTCACTGTTGAAATCTTTTATAGAAAGAATCTTAGTGAATCTATGGATTATCTGAAGACAAGCTGCAACTCTGGAGATAAAAAAGGAACATTACATAATCCTGAAACTAATTGTTCAAGTGCAGTTATTGTTGAACTCACTGAACAGTTTTATTGTTTCTTATAGATCACAAGTCTAGATAACTTCATTGTAAAATTCATTCCTTTCTGTTCAGGTGTTTAAGTATGATACATTTGTAATCCTGCAAGATGTTTCAATAACCATGTTTTCTGTGTTTAATCTCCCACAACAGCATCTTTGTACCTCTGCCAATTGCAAGCAGGCAACTTTACATGTGGCCATAGTCAGTGCCCACATGAATGATGTGACTTCAAGGTTCAATGGTGTCAACAGTATCAACATACCTCTTCTTTCTGTGTACGCCCCAACTAGAAGTTATTCTACAATGGACAGTGAATTTTCAATTACTTGTAAGGGATATATGCTTTCCATCCATTTAGGATCCTGCCTCTTTAGTACATTCTGTGTACATCCTGTTCTACCTACTGTAAAGCTCAACCAAGAACTCAGGAGCCAATTTGTCACTAAACAGATATAAATGAAAAGTCCTAGATTTGAAAGGATGCACTGTCCATTTTTTCTACCTTATATTCACTGATTCTACCTGTAGACTCTAAGTCAGCCATGCTCTGGACACAGTTCCTGTCTTAACTAATGTATAATAGCAAAAGTAAATTACTGATTAAAGAGAATATTGGCTCACATAAAGGATCTTCCTGATCATATGTTGAGGGTGGGACTAGACTCAATTTCTCAATTCTCTTTCTCCTGGTCTCTAATGTTGTAGTATCCAAACTCCTAGAATGGAATGGTTATTGTTCCATCTTCAGAGTTGATCTTCTCTTTCACAATATGCTAATATACATACATTTTACACCTAGATTCCATGTACCTCTTGCTATTCCTTTGTGTTTTACTACACCTGATTCACCTGCTTCTAATACTTAATGCTGTTTTGACTTCAGACTTATAAATTTTCCGTGGAGGGGCTCACCAGGCATCTGCATCTAGCTTATCTGTCTTTACCTTCTCAGATAAGTTGTGTTAAGTCCCCTCAGCCTTTCTATATTTCCAGGACAAAACAAGTTGTCCTAAATTAATCATAAGTATTGGAGTAGTCAGTGCAGGAAGGGAAGGACAACATCCAACTGTAACTACACATACAAAGTAAATGGGATAGAATTCTTTTTTTTTTTTTTTTTAATGTTTACTTATTTGTTTTTAGTTGTACACAATGCCTTTGTTTTCACGTGGTGCTGAGGATCGAACCTGGGCCACGCACATGCTAGGTGAGCACTCTACCACTGAGTCACAACCCCAGCCCCAGGATAGAATTCTTGTTGCAGTGTTTTCCTTTAGAAGAGTGTGCTTGTTAGGATAAATTATCTGTGTTTTATAGACTTTCAGGTATGGTGTAAAATATTAAATCTTTGTAAGAAATGAATGTGGAGGCAGGAGATAGACTCTTCTGCATGCAGATCTGTAAGCTACCTGGTACCAAAAACCGGGAGGAAAACTCGGAGGCAGAGTAAAGCTTTTACTACTTTTACTTCTACTTTAGCTTATAGAGAAAGAAAGATAGAGCTTAGCTTCTTCTTTGCTTAGAGAGAAAGAAAGATAGAGCTTAGAGAAAGATTATTTTTTAGAGCTTCTTGCTTCTTTCTTCTGTCTTCTGTCTTCCTCGGGAGCCTCGGCCTAACTCTGACCAGCCCTCGGGAGCCTCGGCCTAACTCTGACCAGCCATTACTTCTTCTATCTGGTTTCTCTTCTGTAACCGCTCTGCCTACGTTCTGGCCGCTCTGATTCTTTTCTCTGATCTGAACTCTTCTTCTGACAGACCGAGCTACTGCACGACTGACTGAATGAATTCTCCGTTCTCCTAACTCGGACCGCTTTCACCTGGTTATATACCTTCAGCTTTGCAGGTGCCTACAGGTGCGTCACATACATATCAGGTGGAACTTATGGCTTCCAGCTAGCTGCAACAGCCCTTCCTAATTAGGGCTTCTTCATATTCCTCCCCTTTAGTTTAAAAAGGTGCTTTAATTCTATTTTCTCTATTTTATTTTCTCTATTTTCTTTTATTTTCTTGTCCCTACCTAGCTTTTCACCTTTTGTTTTTAAAAGGGTGGATATTTGAGCCCTTTTTGAGAAGGTGCTGTGGCTTTAAGGAAGCCTACTGCTGAGGAGCAACTAACGCACTTTGTTAAGCACAACTGCATAAGCGGCTTTGACTTTTTTTTTTTTTTTTCCTTGTCTCTTCTTTATTTTTATGGCTTTTTTGCCAAAGCTCAATGGCTTTTTCTCTGCATGGTTTTCACCGTGCTTTTTAATTCTCTATTTTCTTTTAAGCTCATGGCTTTTTTCTTTATGGCTTTTTGCTAAAGCTCAAGGCTTTTCCTCTGTATGGCTTTTCTGGCTTCTTCATTTTTTATGGCTTTTGGCCGGCTACTCTGCTTCGGCTTTTGGCCGGCTACTCTGCTTCGGCTTAATTCTTAACTGGCCTCAACTGAGTCTGAGGCTATGCTTTTTCTTCACTCTCCTCACTATAGAGCTTCTTGTTCTTATTTCTTAGCTTTTCTTCTCTGCCTGCCGAGCCCCAGACGGACCACCATTTGTAAGCTTCCTGGTACCGTAACCCGGGAGGAAAACTCTCGGAGGCAGAGTAGAGCTTTTACTACTTTTACTTCTACTTTCTTAGAGCTTAGAGAGGGAAGGAAAGATTTTTAGAGAGAAAGATTAAAGCGAGCTTTTCTTCTTGTCTTAGAGAAAGATTAGAGCTTCTTTCTTCTCTCTTCTTTCTTCCTTCTTCTTTCTTCTGTCTTCTGTCTTCCTTGGGAGCCTCGGCCTAACTCTGACCAGTCATTACTTTTTCTATCTGGTTTCTCTTCTGTAACCACTCTGCCTACGTTCTGGCCGCTCTGATTCTTCTGACCGACCGAGTGACTGCCCGACTGACTGAATTCTCCGTTCTCCTAACTCGGACCGCTTTCACCCAGTTATATACCTTCAGCTTTGCGGGTGCCTACAGGTGCGTCACATACATATCAGGTGGAACTTATGGCTTCCAGCTAGCTGCAACAGCCCTTCCTAATTAGGGCTCCTTCACAGATCAACCCTTGGCCATCAGCATTATTCACCCCATTCCCCTTGCCAGAAAAACAAATAAATAATTCTATATCAGTTGTCCTTACAAGGTGTTCAGGATTTGATTTTCATTTTAAAAGCTTATATCAGCTATTTGACAGCTTTGCACAGAGTTGCTAGTTTTGTTTGATAGTCAAGGGAAGAATAAGTAGATTAAATACCTGGGATAAGTGTAAAGATAAAAGGGGTTTCAGAACAGAGAAACTGAGGCAGTCAACCGGTTTAACCTACTTTTCAACTTTGCAGAGGGCTGATTTAGGCTGCAGTAATAAATTATCTATAATTATGCATAGTACATAATACTAGATAATGAATGATGTTACAAGTTTTAAAAATTATCTGGAAACGGATAAACACCTGTTGTTCTAAATCTACATGAGACAGTGGTGGAGGGGAGAGGATTTCTAGGGACCTGAAAGCATCATGGAGAAAAACTACATTAATGTCCTTAGTACAGTTATGGCAATGACAAATAGTTGGCAACAAGTTTTAAAAAATCTATAGATCAAATATCTTCCCCAACATGCTTTTTAAAAGTATTTATGCATCCTCAGATATCTCTTCATTTAATTTCATTGCCCTTTCATTTATACCTATAGTTAACAATACCACATTCTGCATTGAAAATTTTGTTAAGAAAAAAGGTTTCACGTTAAGTGTGCTCTCCACTAGTTATATTTTTATTCCTGTGGTACCAAGGATCAAGCCCAGGTGCCCTTTGCTCCTGTGCTACATCCTCAGTCCTTTCTGTTGGCTATTTTGCAACAGGGTCTCACTGAATTGTCCAGACTGCCTGGAACTTGTGATCTTCCTGCCTCAGGCTCCTGGGTAGAAATCAGAAGAATCTACCACCATGCTGGCTCACAATTTTTATTTTTTTTTAATAGCAACAGTAACAACAACAACAACAACAACAACAAATGAAAAATAAGCAATAATTCCCAAACTTCCAATTTAATGGTAATAATATCAGTTGCAGTTGAATTGGATCTGGGAATTAATTTCTCAAATGTAACTTTTGGGATTTTCAGTTTGATTGTCTACTTGTGAAGTTTAATAATTAAAACACTAGCATTTGGGGATGAGGTTGTGGCTCAGCAGTAGGGCGCTTGCCTAGCATGTGGGAGGCCCTGGATTTGATCCTCAGCACCACATAAAAATAAATAAATAAAATAAAGGTGTTGTGTCCAACTACAACTAAAAACAATTTTTTAAAAACTAGCATTTTTTTCTTGTTTTGCTTTCTAATGACATATTTTATTTTTGGCTACCCTTATTGATGCAGATTTCACATTTATTTTTCTTGCTTCTTCAGATAATCCCAACCTGACAGCTTAAATTACTTTTAATTTTCTCTTATTACTTTGTAGATTTCTATTTATTTGCAAGTAGTAGACAAGTTATTAACTCCACTTTAGCAATACTTTCTCTGTATGTCTTTGTCTCTTTCTTTCTGTCTCTCTTCTTCCTCTTACACACCTACACACACATAGGAGTTACGAAATTAGTGACAAACTGCAGAAACTTCTAACTCAAGAAGGCCTGATAGCATAATTATATTGATGACAGTCTATACTCCCATGCTGTCTTACACAATACATACATATTATATGTTTTATGCTTTCACATGTGGGTTTACATGAGGAAGAGAAGAAAGAGGATTCTCACTTGCTATCCTACTTAGAACTACTCAATCTTCCTGTTCTTTGTTTTGCCTGTGTGGAGGAACTGATAGGTCTCTCTTTATTGCAGAAAAAAGTACTGAACTTGACGGTACAAGCCTCTATTATATTTATACAGCTATTTTTGGTTTATAGAGCTTTGCATATCACCTTATTTGATCCTCACTATAACCCAGCAATAACACAGGTCAAATATTATTATTGCTCATACACATGAGCAAGTGCATGTGTGTGCATGAATACACACATACACATATACAACACACAAAGTATCTGGCTCAAGTTTATACAAATAGATAACAGTTATAGATTTAAATCCAATTCTCCTAATTCTCATTCTAATCTTCTCTCCAGTCTAATAACATATTCATTCAGCAACATATTATTGTAGGTATGTCTCAATACTTACCATATATGGTATAATAATGTTCCTTTAACAATGTATATAATCCTACAAAACTAACAACATTTTAAAGTATATTTACTCAATTTACTATGGAAACCTTTTTAAATGTGAATAATTTCCCCCTAATTTATCTTTTGCAGCTAGGAAAAAAAAATGTTTTTTCAAAAGTAGGCCTTTTAAGAGTGAAAAGAGTTCATATTTATTTTCTGCTTGTATTTCAAATACATTTGATACAAAAAAATGAGTTCCAGGCCAATGTAATCATAGAAATATTTTAGAAGACAGGAAAACTAAAATGTATTGATTTTCTATGTGACCTTATCTACCACACTTGACCTTTGTGTTGGAACTTCATCTGCAAAAGATTCATCATAATTATAGTACCTTATTTTCTCATCAGTATGCAGGAATTCTAAGACCTTTTAGAAATAAGAGAATGCGCCAAACTCCAGGACTCACTATCCCACAGAACAAGGTGATGAGATTCTGTCATCACTGCACCAGGGTGGTGAAAAGCTGACATTATTGCAGCTGCTACCATCATAAGGCAAAGCTGGCTCATAGATGACATCACCTTTTCCCCCAAAGCCAAGATTTAGCTTCAGAACCTTCTTTTTCAACACAGCACTGCAGGCAGCTACTACAGAGTTGGTACTCTAGATGTTCAAAGCTCAAAGTAAAGTCTGAAGACTAGCAGCATTATGTATGAGCTCATCAGAAATGTAGAATCTTGATTAGTGTAACTATGATTGACAGCAATTAATTGCACATTTCAAAATAGCTAGTAGAGAGGATTTTGGACGCTCCTAAAGAAATTATACATGTTTGAAGTGATTAAGATGCCAGTTACCCTGACCTGATCATTACACATTGAATACATGTATTAAAATATTACACTGTACCCCATGAATATGCACAATTATTATGTGTGGATTAATTTTTTTCTTAAAAAAATGTAGAACCTCATGCTTGTCCCCAATTTACTGAATCAGAATCTTTATTTAAAAAGATGCCCAGTGGTCCATCAAGATGCCAAGATGTGCTTGAAGCTTGAGAAGTACTCAGAATTATGAAATATTTGTTCCATTCTGTACCTCTAAGAAATGTATCAGTAGGAATAAAGGGAAGTATTCTTCTGATTGGGAAATATTTGTTTGGACAGGAATTGAAGATAAACCTGAAGAGTCCCATGGCATCTGTATTTATATATGAAAGAAAATAAAACAAAAAAAGGGAACCATTATCAGTGTTCCCTCCTGAAATGCTTCAACCTTCCTGGTCTTTGCTGCCTGTGCAGAATGCAGATAATTTTCATTTTCCTTGTTGCAGAAGGAAACACTTGAAATTTTCAGTTTTGGCTATCTCCGTTATGTACAGAAACACTAATGATTAAAGTCACAAGCATCTTTAAATAAATAAGACAATTCTGTAAAAAGATAAATTATGTTCTAAACTTAGCTATGAATGGAATCAAAATTGGGGTGTTTCTTTTCAAAGTGTCAGTTTGTTTTCTCAGTGGCTTCAACCCTGAGTGGTATCACTTTCAAAGAGGAAAGCAATTCTGCCATCTCCCATGAAGAAGTCCTCAGTGCTAGAATGATCCAGGTGCTGGTTCGTGTAGTATAAACTCATGTTTATGAAGTAACATATACATAACACACAGCCAGCATCTTCCATAAACTTAAAAAGTCAAATAGGTTAAGAAACTTCCCAGAGTCATTTCCTCTTCCGACCAATTTGTAAAACTGTAAAATTACTTGTTAGCCTTCATAATGCATTTTCAAATATTCTAGAAAATTTCTGGTTAGAGTGGAAGAGTGTTTTAGGACCTGGGGTGATGTCTCTGGGATCTCCCACCATCATGATCTGGGCAAACTCCATTCATGACAATGCATAGCTTGTCCAGTGATTAGAAGGCACATTACATTTGTTAATTGAGTTTCATTCAAAATGGCTTAGTACAAGTGTTAGTGAAAGAAATCTAGTAGTATTTTCTGCTCTGAAAGAAAAGGAATTTGCTTTGCATTGGAAATTATTCCTCCTTTTTAGGCACAGACAACCTCCTCACCCATATATGTAAAGGACTTGAGTCTGAAAAATCAAAGTCCTGGGTTTTTTGGGATTATCCAGTAGTCACAGTGGCAGCATCAGTATTTGCTGAAAGTTATTAAAGCAACTTCAACTTCTGAATAAAGAAATTTTCAGAATCCTTCCCCCACATGTTTAATGTTCCTAATACAGAAGAATGTGTGCAGGTGTTTCCAAAATTCTTTCACACCTATAGCAGGGATAAAGGTACAAAATCAAATTAGTCCTTCAGCTGGCTATATTGCAAATGTTAGGACACTTGAACAGTAATATTAATGGCTAAATCCCTTCTTTGAATAAGTCTTCCTTCCCCTCCTCCCAGCAGAATGTCATAAAGCAGATAGGAAGCATGTGTTCACTGACCCGAAAAATTTTTTTCAGCTTGGTTTCATTTGAAGAATGAGAACTTTGTAACCCCATATTTCATTAAAAAGAGTTACATTTGAAAAGCAAATTGATGAAGGCCCAACTTGTTCCACTAACAATCAAGGGAATAAATGAGGTTAACTGCTTAATTTCCAGTATGTTGTGCTAACAAAGAGTTTGCAGACTTTTTTTCTAAAGCATTTTCTGGTTATAAAACAGCAACAGCCAATGACCCTCTCTCTCTCTCTCTCTCTCTTTTAATGTTGAGAAGCAAAGAGCAAAAGCCCATTGTACTGGTACTTCTTCTAAGGTATTCTCCAAAGAACAAAACTGGTTGAAAAGTTAAAAGGCAAATCTTCAAGGGGGGGGTGTGTGTGTGGACTATTTATTTGAAACCATATCAATGGACAACTAAGGAAAAGATGTCCCTAAACATTTTCTTTTTTTCTTTTTTTGCAGACATAGTTCAATTTATTGTTTTAATCTGTCTATTTCAATATATTAGCCAACATATCACTCTTCAGTCAAAGGTAAGACTTGCTGTTAACATGTGCAACATAAAAATGCACATGCACACCTCCTAGCTGGCGTCAGTTGCAGGTGGAAAATGTCAATTGTTCCTCTTTTTTAAAAAAATATTTTGTTATTCTAATTTGTTATACATGTTTGCAGAGTACATTTCATTTCATATTACATATAAAGAGCACAATTTTTCAAGTTGCTGGTTTTATATAAAGTATTTTTACAACAATTGTGTCTTCATACATGTATTTAGGGTAATCATGTATAACTCAGTCTGCCATTATTCCTATCCCTTGCCCCCATCCCGCCCTCCCCCCTCTTTGTTCTATTTAAAGCTCTTTCATTCCTCTCATCCCCTCTCTCTTGCCTTTATAAGTTAGTATCTTCCTATCAAAGAGATCATTCGACCTTTGGTTTTTGGATTGGCTAATTTCACTTAGCATTATTTTCTCCAACTCAAATATTGTCCCAGTTAAATGAACCCACTGGTCTGTAAACTTCTCAGTTTGGGAAAACTCATTTTTGTTATTTATTGCTTATTCCTTAATACTTAGCACAAAACTATATGACCAACAAAAATCAAGGAGCTCAGGACCACCTGGCCTACTGGCAGACCCATGCTAAAGCCCAGGCTCTGGCTGAGGACCACCCCAGCCAACCCTCCTGGGAGCCCAGGCCCAGGTTAGGCCCAGGTTGACTTGCCGATAGTCAGACTTGCAGATAGCCAGAGCACAGGCTCAGGCTTAGGACCAACCTGCTGACCCGTGGGATAGCCCAGGCCCAGGTTAGTCCCAGGTCCATCCCAGGGCCCAGGGCCCACCTGGGAGTCCAGCCTAGCCCACCTCCATCTTGAGACACTGTAGCCATTGCCCCTTGCATTAATAGACAAGGACTAGAGGTGGCTGCATCTTGGAACAGGCAGCCCAAGCCATTGGAAGGCTCACCCTTTCAGCCCTATGTCTGAAAGTAGTTGCATCCATCTTAGGACACCCCCACTATGATCTTGAGTTACCTCTACAATTGGCACCATCACCTTTAGTTGTAGTAGCTTCCATCATGGGACACCAGTGGGGACTGGAAGCCTAACACCAAGGTGAGGTACAGATAATCTACATGGACACTACAAGTTTATAGGTTAGAAACTGTAATACCTCAGATCCACACTGCAGGAAAGAAAGACACATAAAGAACATGAAAAAACAAGGGAAGAAAGTACCCTAAACAAACCAAGATGCTATAATAATAGAATCTGTGGACAGAACAGTTGATGAAATGTCAGAGAAGGAGTTCAGAATGTACACAATTAAAATGATCTGTGAATTAAAGAATGACATAAGTGAGAAAATACAGGCAAAAATTGATCACACCAACAAAGAGATAAGAGAGCAAATACAGGAAATCATTGATCATACCAACAAAGAGATAAGGGAGCAAATACAGGTAGCAAAAGATTACTTCAATAAATAGAGAGATTCTGGGAAAAGAATAAGAAATTCTTGAAATGAAGGAAACAATAAACCAAATTAAAAAAATAAAAAAACTAAATAGAGGCATCACCAACAAACTAGATCACTTGGAAGACAGAAGGCCAGATAATGAAGACAAAATGTACAACCTTGAAAATAAAGTTGACCACACAGTGAAAATGGTAAGAAAGCATGAACGGAACATCCAAGAATTATGGGATAGCATCAAAAGACCAAATCTAAGACTTACTGGGATAGAGGAAGACACAGAGATTCAAACTATAGGAATGCACACTCTCTTCAATGAAATAATATCAGAAAAATTCCCAAACATGGAAAATGAATTGGAAAATCAAATGCAAGAGGCTTACAGGACACCAAATGTACAAAATTACAACATATCTATACCAAGGCACATTATAATGAAAATTCCTAGCATGCAGAATAAGGATAGAATCCTAAAGGCCATGAGAGAGAGAAATAAGATCACATATGGGGTAAGACCAATTCAGATCTGAGCAGATTTTTCAACCCAGACCCTAAAAGCCAGGATATCCTGGAACAACATATACCAAGCTCTGAAAGAAAATGGATGCCAACCAAAAATCTTATAACCAGCAAAATTAAGCTTCATATTTGATGACAAAATAAAAACCTTTCATGATAAACAGAAGTTAAAAGAATTTACAGTGTGAAAGCCTATACTACAGAGCATTCTCAGCAAAATATTCCACTAGGAGGAAATGAAAAAGAACAATGAAAATCAGCAAAGGGAAGAACTACACTAAAGGAAAGCCAATCAAAGGTGAAACAAAGTCAAGTTAAAAGCCAAAAATAAACCAAAATATCTGGGAATACAAATCATATTTCAATAATAACCCTGAATATGAATGACCTAAACTCATCAATTAAAAGACACAGACTGGCAGATTGTGTTTAAAAAAAAAAAAAAAAAAAGATCCAACAATATGCTGCCTTGGAGCCTCATCTCACAAGAAAAGACATCCACAGACTGAGGGTGAAAGGGTGGGAGAAAACATACCACTCACATGGACCATGTAAACAGGCTGTGGTTTCCATCCTCATATCAGATAAAGTTGACTTGAAACCATAGCTAGTGAGAAGGGATAAAGAAGGACGTTTCATATTGCTTAAGGGATTCATATATCAACAAGACATAACAATCATAAATATTTATGTCCCAAACAATGGGGCACCTGAGTATGTCAAACAAACCTTCTTAAATGAAAGAACCAGATAGAACACAACACAATAATACTGGGTGACTTTAATACACCTCTTTCACCACTGTATAGATCTTCCAAACAAAAACTAAACAAAGAAACTATAGAACTCAATAATACAATCAATAATTTGGACTTAACAGACACACATAGAATATTTCATCCATCAATGAGCAAATATACTTTCTTCTCAGCAACACGTGGATCCTTCTCCAAAATAGACCATATGTTATGGCACAAAGCAAGTCTTAGCAAATACAAAAAAGTAGAGATACTACCCTGCATTCAATATGACCATAATGGAATGAAATTAGAAATCAATGATAAAATTAAAAATAGAAGCTACTTCAACACCTGGAGGCTAAACAATATGTTATTGAATCAGGCATGGAAAACAAAGACATCAGGTAGGAGATTAAAAAATTCTTAGGGGTAAATGAGAACTCCTATACAATTTATCAAAATATATAGGACACTATGAAGGCAGTGCTAAGAGGAAAGTTCATTGCATTAAACGCATTCATTAAAAGAAGAAAAAGTCAACAAGTAAATGGCCTGCCATTACATCTTAAGGTGAAGGAGCCCCAATTAGGAAGGGCTATTGCGGTCAGCTGGAAGCCATAAGTTCCACCTGATAATAATTATGTATGTGACGCACCTGTAAATGCACGTGAGGCACCCGCAAAGCTAAAGGTATATAACCGGGTGAAAGCGGTCGGAGTCAGGAGAAGAATGAATTCACTCAGTCAGTCATGCAGTCGCTCGGTCGGAAGAAGAGTTCGGGTCGGAGAAGAAGAAAAGAATCAGAGCGGCCAGAACGTAGGCAGAGCGGTTACAGAAGAGAAACCAGATAGAAGAAGTAATTCCTGGTCAGAGTCAAGCTGAGGCTCCCGAGGAAGAAAGAAGAAAGAAGAAAGAAGCTCTAAAAGCTAAGCTCTCTCTCTCTCTCTAAAGAAGAAATCTCTCTCTTTCAAGCTCTCTCTCTTTCTCTCTAAGCTCTAAGAAGAAAAGCTCTATCTTTCTCTCTAAGCTCTAAGAAGAAGAAGAAGAAAAAGCTATCTCTAATTTCTCTCTCTAAGCTCTCTCTAAGAAAGTAGAAGTAAAAGTAGTAATAGCTTTACTCTGCCTCCGAGAGTTTTCCTCCCGCAGTGTTTGTGGCTGGCCACGACAGGCAGCTTACATTAAGGCCCTAGAAAAGAAGAACAAACCAACAACAAAAGTAGTAGAAGAGAGGAAATAATTCAAATCAGGTTGGAAATCAATGAAATTGAAACAAAATAAACAATTCAAAAAATTAACAAAACAAAAATATGATTTTTTGAAAAAATAAAAAAATGACAAATCCTTAGCCATGCTACCAAAAATGAGAGAGAAAAGTCAAATTACTACAATTCATGATAAAAAAGGAAATATCACAACAGACACTATTGAAATACAGAAGACAATTAGAAACTATTTTGAAAATTTAGACATAGTAAAATAGAAAACCTTGAAGACACTGACAAATTTCTAGAGGCATAAGATCAACCCAAACTGAGCCAAGAGAACATATACAATTTAAACAGATCAATTTCAAGCAAGGAAATAGAAGATGGCATGAAAAGCTTACCAACCAAGAAAAACCTGGGACCAGATGGAATCACAGCTGAGTTCTACAAGACCTACAAAGAAGAATTAATACCAATACTCCTCAAATTATTCCATAAAATAGAAAAGGAGGGAACCCTTTTAAACTCATTCTATGAAGCTAGTATCATCCTGATACCAAAACCAGGCAGAGACACATCAAAAAAGAGAAAATTTCAGACCAATATCCCTGATAAACATTGATGCAAAAATTCTCAAAAAAAATCGTGCAAATCACATGCAAAAACATTAAAAAAATAGTGCACCATGATCAAGTGGGGTTCATTCCAGGGATGCAAGGTTGATTCAACATATGGAAATCAATAAATATAAGTCATAACATCATTAGAATTAAGATAAAAATCATATGATTATATCAATTGATGCAGATAAAACATTTGACAAAATACAGCAACATTTCATGTTCAAAACACTAGAAAAACTAGGGACAGTAGGAACATACATCAACATTGTAAAAGCTATTTTGCTAACCCAAGACTAACATAATTCTAAATGGAGAAAAGTTGGAAACTTTCCCTCTAAAAACTGGTACAAGACATGGATGCCTTCTTTCACCATTTATATTCAACATAGTCCTTGAAACTCTATCCAGGGCAATTAGCCAGATGAAAGAAATTAAAGGGATACAAATAGGAAAAGAAGAGCTTAAATTATCATTTTTTGCTGGCAACATGATTCTATACTTAGAAGATACCAGAAACTCCACCAGAAAATTTCTAAAAATTAATAAATCAATTCAGCAAAGTAGCAGGATATACAATCAATGCCCATAAATTAAATGCATTCCTATACATCAGTGATGAATCCTCTGAAAGAGAAATTAGGAAAACTACCCCATCCACAATGGTCTAAAACAACAACAACAACAACAACAACAAAAAAAAAAAAAAAAAAACCTTAGAAATCAACTAACAAAAGAGTGAAAGACCTCTATAATGAAAACTACAGAAGACTAAAGAAAGAAATTAAAGAAGACCTTAGAAGATGGAAAGATCTCCCATGCTCTTGTACAGGCAAAATTAATATCATCAAAATGGCCATATGACCCAAAGGACTATACAGATTCAATCAATTCCAATCAAAATCCCAATATCATTCCTTATAGAAATAAAAAAAGCAATCATGAAATTCATTTGGAAAAGTAAGAGACCCAGAATAGCCAAAGCAATCCTTAACAGGATGCATCACAATACCAGACCTTAAACTATACTGCAAAGCTATAGTAACAAAAACAGCATGGTATTGGCACCAAAATAGACTTGTAGACCAATGGTACAGAATAGAAGACACAGAGACAGACTCACATAAATACAGTTATATCATACTAGACAAAGGTGCCAACAACATACTTTGGAGAAAAGATAGCCTCTTCAACAAATGGTGCTGGGAGAACTAGAAATCCATATGCAGCAAAATGAAACTAAGCACCTATTTCTCACCATGCACAAAACTCAACTCAAAGTGGATCAAGGACCTAGGAATCAGAACAGAGACCCTGCGCCTAATAGAGGAAAAAGTAGGCCCAAATCTTCATGACATTGAATTAGGCCCTGACTTCCTTAACAAGACTCCTATAGTGCAAGAAATAAAATCAAGAATCAACAAATGGGATGGACTCAAACTAAAAAGCTTCTTCTCAGCAAAAGAAACAAGCAATAAGATGAACAGAGAGCCTACATTTTGGGAGCGAATTTTTACCACACACACATCATCAGACAAAGCACTAAATGCCAGGATATATAAGGAACTCAAAAAACACAAAATTAACAAATAACTCAATCAATAAATTGGCTAAGGATCTGAACAGACACTTCTCAAAAAAAGATATACAATTGATCAACAAATATATTAAAAAATGTTCAGCATCTCTAGTAATTAGAGAAATGCAAATCAAAACTACTCTAAGATTTCATCTTATGCCTGTCAGAATGGCAATTATCAAGAATACAAACAACAATAAGATTTGGAGAGAATGTTGGGGAAAAGGCACACTCATACATTGCTGGTGGGACTATAAATTGGTTCAACCAATCTGGAAAGCAGTATGGAGATTCCTTAGAAAATTTGGAATAGAACCACCATTTGACCCAGCTATCCCACTCCTAGGTCTATACCCAAAGGACTTAAAATCAGCATACTATAGTAACACAGCCACATCAATGTTTATAGCAATGTTTATAATTCACAATAGTTAAATTGTGGAACCAACCTAGATGTCCTTCAATAGATGAATAGATAAAGAAACTGTGGTATATATACACAATGGGATATTACTCAGCATTAAAAGAGAATAAAATCATGGCGTTTGCAGGTAACTGGATGGAGTTGGAGAATATCAAGCTAAGTGAAATAAGCCAATCCTAAAAAACTAAGTGGATACTAATCCATATTGGGGCCAGGCGGGGGGGGGTGGATATGGGGAAAAATGGAGAAACTTTGATCAAAGGGGAGGAAGGAGTGGGGAGGGGACATGAGGGCAGCAAAAATGGTGGAATGAGCTGGACATTATTACCCTAATTACAGGTATGACTGCACATATGGTGTGATGCTACATTGTGCACAACCAGAGAAATGAAAAGTTGTGCTGCAATTGTGTACAGTGAATCAAAATGCATTCTGCTATCATATATACCTAATTAAAATAAATAATTTTTTTAAAAAATCAAGGGGATTTTCAGTTAACAATAATCAATTAATAAGTAGCTAAGTCCAAACTGATGGCTTACAGCTGGAGTCTGTAAATGCTCTCTGTAAAGGTTCAGATAAAATTTTCAGCTTTGCACTCCATATGGTCTCTGTGACAACTATTCAACTCTGACATTGCAGCAAAAGCAGTTATAGACAAGTGCATAAATGAATAAACGTGACTGTGTTCCAATAAAATTTTATTTACAAAAACAGACTGGTCTGTGTTCCATCTATGTACCATATAGTTCGCTAACACTTGGTTTCTGGAATACAATAATCCCGAGGCTTTGGGGTCAAATGTCCTATTTTTAAATTTGTTGTTTTCCTTGGACTTTGTAGATAGTATGTTTCACATAAAATATTTTTAATATTTGTTGAACAAATTCCTAGTAATTTGGAGAATATTTACATATGTTCAACATGATTTCTAAGTCCAAGAGATTTTTAGTATAATAGTCTGTCTTCCAAACTCTCCAATCAAGTAAGCTACTCAATTACTCCAGACCCAGGGTAAGAAAAAGAGGCCAGTAACGCTTGCCAACTAGTAAATCTCCATAGATAATAAACTATCAGGTATAAGAAAATATTTATCCCCTAAAGCATTTTTTCTTTCCACATTCTTTTTTGTTGGTGCATTATAGTTGTACATAATGGTGGATTTTGTTGTTACATATTAGTATATTCACACAATATAACAATAATATTTGGCCAACACCACTTGCCTGCTCCCTCCTCTCCTCTCACCCTAGGCCCTTTTTGTCTATTCTACTGACCTTCCTTAGATAGTCATGAGATTCTCCCCTCTACCTGCTTTTTTCTTTTTCCTTTCTAGCTTCCACCTATGAGAGAAAACATACCACCCCTGACTTTCTGAGTTTGACTTATTTTGCTTAACATAATGTTCTCAAATTCCATCCATTTTCCTTCAAATGACATCATTTTATGTTCGTTTGTGGTTGAATAAAACTCCATTGTATGGACTATTATTTAACTCAAAAGAAGAATGAAATTATGGCATTTGCCAAACTGGAGATCATTATGCTAAGTGAAATAAGCCAGATCCAGAGAGTCAAAGGTCAAATATTTTTTCTCAAATGGGGAAGCTAGTCTAAAATAAGGGAGAAGAAAGAAAGGGGTGGGAGGAGGAAAGAAAGGAGGGAAAGGGAAGGAAAGAAGGAGAGGTGAAATCCATCAAAATAGAAGAGACATCAGTGGAGTAGAAGAAGGAAATCAAGGAGGAGGGGTAAGGGACAGGATAAGGGAAGAACAGTGGAATAAATCTGACCTAACTTTCCTAAGTACATATATGAATATACCATAGTGAATCCCACAGTATACCCACAGGTATTAATTAAAAAAAAACTTCATTGTGTATACATACAAAATTTTCTTTATGAATATATCGATTGATGGATACTTAGGCTGATTCCATGATTTGGCTATTGTGAATTGTACTGATATATATGTGGGTATCCATGTATCACTAGAGTATAATTTATTTTATTCTTTAGGAGAAATACAGAGGAGTGGTATATCTGTATTATACGGTAGTCACATGCTTAGTCTTTTGAAGAAAATCCATATTGATTTCCATAGTGATTTTACTAATTTAAAACCCCACTGGCAGTATAAAAATGTTCTTTTTCTCCACACCTTCTTCAGCAATCATTATTGTTTGTATTCTTAACTGCCATTCTGACTGGTTTAAGATGAAATCTCAATATAGTTTTGATTCGCATTTCCCCAATTGCCAATGATGTTGAACATGTTTTTCATATATTTGTTGTCCGTTTGTATTTCTTCCTTTGAGATGGGTCTGTTTAGTTCATGTGCCAATTAGTTCATTATTTGTGCTTTTTGTTGCTAAGTCTTTTGAGTTCTTTATATATTCTAGATGTTAATCCACTGTCAGAAGAGTAGCTAGCAAAGACTTTCTCCCATTTCTTAGGTTCTCTCTTCACACTCAATTATTTCCTTTGCTGTGCAGAAGCTTTTTAATTTGATGCCACTCCATTTATTAACTCTTCGCATTATTTCCTGAGCACCCCCCTGAAGCATTTTAAAACACTTTCCTTGTTTAAACTTTTTAATTGAAGTATAAAATTTATATAGAAGTTGCTCCATTCATGAAAAATTTTCATTTTGTAACCAGCACATAAATGAAATACAATGCTACTAGCATCCCAGAAAACCCTCATACCGTTTTCCAGAAATTACAAAATACTCTGTCCCAACAAAGTTAAACATACTCATGTCTTTAATTATGTGGTCTACTTACGACAGAGTATCTTTTAAGATGCTAGCAGAAAATCCAGGCATTACAGAATTTAGTTTTAGGGATATGACTCTTCCCAGCTCTTAACTCATGAATTTCAATTAAGAATGAATCCATACCCAGGGATCTTGGATAGATTCTGAAATATACACCAAAGTAACCAATGAATTCTCATTTCAGACTGCTGTGTGGGTCAGAAAGCACAAGGAAATTATTTCTCGCACTTGCTGGAATGGGGATGTTATTCTTAAGTTCCTGGACACTATGAAATTTGAGGACATAGCCAACTCCAAAGACCTCTGAATCTAGCTGAACTTGAAGCTAACTCTACTTCTGTAGTTATCAGTTTAATGAACCAATAAATACTTCTCATTCCTTTGCCCTATTTATGGGTTAAAATACTTTAGATTAAAAGCAAAGTTTTGTGACAGAGAACCAGGAGGATATTCATTTCTATTTTGATGTTGTTTTGAAAATAGAGATGATTGTTAAGAGTAAGAGGAAATAGAAGAAGGAGGTGGAAAGATTTAAGAGCTGTGGAAGAAAATACCAAATTTAAACACTTATAGTTTGACAAGTAGGAAAAAAATCAGAAAAGGGCATGGAATAGATGCTAAAGTAGAAAATTCAGGTCTTCTTTAATTTTGTAAAATGCTATAAAGAAATAGAATATACCACAGAATTCATTTATTCATTCACTCATCTATAAAAATCTATGAAGTACTTCTGTGTGGTTCTACTCTAATGTTGTTGGAGAAGCATCAATGAATTAAAGAAATAAAAGTGCCTACCATTAGAAACATTATATTTTACTTAGATCAGAAAAGACTTAGGGGCTGGGGATGTGGCTCAGTGGTAGAGCACTTGCCTCACATGTATGAGGCACTGGGTTCAATCCTCAGCACCACATAAAAATTAATAAATAAAAATAATGATAGTTTGTCCATCTACTATATATATATATATATATATATATATATAGAGAGAGAGAGAGAGAGAGAGAGAGAGAGAGAGAGAGAGAGAGAAAAGCCTTACTTAGATCTGACCATATAGGACAATCCTGCAGAAAGCTGTTTTATTAAGCATTGGAGTGCAAAATGTACATACCCAAGGCCATCAGGAGTACGGAAGGCAAGGAAGTAGAGATTGAGCGTCACTTGTTGCCAAGGATCACCACAGAGCTCAGATTACTGCCTGCACCACCATTATGTATGTCAATTATCTTTATTAATGAGTTTCCCTTTAATGATACCATGAACATATAAACGTGTATTATCCTGCTGTTTCTCTTTAAAAGCATTCAGTTCCAGAAAAATTTTATCAGCATTTTGACTTAGTCTAGAAGAAGTAAAAGGGGAAGTCTTAGGTCCCTCCCACTGCCTTCTATCCTGTGTCTTTACACATTAGCCCAAAGGCTGAGTTTTGGTTCTGTTGCCTTCTTCAGGTGACAGGAATAATGCTCTCAAGTTTGGGCTTTTGAAGTAGACTCACTTGTTATAAACATGGAGAAGTTGACTCTCAAAACTAAGTTTCTTCTCAGACTTCTTCAAGACTAGGAAGGCTTTTGATGTTTTGTGGGTGTTCAAGGTGAGAGGGAGGTAATAGCACATACATGACATTTACTGTTCTTTCTAGGAAGTAAGATGGGTGGAAATGTCAGGAACAACTTTAGTCAGTGGTTAATTGTATCATAGTCATCTTCACAAGTAAGCACTGTAGTTATCTCCTTGTACACAGACTTCTGGTTTCTATCATGACAGCCTAAATATCATAAATGGACTTCAAAGCATTTAGAAAGAGCCAGGTGACTAGCTAGATCTTGTGCTTTAAAGACCAAGTAGGACAGCATAGCCATACCCTCATTCATAAGCACATTTTGAATAGGAAAAGGAAGCCACAGAAAGTCCTTGGTTAAATGTTATAGACCTTGACTGTCTTATAGTTGCTTTGTATAATCTACATGGATTGCCAATTTCTAAGGAAATGGAATGCAACAAAATATACCAAAATTCAGTTAATCATTAGTGAATAAATTATTACTCATTGATGACTCAGAAGTTACTGAAATATAAAATGCACCATTTTAAGTGTACCTTACACTTTACAGATAAACAGAAGTGATTGTTCTCTATATGAAGGAATGCCAGAAAAACCAACATTTGCTGATCTTTAAATTTGCATGTCCAGGTACCTAATGAATATCGTCATATTCTACAACTTCTGGATGAACTCAGTCTTTGATGATTCACATAGGCCAATTTGAAAGAAAGTAATGCAGATAAATTTAGTCAGAATTTCAAACTCATCTAACTAACAATTAGTAATTGGTCTATAATTTTACTGGAAACATAACTTTGTGTTATTAGTAAATAAGAATTAAGAGAGACTGCAAACCCTAATGAAAATTGACTGGGGGGCGGAAAAAAAAGAAACAAAACAAAATTAGAATGTTACGCTTTCATGAGGCCCTGGGTTCAATCCCCAGTACCACACACACACACACACAAAAAAAATGTTAGGTGATTGTGAATCTTTGCTCCCACCCACTGCCTTTTGGATTTCTTTTATTGATGTATTACCAATAACCAAGGGACTTGTTATGCTGTATTCATACATGTATGTAATTTGATCAACTCATTCCCTAGTACCTTGCCTTTCCCTTCCCTGGTCCTTCCCTGATCTGCTTGTTCTTTTATATTGATGTTCTTTCCATTATTGTAATTATTATTATTGTTTTATCTAGTGCATTATAATTATACACACACATGTATATGATTCATTGTGGTATATTCATACATGGACCTGGCATGATTTGACAAACTGTATTCTGCAGTACTTCCCTAAGCCCTCCTCTCCTCCATCCCTTTCAATCTCTTCCTCTATTCTATTGGTGTCCTTTCTATTTTGTGAGAGACCTCCTTTTTAATTCATTTTCTTCATTTCCCACTAACTTCTTCATATGAGAGAAAATATTTGAGCCTTGACTTTCTGAGTCTGGCTTATTTTACTTAGCATGATGTTCTCCAGCTCCATCCATTTACCTGAAAATGGCATAATTTTATTTTTTATGGCTGAGAAAAAGTCTATTGTGTATATATACCAGATTTTCCTTATCAATTCATCTATCTATGGGAACTTAGTGGGATTCCATAACTAGGCTATTGTAAATTGTGCTGCTATAAACACAATTTGGTATGTGTGGATTGCTGTAGCATGCTGATATTAGAACTGTTGGTTAAATACCAAGGCCTAGTGGGATAGCTGAGTCATATGGTGGTTCTATTCCTGGTCTTTTGAGGAATCTTCATACTGCTTTCCAAACTGGTTGTACTAATTTGCTGTCCTACCAACAATGAATAAACGTTCCTTTTCCCCACATTCTTGCCACTAACTATTTTTTTTTTTTTTGCATTCTTGATGATTACCATTCAAACTGGAGTGAGATGAAATGTCAATAAAGCTTTGATTTCCATTTCCCTGATATCTAAGAACATCAAATATTTTTATTCAGATATTTGTTATATTTGTTAGTCATTTGTATTCCTGCCACCACCACCTAGCTTGGAGAGTAAACCCTGGGGTGCTCAACCAGTGAGCCATATCTCTGGCCATTTTTAATTTTTTAATTTTTATACAGGGTTTTCCTAATTTGCTTAGGGTCTCACTAAGTTGCTGAGGCTGGCTTTGGATCTGTGATTCTCCTGCCTAGCCTCCCAAGCCTCTGGGATTATAGGAGTGTAGCACCATGCCCAGCCACATTTCTTCTTTTGAAAAAAGTCTGTTTAGATTATTTGCTTATTAATAGATCGGGTTATTTATTTATTTATTTAGGTGTTAAGTTTTTTTAGTTCTTATTTATTTAGTTATTTATTATTCTAAGTTGTTATACATGACAGCAGAATGCATTACATTTTATATTATACTTATAGAGCACATATTTACATATCTTTGGTTGTATACAAAATATATTCACACCATTTGTGACTTCATAAGGCACTTAGGGTAATGATAACCATCTCATTCTACCATCTTTTTTTTTCCCCTTCACCCTTTTGCCCCCTCCCTTCTCTTCTCTCCCCCATTGGCCATTCTAGTATTCCTCTAATCCTCCTATGCTCCCCATCCCAACCCCACTATGAATCAGCCTCTCTATATCAGAGAAAACATTCGGCATTTGGATATTTTGGGATTGGCTAACTTCACTTAACATTATATTCTCCAATTTCATCCATTTACCTGCGAATGCCATGATTTTATTCTCTTTTATTGCTGAGTGATGCCCCATTGTGTATATATACCACATTTTCTTTATCCATTCATCTACTGAAGGGCATCTATTGTGCTGCTATAAATATTGATTTGGCTGTGTCCCTGTAGTATGCTGTTTTTAAGGCCTTTGGGTATAGACCAAGGAGTGGGATAGCTGGGTCATAAGGTGGTTCCATTCCCAGTTTTCCAAGGAATCTCCATACTGCTTTCCAGATTGGTTGCACCATTTTGCATTCCCCATCAACAATGTATGAGTGTGCCTTTTCCCCCACATCCTCTCCAACATTTATTGTTGTTTGTGTTCTTAATAGCTGCCATTATGGCTTGTGTGAGATGAAATCTTAGAGTGGTTTTGATTTGCATTTCTCTAATAGCCAGAGATGTTGAACATTTTTTCATGTATTTGTTGATTGATTGTATATCTTTTTCTGAGAAGTGTCTTTACAGTTCCTTGGCCCATTTATTGATTGGGTTATTTGTTTTGTTTTGTTTTGTGTGTGTGTGTGTGTGTGTGTGTGTGTTAAGATTTTTGAGTTCTTTATATATTCTAGAGATTAGTGTTCTATCTGATGTGCATGTGGTAAAAATTTGTTCCCAACTAGTAGGCTCTCTATTCACCTCACTGATTATTTCTTTTGCTGAGAAGCTTTTTAGTTTGAATCTATCCCATTTATTGATTCTTGATATTAATTCTTGTGCTACAGGGAGTCTTATTAAGGAACTTAGGGCCTAATCCTACATGTTGGAGATTAGAGCTCACTTTTTCTTCTGTTAGGCATTGTGTCTCTGGTCTAATTTCTAGATCCTGATCAACTTTGAGTTGAGTTTTGTGCATGGTGAGAGATAGGGGTGTAATTTCATTTTGTTGCATATGAATTTCCAGTTTTCCCAGCACCATTTGTTGAAGAGGCTATCTTTTCTCCAATGTACATTTTTGGCACCTTTGTCTAATATAAGATAACTGAAATTATATGCATTAGTCTCTGTGTCCTCTATTCTATACCATTGGTCTACCTGTCTATTTTGGTGCCAATACCATGCTGTTTTTGTTACTATTGCTCTGTAGTATAATTTAAGGTCTGGTATAGTGATGCCACCTGCTTCACTCCTCTTACTAAGGATTGCTTTAGCTATTCTGTCTCTTATTTTTCCAGATGAATTTCATGACTGCTTTTCCTATTTCTATGAGAAATGTCATTGGGATTTTGATTGGAATTGTATTAAATCTGTTTAGTGCTTTTGGTAGTTATGGTCATTTTGACAATATTAATTCTGTCTATCCAAGAGTAGGGTAGATATTTTCATCTTTTAAGGTCTTCTATAATTTCTTTTTTTAGTGCTCTCTAGTTTTCATTATAGAGGTCTTTCACGTCTTTGGTTAAGTTGATTCCCAATTTTTTTTTTATGCAATTGTAAACGAGATAGTTTTCCTTATTCCCCTTTCAGAAGATTTGTCACTGATATATAGAAATGCCTTAGATTTATAGGAGTTGATTTTATATCCTGCTACTTTGCTGAATTCATTTATGAGTTCTAGAAGTTTTCTGGTGGAATTTTTTGGGTCTTCTAGGTATATAATCACATCGTCAGTGAATAGTTAGTGATAATTTGAGTTCTACTCTACCTATCTGTATCCCTTTAATTTCTTTTGTCTATCTTATTGCTCTGGCCAGCATTTCAAGTACTATGTTAAATAGAAGTGGTGAAAGAGGGCATCCCTGTCTTGTTCCAGTTTTTAGAGGGAATGCTTTCAATTTTTCTCCATTTAGAATGATATTGGCCTGGGGCTTAGCATAGATAGCTTTTACGATGTTGAGATATGTTCCTGTTATCCCTAGTTTTTCTAGTATTTTGAACATGAAGGGTGCTGTATTTTGTCGAATGCTTTTTCTGCATCTATTGAGATAATAATATGGTTCTTATCTTTAAGTCTATTGATGTATTGAATTACATTTATTGATTTCCGTATGCTGAACCATCCTTGCATCCTTGGAATGAACTCCACTTAATTGTGGTGTACTATATTTTTGATATGTTTTTGTATCCGTTCTGCCAGAATTTTATTGAGAATTTTTGCATCTATGTTGATTAGAGATATTGGTCTGAAGTTTTCTTTCTATGATGTGTCTTTGCCTGGTTTTGGGATCAGGGTGATATCGACCTCATAGAATGAGTTTGGAAGTGCTCCCTCTTTTTCTATTTCCTGAAATAAATTGAAGAGTATCGGTATTAGTTCTTCTTTAAAGGTCTTGTAGAACTCAGCTGTGTATCCATCTGGTCCTGGGCTTTTCTTGGTTGGTAGGCTTTGAGTTCTTTATATATTCTGAATATTAATCCTCTGCTGACAGAGGAGTTGGTAAAGATTTTCTCCCATTCTTTAGGCTCTTTCTTCAGCCCTTAATTATTCCTTTGCTGTGCAGGAGCATTTTAATTTGATCCCATACCACTAATTGATTCCTGGTTTAATTATTTGAAATTTAGATCTCCTTTTAAGAAAGTGGGTGCCTGTACCAATATATTGGAGTATTGCCCCTATGTTTTCTTCTAGTGGTTTTACTATTTCTGATCTAATTTCTTGGTCTTTGATCCACTTTCAGTTAATTTTTGTGCAGGGTGAGAGAAGGCAATATAATTTCATTCTATACATGGATATTCACTTTTCTCAGAATTATTTGTTTGAAAGGCTATCTTTTTTTATTGTAGATTTGACAGACTTTGCATAAGTAAGTTACATATGTAATCCAATTTTTTGATTGATTCTGATTTACAAATAGAATAATTTAAAATATCCTCAACCAAACTGATAGTGGGGTTAGGGTTTGAACCCAAACTCTATTACCTAGATTTATATTCAAGCCAGATAGGAAGCCTACCAGAGTCTATTTGTATGAGAAAACGGCAAGTTACCAGAGGAAAATTTATGAAGAGGAAAGGTGACTTAAAGTTACCACAAAGAGAAACCAAGACCACAAAAAGCACCAAGCACAGTGTCTTTTTCTTTTTTCTTTGTTTTTCCCCCCAACAAAGCTCCATGGAGACCTAGACAAAAATAAAATAAACTTTCTACCCAAATCCTCATGAGTTACTGGGAATATAATTCAGCCCTTTTTGTAGTATACATAGAAAAAATAGTTTTAATTCACATTTCCCTAATTGCTCCAGTTAGAATGGCAACAATCAAGAATATAAAACATAAACAAACAGAATAAATAAATAAATGCTGGCAAGGATATGGGGGAAATGGTGCACTCATATATTGTTAATGAGCCCAAATATTAGGACAACTATTTTGGAAAGCAGAATGGAGATTCCTTGAAAGACCATGAACCATCAATCTCACTAGGCCTTGGTAGTTATTCAAAAGAACTAAGATCAGCATACCATAGCAATCCATGTATATCAATGTTTATAAGCAGTACAATTCAAACTACCCAAGTTATGAAACCAGTTTAGGTGTTCTTCAATAGCTGAGTGTATAAAAATTGTGGAATATATGCACACTGGAGTTTTGTTCAGCTATAAAGGTCAAAATTATGTCATTTGTTAGTGAAGGATAGAACTGAGAACATGATGCTAAGTAAAATAAACCCATCTCAGAAAGTCAAGGATTAAATGTTTTCTCCCATATGTGGAAGCTAGACAGAAATAATAAGTTTGAAAAAAAGGGGATCTCATGAAGATAGAACAGTAGAGCAAAGAAAGTGAATCAATGAGGAGGGGGAAGAGATGGAAAAAAGAAGGAAACACAGAATGAAATTGACTGTATTATACTATGTGCTTATATGAATACACCACAATGAATTTTACTTTGATGTATCAGTTAAGAAAATAAATTAATGGAAGACCAATGGAGAAAATGGATCAGGGGAGGGAGGAAAGTGGTTAGCACCAATGGTTGAAATAGAGCAAATTATGTAATATAGATTTATGAATTTGTCAAAACGAGCCCTGCAATTAGGTAAAACTATAATGCAGTAATAAAAACATAAATACAAAATACAGTGAAAGGATTTTGTAGTATATAAATAAAAATAGGGCTTAGCCACATCTTGGGAGCCTATCACAGCTTAATTTTGACATTTCCTGGGTTGCAGAGATAAGAATGGTAACCAATACTGAGTCAGGCCCCAGCATCAATGGTTTCATTGAGGCATGGCCACAACATAACAGCTTTGGAACCACAAGGAAGATGGCACCAAAGGTAGTGGACAGAAATTGATGCAAAAGGCCTGGGTTTAACTTTGCAGGTCAAGGAGATTCCATTAGGAGCAAAGGTTAATGACCTGTGCCACATGGGGACTCTCAGAAATGATGGGCCTGGGGCAGTTGGCAAAGCCTTTTGGTCTCAGAACAGAGAACAAGGATGAGTCAAAGATACCTCATTTCATTGGCAATGTAATTTAATTTTATATTTCTCAGAACCCCATGACTTTATCCAAATTATATTCACATGTCTGTAAAGCCAGAAGATCAGAGAAAGGAGCAACATAATTTCTTAAGTGCTCCTTTTTAAAAAAGAAAATGCAAAGCAATTTCTCCTTAATGATTTGTAATTAAAATCATTCAGGTAATTAAGTTTAATGAAGAATATTGCTCCTCATCTTACAGCATCCTAAATGAGTCAGAAAGGAATATTCCGGCTGAAGGTAAACATACACATATATGTGAGCACCTCTCCACCCACCTATCCCCATTTTTTCCCTCCTCTCTGAGGAACAGGAGTTTCCATCATTAGGTGCCCATAAGTCAGAGCCCCTGCAGTGAATAGTCAGATAAGGACATCCTTGTCTGGTGGATTAGCCAGAAGCCAGGTCTAGGTTTATTGTGACTGTTAGACAAGCTTATTCACCTGTTAACCTCCACACTCTGTGGCATGAAAATCACTGTCAAAACTCACCAGGAAGCACTTATATGTGGACCCATATCTGCCTGGGCTCCTCTGCACACATCTTCAGGTCCTTGTCCTCTCCAGATGGCTCTACTTCCTTCATTACTGCTTTCAGAGAACAGGAGGATGCACTGGCCACAAGATGCTCCTTTCCCCTAAGAAACACCACAGAAAGAGAATAGAGTCAGAAAGCATATTCTGGTCCCCTGAGTCCCATTGGATGATTTCAACCAGGATTTTGTGGATTTCTTTGAGGTTGACATTGATCTTCCCTGTTACTAGACCTCTAAGCCAATGCCTCTGGCGACGGGTACCGCACAATCCCTTTTAAGTGTTGCACACTCCTGTTCCCAACATACAGAAAGCCTTTCTTAAGGGACCTGAACTGTTTTTTTCCAAAATGTTGAGCCCCAGATGTTCTCATGGGCCAAGCTGTTCTCTGAATTCAAAGGAGAGCTGGTGCTTTTACAGAGCTGAGTGGTGGCAATTGTCCAGCTCAGCTCAGTGGTGAACTTCACTGCCGTGTGATTTATAAAATGTCCCCAGTAAAACTAAAAAATAAAATAAAATTTTAAAAAATCTGTTCCTTATTTACCCTATTCAATGGAAAAAAAAGTGCTGTAATGCATTTCTAAGAATACTTAATTTTATGTGTGTGTGATCATAATTATTTAAACACTTGCTAGCATTTTTCCAGAAGCCTTCTTTCCCTCACAAGAGCCAAAACATTATTTTCCCCACCCCAGTTGTCACAAACAAAATGTAATGAATATTTTCTGCTATTATATGCCTGAAGGACATTTAACTATGTGGCATATATTATAAGGAAAATTTGAAAGCTGAGTTTATTATCTTCATACTTTCCAAGGAAATATGGAAATGAATCACATTTAAATTCATATTAGAAATACAGATTTGGGATGAAAGGGCAAAGAAAATTCTGGTTAGCCTTTCTCCCAGTTTTATATATATATATATATATATATATATATATATATATATATATATATATGTGTGTGTGTGTGTGTGTATACATATACATATTATATATGTGTATATATATATATATATATATATATAACTGTATGTGTTTTTAAAAGAATGTTTATCCATTCATAGAATACTACACACATAATTTAGTCAATTTTTTATATCTAGGAGAAACTAGCTTTCCTTGGCCTTCAAACTACTTTCCTGTGAATTTGATGAAGGCAGACAATTTGGATCAAGGAAAAAAAAAAAAAAAAAAACAGAAGAGAAGGCTGCAGATGCTCCATTGGTCTTTTCTCTGAATAACTCAAGTCTCTAGAGGAGTACCTGCTCAACAAAAGAGTGTCCAACAGCTGAGCAGAAAAATTACTGTCAGGCTAAGATACACCAGAATCTTGGAAAACTTCAGGAAAAAACATTGCAATAGCAGAGCATGCTTATAGTGTTTACTAACCAATTCAATATCAGTTCTTGGTATTTCATTGATGTATTTTTATCCAAGTTCATTGGATACACATGCCTATACTTTTTTGGAAAGTGGAACAATTTTTTTTAAAAATCTTATGTCAATACCTGGGGGGATAAGAGAAAATCATGTAAAAAAAATATGTAAAAGTTATTGATATTTATAATATGTCTAGGACAGTGGTTCTCAAACAGGGTGATTTTGTCCCATAGGGAATATCTGGAAATGTCTGGAAATATTTTTGGTTGTCATGACTTGTAGTTGTTACTGGCATCTAGTGGGTAGAGAGGCCAGGAATACTAGCAGATTTCAAAAAGCACACAGAACAATAGAAACTCTTTGGCACAAAATGTCAATATTGGCACTGAGAAACCCTGGTCTTAGAGGACAAAAGTGTTCATTAGACAATAACATCAAGATTTTTTTTTTTTTTTTTTGTAAAATGAAAGGTCAAAATTATGTTAAGCTGTCCTTTTCTCCAATGAATTTGGATGCTTACTATCAAGATATATAAGTGATGCTCACCTGGGCAAGGTGTGTACACAACCCCTTAGGTAACTAGAAGGAAATTTACAACTCCCCACGACTGAAAAGCTATACTGTCTTCACTGGATTCAACATTCTCCCTGCTCATGGGACAAGAACTTACCCTTGCCATTAGGAATTAGCAGTGTCCAGGCCAAAAGTGCTTTCATCAATACTGAAGCAAAATCCAGATTGCTATGATTGGTTGGCAAAATTTAAACAATAAATAAATAAATGGAGAAAAATCCTTAGCAGTTTCCTAATTGGGAGGGATAAGTGGTCTATACTAGAATGGAGCTCTCAGACATCTTTGGGTAAATGAAAAGGAGATGATAAAGAAACGTCTGGAAACTGGAAGAATCTTTGAGACTGTAACTGGAAGACAAGGTTTTACTGGCCCACAGAAACCCAGGGGACTGGTTGGTGAAGAAAATATGTTTATTCAAAGCAGACTTTGAGGAAGATAGAGAACTTTCTGTATCAAACCTCCATCCTTAAAGGTCTCAGATGGTGGAAAGCTTCTGTGAGAGGGAAAAGGGGTACTTTAGGACAAAAGGGCAGTGGTAGCACAGGTTTCTCCCTCTTCCAAGACACCGTGGCCCTTCATCATCTAGGAGTCTCTTGCCTCCTTATCACACCAAAGGGATGTGGAATTATTTGGACAAAGAACCCTCTGGGGGCCAGCATTTTGTTTTCATTTTAGATAAACATGTTACCTTTTGAACTAAGGAGGTGACAGGTATTGCAGGGGGCTTTCTTTATAATTGAGAACACCATAAGAAAAGATGTTATCAATGGAGAAATAGATTAGGAAAATGGTTGAGAGGGGAGAAGGAAGTAGCTCTAAGGGGAAAAAATCCTTTTTGAGAAGATATTTTTGCTAAAAATATGCCTCCCTGAATTGTTCCAAGACCTTCCCAGGCTTGTTTCTTTGGACAGTACTAGGGAATAGTCAGTGCATATAGAACTACAACCTCCATTAATGTTTCATTGTGCTAGTCTTTTTAAAAAATTTTTTATTTGTCTAATTAGTTATACATGACAGTAGAATGCATTTTGACACATCATTCTTCTGGCTGTATATAATATAGTTATTCTATATTCATTCTACTGTCATTCCTACTCCCATACCCCTCCCCTCCCTTCACTCTCCTCTCATTAAAAGTACCTCTATTCTTCCCTAGCTGCCCCACCTTATTGTGAATTAGAATCTGCATATCAGAGAAAACATTTGGCCTTTGATTCTTTGTAATTGGCTTATTTTGCTTAGCATGATATTCTCCAGTTCCATCCATTTACCTGAAAATGCAATAATTTCATCCTTCTTTAGGGTTGAGTAATATTCCATTGTGTATATATATCACACTTTCTTTATCCATTCATCTGTTGAAAGATACCTAGGTTTGTTTCATCATTTAGCTATTGTAAATTGTGCTGCTGTAAACATTTTGGTGCTAGTCTTCAGATCTATCTATTCTTCAATCAGAGGACTGCATCATGTCCAGCACTGGAGAAAATCAGCAGGGAGGAGGTTGGCACAAATTAGGCATGAGTCCATTTCCCCGCATCACAGAAAGAGACCCTCTCCTGGACTCCAGTAGAAACCACGGGCTGGGAACAGTCATGATGGGACCAATTCACCAGTGATAACAGATCACACTCCTTCTAGAGAGGCAGTATGATACTCTTCCCTCTTTTTTTTAACTATGTACCCCCAAAACACATTACAAAGAGAGTAAAAATAGTAAAATTATTTTTAAATAAAAAAATAATAAAATTATTTTTAAATAAAAATAATAAAATTATTATTAAATTAAATTAAATTACCCCAAAACACATTACAAAGAGAATAAAAATAATAAAATTATTTTTAAATAAAATTAAAAAATAAAATACTACTTTGCTGCCCATAATAGCAAACAGAAAATTAGTGTCATTGGTCTTTTAAGCAATGTAAAAATAAGTGATCCCACTCAAAAAACTCACAAACTCCCAACACGGTCTTTAGAACATTTTGATGACAACCAAACACTTTGTATTAATAACCTGCAGACTTCAGTCTCATTACTGATAACTTTGTTACTTTTTTCCTTGAAAAACTATTTCAGTCAACTCTACCATTCATATAAAAAAAAATCCAAACACTTACGAAGACATACTTTTTTGGAATGTTTACAATAGTTCATTTTGGCTTGCAGTATTCGAACATAGAAGGGAACCACATAGTGACAGGAAAGTCTCGCACATCTGAGGTGACAGAGACCTTGATCACTAAGGGTATTGCTGAAGGAAATGCTGAGTCACATTGTCTTTTCAGAGGATCATGATTTTCTGATCTGTGTGTCCATATTCCCACCTAAGAATAAACACCTCATAAGAGGAGTAGCATAATCAACTTGGGTTTTAAAATTAGTGAAACAATCATCATCTTTCTGTTCTTGTCCAAGTGTGAGCATTTACTTTTCTAAAAATTTTATTTGTTCTTTCTAGTTACACATGAGAGTAGAATGTATTTTGACATATACATACATGGGGTGTACCTTCCGATTTTTTGTGTTCACGTGATGTGGAGTTATACTGGTCGTGGATTCATATAAGAACATAGGAAAATTATGTCTATTCTCATCCCTACTCTCTTCCCTTTATTCTCCTTTGTCTGATCCAGTGAATTTCTATTTTTCCCTCCTCTCCTGTTCCCCCCACCCCAGTTACCCCCTCCTCTGCCCTACTTATTATGAGTTCACATCTGCATATCAGAAAGAACATTCAGCATTTCTTTTTTGGGATTGGCTTATTTCATTTAGCATGATAGTATCCAGTTCCATCCAGTTGCCAGAAAATGCTTTAATTTCACTCTTTTTATAGCTGAGTAATATTTCATTGTGTATATGTACTACATTCTTTTTATCCATTCATCTGTAGAAGAATACCTAGGTTTCTTCCATAGCTTAGCTATTTTTGAATTGAGCTCCTATAAACATTGATGTGTTCATGTCACTATAGTATGCTAATTTTAAGTGCTCTGGGTATAAACTGAAGAGTGAGATATCTGGGTCAAATGGTGGTTCCATTCCAAGTTTTCTGAAGAATTTCTATACTGCTTTCCAGAGTGGCTGCACCAATTTGCAGTCCCACCAGCAATGTATGAATGAACCTGTTTCCCCACATCCTAGCCAACAATTACTGTTGCTTGTATTCTTGATAATTCCCATTCTGACTGGAGTGAGATGAAACTCAGTGTAGTTTTAATTTTCATTTCTCTAATTGAGAGAGATGTTGAACATTTTTTCATATATTTGTTAACAGAGTATATTTTTTTCTTCTTTTAAGTGTCTGTTAAGTTCTTTTGCCCATTTATTAATTAGGTTTTTTGGTTATATGGTGTTAAATATTTTTTAGTTCTTTGTATATCCTGGAGATTAATGATCTATCTGAGGTGAGGGTGGTCTTTAAGTCTATTGATGCAATGGATTATGTTTATTGATTTCCATACGTTGAACCAACCTTGCATCCCTGGGATGAACCCGACTTGATCATGATGCACTATGTTTTAAATGTGTTTTTGTTTTCCATTTTCCAGTATTTTATTAGGAATTTTGGCCCCTGTATTCAACAAGGATATGGGTCTAAAGTTATTTTTCTTTTTATGTGTCTTTGTCTGGTTTGAGTAACAGGGTGATACTAGCAACATATGACTTTGGAAGGGTTCCCTCCTTTTCTGTTTTATGGAATAATTCAGGAGGATTGCTGTTAGTTCTTCTTTGAAGGTCTCATAGAATTTGCTGAGAATCCCTCTGGTCCTAGGCTTTTTTTATTTGTATGCTTTTGATGGTGTCTTCAATTTCATTGCTTGAAATTGATCTGTTTAAACTTTCTATGTCCTCCTGATTCAATTTAGGTAGGTCATATGTCTTTAGAGATTTATTGGTGTCTTCAAGTTTTTCTATTTTACTAGAGTATACATTTTCAGAGTAGTTTATGATTATCTTCTATATTTAAGTAGTATCCATTGTGATATTTCCTTTTCTATCACGAAATTTAGTAATTTGAGTTTTTGCTCTCTTCATTAGCTTGGCTAAGGGTCTATCAATTTTATTTAATTTTTTCAAGGAATCAACTTTATGTTTCATGAATTTTTTTGTTTTTGTTTCAATTTTATTGATTTCATCTCTGATTTTAATTATTTCTTGTCTTCTACTGCTTTTGGTATTGATTTGTTCTTCTTTTTCTAGGGTTTTTAGATGAAATGTTAGGTTATTTATTTGGTGACTTTCTACTCTTTTAAAAATGAATGCACTCAGTGCAGTGAACTTTCCTCTTAGAAATGCCTTCATAGTGTCCTAGAGATTTTGATATGTTGTATCTCTATTTATATTTACCCTTAAGTATTTTTTAATTTCATTCCTGATTTCTTCTGCTACCCATTGGTCATTCAATAGTGTATTACTTAGTTTCTAGGTGTCATAGTAGCTTCTAATTTTTAATTTTGTCATGTATTTCTAATTTATTCTATTATAGCCTGATAGAATGCAAGATATTATCTCTCTCTTTTATTATTATTATTTTTTATATTTTCTAAGAGTTGCTTTGTGGCCTAAGATATGGTCTATTTAGAAAAGGTTCTGTGTGCTGGTGAGAAGCAATTGTATTCAGTCATTGATGGATGAAATATTCTCTATATGTCTGTTAAGTATAAATTATTAGTTGCATTTTTTAATCTTATACCTTTTCTTTTTTTAAATTTTTGTTTGGAAGGTCTAGCCAGTGGTGAGTGAGGTGTGTTAAAGACACCCTGTATTATTGTGTTGTGGTTTATTTGATTATTATTTTTTTTGCTTTTTTATTATTAATTTTTAAAATTTTAACTAGCTATAAGTGACAGTAGAATGCATTTATGCACTTTGATATACATAGATGGGAAATAATTTCTCATTTTTCTGAGTGTACATGTTGCAGAATCATTGTTCATGTAGTCACATATATACATAAAGTAATAATGTCTGTTTCATTCTACTTTCTTTTTTTAAGTTTATATATTTTTATTTATAGTAGTAGTATATATTACAATTCATAATGCACATATATAGCATCTTTTTACATACAACTATTTGTATACAAAGTATATAAGTACCATTCAGATCTTCAATCATGCATTTAGGATAATGATATCAATCTCATTCAACCACAATTTTTTTTTCCTTTTTCCCCCCCCTCCCTCCCCCTTGCTCCCTCCCTTCCCCTCCCTTTCCTTTGACCATTCTAGTGTTTCTCTAATCCTCCTATGTACCTCCATCCAACAACACTGTGAATTAGCCTCCTTATATCAGAGAAGACATTTGGTATTTGGATTTTTGGGATTGGCTGACTTCACTTAGCATTATATTCTCCAACTTCATCTATTTACCTGCAAATGCCATTATTTTATTCTCTTTTATTGCTGAGTAAAATTCCATTTTGTATATATTCATTCTACTATCTTTCTTATCCCCACATCCCCTCCCCTCCAATCACTTCCCTCAACCTAACCTAAGGTAACACTATTCTTGTCTAGTGCACCCTGCCTTATTGTGAATTAGCATCCACATATACATTCGGCCTTTGATTTTGTGGGATTGGCTTATTTCACTTAGCATGATATTCTCCAATTCCATCCATTTACTGGTGAATGCCATAATTTCACTCTTCTTTAAAGCTGAGTAATATCCCATTGTGTATATATACCACATTTTCTTTATCCATTCAACTATTGAGGGACACCTAGGTTGGTTCCACAGCTTACTTATTGTGAATTGTGCTGCTATAAACATTGATGTGGCTGCATTACTATAGTATGCTAATTTTAAGTCCTTTGTATATAAAACAAGGAATCTCCATACTGCTTTCCGTAGTGGTTTCACCAATTTGCAGTTCCACTAGCAATGTATGAGTGTACCTTTTCCCCCATATCCTCACCGACATTAATTGTTTTCTGTATTCTTGATGATTTCCATTCTGACAGGAGTGAGATGAAATCTTAGTGTAGTTTTGATTTGCATTTCTCTGATTGCTAGAGATGTTGAACACTTTTTCATATATTTGTTGATCAATTATATTTCTTCTTCTGTGAAGTGTCTGTTCAGTTCCTTAGCCCATTTATTGATTGGGTTGTTTGTTTGTTTTTTTTTTTTTTGTTGTTGTTGTTAAATTTTTTGTGTTCTTTATATATCCTAGAGATTAATGCTTTATCAGAGGTGCATGTGGTAAAGATTTTCTCCCAATCTGTAGGCTCTTTCCTCACGGTATTGATTGTTTCCTTTGCTGAGAAGAAGCTTTTTAATTTGAATCTATCACATTTATTGATTCTTGATTTTACTTCTTGCACTTTAAGAGTCTTGTTAAAGAAGTCAGATCCTAGGCTGACATGGTGAAGATTTGGGCCTATTTTTTCTTCTATTAGGTGCAGGGGTTCTGTTCTAGTGCTTAAGTCTTTGATTCACTTTGAGTTGATTTTTGTGCAGGGTGAGAGAGAGAGGTTTAATTTTGTTTTGCTATATATGGATTTCCAGTTTTGCCAGCACCATTTGTTGAATAGGCTATCTTTTCTCCAGTGAATGTTTTTGGCACCTTTGTCTAATATGACATATATTTATGCGGGTTTGTCTCTGTGTCCTCTATTCTGTATCATTGGACTACAAGTGTATGTTGGTGCCAATACCATGGTGTTTTTGTTACTATAGCTCTGTAGTATAGTTTAAGGTCTGATATTGTGATGCCTCCTGTTTCACTTTTCTTGCTAAGGATTGCTTTGGCTATTCTGGGTCTCTTATTTTTCCAAACAAATTTTATGGTTGCTTTTTCTATCCATGAAGAATGTCATTGGGATTTTAATAGGACTTGTATTAAATCTGTATAATGCTTTAGGCAGTATGGCCATTTTGACAATATTAATTCTGCCTATCCAAGAACATGGGAGAACTTTTCATCTTCTGAGATTTTATTCAATTTCTTTTTTTAGTGTTGTGTAGTTTTCATTGTAGAAGTCTTTCACCTCTTTTGTTAGATTACTTCCCAGGTATTTTATTTTTTTGTGGCTATTGTGAATGAGGTAGTTTTCCTAATTTCTCTTTCAGTGGATTCATTGCTGATGTATAGGAATACATTTGATTTATGGGTGTTGATTTTATATCCTGCTACTTTGCTGAATTCATTTATTAGTTCTAGAAGTTTTCTGGTGAAATTTTTTTTGATCTTCTAGATATAGAATCATGTCATCAGCAGATAGTGATAGTTTGAGTTCTTCTTTACTTATTTCTTTCTCTTTAATTTCTTTCTTTTGTCTAATTGCTCTGGCTAGAGTTTCAAAGATGATGTTGAATAGAAGTGGTGACAAAGAAGACATCCTTGTCTTGTTCCAGTTTTTAGAGGGAATGCTTTCAATTGTCTCCATTTAGAATTATGCTGGCCTTGGGTTTAGCATATATAGCTTTAACAATGTTGAAGGATGTTCCAACTATCCCTAGTTTTTCTAGTGTTTTGGACATAAAGGTGTGCTGTATTTTGTCAAATTCTTTTTCTGCATCTATGGAGATGATCATATGATTTTGTTTTTAAGTATATTAATATGATGAACTATGTTTATTGATTTCCATATGTTGAATCAACCCTGCATCCCTCGGATGAACCCCACTTGATCATGGTGCATCATCTTTAATATGATTTTGTATGCAATTTGCCAGAATTTTATGGAGAAGTTTTGTTCATCAGGGACATTGGTCTGAAGTTTTCTTTCCTTGATGTGTCTTTGTCTGGTTTTGGTATCAGGGTGACATTAGCCTTATAGAATGAGTTTGGATATGTTCCCTCCTTTTCTATTTCATGGAATACTTTGAGGAGTATTGGTGTTAATTCTTTAAGAGTTGATTTATTTGATTTTAAAATTGAGAAGGGGTTGTTTGATGTACAAAGATGCTCCATTGTTTTTTTGGCATATATATTTATGATTATTATGCCTAGTAATCTATAATTCTTTTAACAGTACAAAATGTTCTTCTTTGTCCCTTCAGATTAATTTTAGCTTGAAGTCCACTTTAGCTGATAATGAGGATAGAAACCTCTGCATGTTTATAAGATCCATGTGAATGACATATTTTTTTCCCATCCTTTTACCTTCAGTCTGTGGATGTCTTTGCCTATGAAGTGAGTCTCTTGGAGATAGTATATTGTCAGGTCTTGTTTTTTAATCCAGTCTGCCAGACTGTGTCTTTTGATTGATGAGTTTAGGCCATTTATATTCAATGTTATTATTGAGAAATGATTCTTATTCCCTGTCATTCTGATTTACTCTGGTTTTAATTTGAATTAGTTTCTCCTTTGATTGATTATTATTCTAGTGTACTCTCTCCCTTTGCTTGTTCTCACTTTTATTTTTCATTTCTTCTTCATGAAATATCATGTACAGTATGTTTTATAGTGCAGGTTTTCTAGTTGTGAATTCTTTTAGCTTTTGTTTATCGTGTAAGGTTTTTATTTCATCATTAATTCTGAAGGTTAATTTTGCTGGGCATGGTATCCTGGGCTGGCATCCATTTTCTTTTAGAGCTAAGTATATATATTATTCCAAGATCTTCTAGATCTGAGGTTCTGGGTTGAGAACTCATCTGAGATCTGGATTGGTTTCTCTCTAAATGTTACCTGCCCTTTTTTTTTTTTTTTTTTTTTTTTTCTGGAAGCCTTTAAAATTTGGCCCTTACTCTGTATGTTAGTCATTCTCATTATAACGTGCCTTGGTGTGAGTCTCTCATATTTTGTAGATTTGGGTTCTGTAAGCCTCCTATATTTAATTTTCCATTTTGTTCTTTAGGATTGGAAAATTTTGTGATATTTTATTGAAAAGATGTGCATTTGTTTGGTTTGTATCTATGAGCCTTCATCAGTTCAAATAAATCTTAAATTTGGTCTTTTCAGGTTATCCCCTATTTCTTGGAAGTTCTGTTCATGTTCTCTTAACATCTTTCCTCCACAGTGAATTCTACTTTCATTATTATTATGTATCTTTATTGCCTGAAACTCTGTCTTCCAAGAGGTCTAGTCTGTTGGAATTTTTAATTTCGTTTATTGATTCCTTCATTTTGAGAATTTCTGCTTGATTTTTTTCAGAATATCTATCTCTTTATTGAACTGACTTTTCACTTCCTGTATTTTCTCTCTGATTTCACTCCTTACATCATCCTTTACCTTGCAGATCAGTTTAACCACAATACATTCTAAATTCCTTCTCTGACATTTCTTCCATTGTGGTGTCAATGGATACTGTTATTGGAGTATCTTGGTTTGTTTGGGGGCAATTTGTTCCCTTGCTTTTTCATGGTGGTGTTTATGGGACTACCCATCTAACAGTATGGATCTGAAGCAGTAGAGTTTCTACCCTGTGGACTTATAGTGTCCCTGAAGGTTTCCATTACCTCACCATTTATGGGAAGACAAATAATAACAACCAATACAAACATTATACAACACCAAACCAAATAATTCCTGCTATGACATCCACAATATTAATTGTTGCAAAAAAAGATATGATATGATCAGTTATTGCCTTCAATAAAACAGTATTTTTGCACAGGACTTACAATTTTTAATGGTGGACACCGAGAGAATGGATGTGATGAGTATGAGACAGAAGGAGAGAAGACAGAAGTAAAAAATTAAAGGAAGAGTGAAAGAGAGAACAATAGAGATTGGCTGTTAGCAGATGAAAGGAGAGAAAAGCAAATCAAGGAAAACAGGTGAGAGAAAAAATATATATATAAAGTAAAAATTTTAAATATTGAACATAAAAAGGAATACAAAACAAAACTGAAATATAATAATCAAACATCCTAGTTCTCAAAGAAAAATAAATGATCCACAAAAAATAACTGGCTTTGAAAATGCTAGAAATGAGAAAAATGCAAATATGAATATGTATAAATATCCATGAACCATAAGGTCACAATTAAACAGAAAAAAGAAAAAAGAAATCTCAATGAATATTTAAAGAATTCTTTCCATTGGAGTTCAAAAGATTCTCAGCTTCTGTTCTCAGCAGTGTTATATGGGGCCATCTGTTTGTCTTTGTAAACCTCTCTGCACATTTGATTTTCTCCTGGTCACTTAGGCACACTCTATATAATGATTATAGGATCTCCAGTCCTGTATTTTGGGGTAAACCAGGTTTACCAAGAATTGGCTCCAACAGCTGCTGGCCCCCATGCCACGGTTGCAAAATGCTTCCTTCCTCTGGCTTTTGTAGGCAGCTGGGAGAGTTTTAGCTTCTTTCCTGCGCAGGGATATTGTGCATCATGACTTTCTGTTTAGTCTTTGATCTCTAAACTCTCCATACTCAGACACATATTGGCATCCTAAAACTGCAGGTTCCTTTAATTCCCTTATCCCTTCACTTTGCCTGTGGAAGGACTCCTTTGCTGATGCCTCTGGCAATGAAAGTGGTTATGGGGGGATTTCTTTCTTATTTTATTATATCCAACCTCCTCAGTCCATGTTCTGCTTTGAATGTCCAGTACTTAATTTCAGTAAAGTACCCCCCCACACACACACACACTTTTAAATTTTGTTCACCCACCTTGCTGAGAAGCTATCTGCTTTCTTAGTTTCACACCATGGAGTAGCCAGCAGAGACCTTCTTTCTCTATTCTGCCATCTTGAAACCTGAAAGTTTGAGCATTTAATCTAATTACACTTGCTGTGGTAAACTGAAAATCTGTTTCATCATTTGTGTGTCTCAATTTTCTTGCATTGACCCATTAAAAATAAATCAATTTTATTCAGTATATGAAGGTTAGCAAAGATTTTATTAATTTTCTTACTATTTTATTTCCTTTTGGTACTTATGGCATTTTTCTCAAGCAGATTTACACGTTTCATATGCAAAACCACATGTAATGACATTTAGTAGAATTTAGAGCAAGTTTATAAACATTTCCAAACATTTCAAAGAAAGGTCACCCCTATTTCAAAATAAATGCCATTAATTATTACACAATCCAGGAAAAGAAAGGCTATCAAGAAATCTACAGATTGGAAGACAAAAAAATGCCAACAGAATTTAAGAACTAGAAGAAAGCTGGGCAATTCATTTAAGCCTATCCTCCTTCCTTACACAGAAGGAGTGCCCTGAACAGTCCTTACAAAATAGTCAGTGCTTTTCTAGGGGACCTATTTTAATGAACAACGTTTGGCACTAATGCCAGAGAAGAAATAATTTGAGATACTCACTGTGGCTCAGATACCTGTAAACTACATGTAACAGAAAAAGCAAAATAATAAGACCATCAACAAAGTATCAGAAAGCAACTGTTTTTTCACTTGGAAATAGCCTGTACCACTCAGTTTAGGATAAGCATTCCCCCAGTGTGCACAGAACAATGATTCAGCTGTGGAAAAAGTCACAGTTGCAAAGGACTTGATGGACTAAAAGTATTTAGAAACATTAATGATCTTCAGGATAATTGTGTCAGAATTGCTCAGAATCATTACAACAAACTTCCCCAAAACTGATTGTCTCACAATTCCATTTGATATTGAAGCCAGAATTAGGCAGATAGGGAAGGGTCAGATCCAGAGAATGCGGGAATTGAAATGTTAATTCCTTCAGAGCCCTTCCTCCACCCTTATCAAGATAACCTGCCCCTGCTCCAACCTGTAGCTAAAGTAATCTGTCTCAGGGATTGTCCCTCCCTACAGGGAGTTGTTAATTATGCCCCCTTCCTGCCCAGATCACTCCACCATGGCCCCTCCAGCCCATCAGCTTCTCACCTTTTGACCATCCCACTGAGCATCTCCTGGGCCTAGTCACATACACAAGAAGGAGAGAGATAAGGGGAAGAGTGCAGGAGAACAAAGAAAGCCTAGGACTTATAAAAAAGGCAGACCTCCTCCCTTCTTGCAATACCAGGATACAAGCTATGGCCCCCTTCTCCCTCCTGGGAGAAGTCTATGTTACCCCTTTTTAAATAAACCCTGTTTTATATGTTTGCCTCGGTGTGCTTCTCTAATGTTATACTTCAACATGTGAGGGAGCAGAATTTGTCACTGGTAACTGGCCATATCAATATGGTTACTATTTAATTCATTGTCTTGATAACTTAATGCCTTCATTTCTATCAGACTTGTTTTCAGATATGTTGATACAGCAGTTAGCATTGCACAACTTTAAAAATTTTAATGTTTCTAAATCAAAAATAATTTTCTCATTTGCAAATAGATGTACTGTCTTTGAATAAGAATCCTTATACAGATCAGTATGCTGGTTAATGGGCAGGACATTACACAATTAAGGAAGATATAGGTTACTTTTAAGAAATATTTTCAGGAGGATCCAAGATGGCAGGCTAGAGGGTGGCTGTATTCTGTGTTGCTCCATGACCTGGGATTCAAGTAATGGGAATACTGTTTCTCTGTGAGTTATCAGAGGACCCCCAGCAGCTGCTCCCATGCAAGACTGGAGAGTTGCTATGCCAGAGCAGGACCACCAGCATCAGCCCCAGTGCGGGACCCCTGGCTGCCCACCAGCTCAGTAATCCTGGCCGCCACTCTCTCACGGGACCTCCTGGCCACTGCCCATGCGCAGGACCTCAGACGCCACTCCTGTGTGGACACCCATTTACCGAGTTCCCCTGGTTACCTCCATCTTGGGGCATTGCAACCAGTGCCACAGTACCCTATACACAGTAGCCTGCACTTGGGGACACAGACCAGGATCTGGAGACAGATGCCAGCCACAACACTGCACACCACAGAGCTGCATCTCTGAACACACCGTCCAACACCACCACCCAGCCCCCACCCAACCCAACACCCCATCTCTGAGAGCAACTGCCTCCATCTTGGGATCTTTGTCACCATCTTTAGTTGGGGCAACTCCCAGCTTGGGACACTGGCTGGGGCCTAGAAGTAATATCAAGGTACCTATAGACCCAACCCTCCCTCCCCCACAGCCACTAACCCAGCACAGTGCTTGCAGCCACGTGGTAAGGAGCTCACAAAGCCTCATCCTGAACTGCCCAATACAAAATAGCTCTCCCCGAAAGGTGCACAGCCCCCAGAATGCAGCCCACAAGACCTCTAGAGAGAGAGGCTCCTGATTGAGAAGTAGAAAGAGAGGGGATGAGTGAGATACTGTTTAGAGACTAAATTAGAGAACAGGAATTGTGAGTTCTACAGGAGATATAAGGAGATAAGAACAGGTGCCTACATCACACGAGCAGGCCCCAAAGGAGATCCTTGGGGACTGGCAAGTGCTATACCCCACATCCAGGAGCTCCACCCCCAAAACTAACCCTTCCACCCTAATAACCTTCACCATCCTGAGGGTGGAGATACCAGCAAACAACAGACAACTCCACCCATTGGGTGGAAGGAAAACAACAAAACTCCAACAAAACAATCCTTGCATTTTCCTTTGAGATTTTTTTTTTTCTTTTTCTCTCTCTCTTCTGCAGCCTTCATATCCCCAACATTTGTGAAACTGAGAATAGTACCACTGACTTTTTGAATTGATTGATGTTATCCTGAGATTCACCCTAAGACTACACCTGTGTACTGTGAATAGTTGCAGTTTTAATTAAATCACAATTCTAAATTTTAAAAACAGAATTTGGATCACACTAACCAACAGAATTAATGAAGGGATTAGTTGTATGGACCAATTTGGCTTCAAGAAAAAGACCATATCTGGTTTAATTGGTTTTTTACTTTTTGACTTGAATTGTCTTTATTTCCTTTATATTTAACTGTTAATGAGTCCATAATTTATCTGACAGACCAGCACTTACTAATAGGATTTTACAATATAAAGCAAGAAAAATAGTTCAAATGCAATATGAAAATTTGATACATTGTTGATGTATTAAAAACATAATTGTTGTTTTAATATTCACTTCCCTCAATTCCTGTTGGTGTATCTTAATGACAATGGCAGATGATAAAGCTGTGTCTGTCTGCCACTTAATACTAAGTTTTTATTGCCTTTTCTCTGAAGTATGTAATAATACCAAATGCACTAATATATGATGCTTGGCTTAACTTCTAAGAGTGATCTCACTTTGTATTTGTATTAGATCCAAAGATAGATTCCAGTATCAATCAACAAATAGTAATCATAACTAATTTACCTTGTAGAAATCTAAGGTATAAACTATAATTATATTTTGTTTTCCTTTTTTTTTTTTTTTTTTTTTTTACAGAGCTATAGCACTATCAGTTGCATATAAATCTGTCTTCTAGATTCCTAAGCTAAGCTTTCCAGGAAACTTTTGCAGAGTCTACACAATTTCCTCACTATTGATCCTTCATTACCTCTCCTGAACCTCTAGTCCACTTAGGCATGTGAGAGCTGAGAAGATGAAACAAAGAACTCCAAAACTCAAGGTCAATTAAAGGTAGGAACTCTTATCCCAAGAGGAATTTTATAGAAGCTGCAAGAAAAATGCACTGTCTTTTCAACTCTGAATAGATTTATCTTCAATACAGTTGAAAATAGCAAAATTAAGTTTTATATGATTGTTCACGTGGCACAGTTTCAAGTAAGATGTAGTTAGGATCCACTCTTCACCTCCTGTGGGCTAAACCCTTATCAATGATTTATCTATCTATAAACACATAGTCAAGGGAAGGAGCATGTGTGTGTGTGTGTGTGTGTGTGAATGCACAAGTGTTCCAGCATAGCTCTTTTCACCTTCTTGGCCCCCTGACCATCCTGATCTCCCACCCACACACCTGGCACTCTTCCTGACTTTAACTGCTCTCTTTCACTTCCTCCTCCTCTCTACCTATGCTCTTCCTTCAATTTCTTTCAGTATTATTTTCAAATCCCCAAACATTCACTCTGCAGCATTGGGAAAAATTAATTTTATATCCATGCATTTAATTGAGCTAATGTAAACAGTCCAGTAGTTCTATTACATATACAAGGTCCTTAAATTAATTTTGGAAGTTTGTATAAGACAAATTAGCTAATTGCCACCTTCCTTATTTATCTAGAGTTTATCAAGACTGTGCTACTCAAACAGAATTCCAATTGCACTTTAGTCTTTGATAGTCTTTCTCGTATGGGATTAGAGAGTGAACTATTTCAATATTTCCCTCTTTTGCTTTGTCGTGTGAAAATAGCTTATTCTTTATAAAGACAAGGTGTCTCTTAACATTTACAACTATGAATTTTTGTTCTGCTATTGCTTTTAAAATGAAAGAACACAAATACATATTGTGGATTCAGTACATTTTTAAAAGAGGTGATTTGCACACACCATCTCATTTGGCCCTTACAGCCTGATGGGGCTGGTGTTATTGCTTATTTTTACTGCTGAGTGAACTAAGGCTGAGCAAGAGGGTCAATTGTCAGAGCAAATGCAAGCCTGTCTTCTGATCTCAGCCTTTACAATCAATGTGAAGGCCTCAGGTTTCTACATCAAATTTCCTTTCCTTTCAATTCAGTCAGTAATTTCCTTGTTTTTCCCCCCCCTTGGATATTTTTTTTTAACTTTATAGTAATATATTTAATACTAAAGCTAAATTTATAAAAATACTTTTATATATGCTTTTACTTATTCAAAACACATTTACTATAGTGCATTTAACTTTATATCTCTGTAGTATGCTGTGTGTTATATTAGATTTGAGGAATCCAAGAAAATAGTTATACTGCTACCTGTCAGTAGACTGCATTCTGGTAAAGAAGCCAGCTGTGTCATGGGTTCACCCTGGTGAACTCTGTGAAGCGTGTATGCAGGACACTAGTTCAAGTGGGAAGGGGAGACCACTTCAGCAATGTTTAGGAACATCAGAGCTTCTGGTACCCATCTGCACTGGATTATTGACTGAGAAACTGAACCAGCTCCTGTACCTAATCTTGGACCTCAGATTTCTCTTCTTTGCCCCATAATTCAATTATCTGCTCTGCAGACTGTTAGTTACCTTTCCCAGGAAAAGGACAATGGTCTAGACATCAAATAAGCCAACTTTGCGGCTAGAAATGAAAGTCTCTCTGTTTCCTTTGCTTTGATTTGCTGCATAACTTCAGGCTGCCCAAGTAAACTTTGCTTAACTTGGTTAATTATTTGCACAATACAGGTAATAACTATCTTATGGGTCACTGAAAGGCTTAATTAATTGATGTTTGAAACATCTTTGAAAATGTAGCATTAAGGCTACTAAGTGGGTGCAAATTATTATCATTATTTACATTATCATCATTATCAATCTGGTTCACAGAAAGTCAAAGGCAGTCTGCAAGCAGTGAAACATGATGGTTTTCTTTAGGCTTGGATCCAGCTTGCCAGCTAGGTCTGAGTGTCTGAACCTAATTGTGAGCAAAACTATTGAATTAAGTTCTTTCTCTATGTAAAAAACAAATAAAAAAATAAAAACAATAAAGCAAACAAAACAAGTCATCCCTTGCTCCTGCTTGTTGGCTGATTCTATTGCTCGTTATTCAACCTTTCTCCTGATCCTCACACAATTATATGTGTATGCACAGAACCTGTTGCACACTTTTCTATCCAAGTGACTATTGCCTAGACCCTCCAGAAAGCCCTGACATCTCATCTGTCCGGTTATGTAAAGCAGGGAACTGAGACCAGGTTCAAGTCATAGATTTGAACTCAAAGTGTGAATGAGATCACCTTTTGTTTAACAGTGAGGCTGTGCCCCATGCATGAATCTCAACAGAAAGGGGGGGAAAAAATTACATTAAGCCACGTGAAGATCATTTTGAATATAGTTGTATGTAGCTGATTACTAAATAATTATTTGATTTATTTATATCTGTTGTTTCACAAAGAGCACTAAATATGACCAAAATGCAGTTGTTTAGTGAAAATTTTTTATCTTAAATCATGTATTTCCCTGTTCCTAAATAAATTTTCTCTCTTTTTTTTCCTGGTAACCCTAACATATTCTTCATGACTCACCTAAAATTTCCCTCATTTAGTAAACCTCCCTAACTGAGTTTAGCATGTGATGATTCTTTTTCTCCCTTGAATATACAATACCTTATCTACATTATTTATTTGGTAACTATTTACTTCTCTGTGACATCTATTGTTTTCTTTCACAACTTTTCAAGTATCTTGATCTTCTTTTCACAATTTAATTATACAATCCTTTGTGAGGGGAAAAGAAGAAATATTCAGCTTCATAACCCCTGAAAAATGGAGGTTAGACCATTGGAAATGGTACTGGATAGACATTTTTTTTTCCCTTTTTAAAAGTTATTAGGAAGACTAGTTTATGTCTCCGTGCAATATTATGGAAAAGTTGCTCTACCCTATCCTTTAGTTCCTGGGCAAAGGGTTAGATTACATTTCCTAACTTCTCTTGCAATTAGACTGGGCCATGTTGTTGAAGTTGGTCAGTGTGGTATGATAGACATTATTCATGCTAATTCCTGAACTGGCCTGTAAAAATCTCCTGCAAAATCTTCTCTGTTTGTCTGTATGCTCTTTACTTATTAGCAGGCTAAATAAAAAATTGAAACAAAGCACATAAAGACAGACAAGCCAACATCCCTAGTCTCCATGCCATCTCTTGGAGAAAAGCTTCCCAAAAGAAAGCAGCCAGGAAGATCCATAGTGGACTGTTGCATGAGTGAAAAAAAACTAATTTTCTGAAAAATCACTGAAATCTGAGGATTGTTTGCTACAGAAACCTAAATTGACTTATAACAATTTTCATAATCATCTCATCTTTAATATATTCAGGATGAAAATCTTGTTTCCTTTTTCCTTCACGCCCCAAATCCAGCACTTCAGCAAGTCTTATCGTCTATTCATTTTTCTACAACACCTCCTTGAGTGTACACAAAGCTATCATTATGTCTCATATGCTGTCAAATTGCTTTTCCTGCTTCCTTTCTTGCTCTTTCTTGCCCTTTTTTTCTCTCCATTTTTCTTGCAGTTCTGGGAATGGAAACTAGGCCTTATGCAGAAGAGGCAAGCACTCTACCACTGAGCTACCTCCACAGCTTTCCCTTTTCTCTCTACACAGTCACCTAAGTCATCTTTTAAACCACACCATTACATTATTTTAAATCCTTTTATGGTTTGTCATCACACCAGAACAATATCTATATGCCTACCATCAGTCTACAAGACCCTGCCTCTTCTGGTTGTAGTCTAGCTCCCTAAGTTCATCTCAGGTTTATCTGTTTCCCAAACACCTGAAAAGTCTTGTCAACTGGAATTCTTTCAGTTTCTCTAATAATCAGAACTTTTATCTCCTCCAGGGTCTTTGCCCAGTCAGATGCCCTAGCTTTAAAAAATTTCCTCTTTGCTTCTTATATGGCCAGCTCATTTCTCCTTCTCATATCACAAAGGGTCAAGAATATCTTCCTTCAGATAAGCTTTCCTTCATTGTAGTACCTTTCTTCATGTTAATAATTGCCATAATTTAAAATTATACATTCCTGTAACAGGAACTTCAGGTCATACATTCAGAAGGCACAAAATTATAAATCTATTTTACATAAATGGATACAATTTCTTTCTCTACCCTATTTGAAGGCTTCATTCCATTTATACGTTGATTAGGACAGAGGTTCCAAATCCCATTACCAAGAACTGAATAAACAGTGACTAAAATGTCTGTGTTAAACAGTGAGTCATTCATATTGAAAGTTTTAATTTCTCCTTTAATAGCCTGAGGGTAAACAGTCCAACACTGATAAAGGAGTTTGAAGTGTCAAGGTTCCAGGTTCCTTTTATATTGTCACTCTGCCATCCTCAACACCAGGCTTCCATACTTGGGTACCAGATCAAGATTAACTGGAATTTTGAGTGGTAGCTAATAGTGGAATCAGGTCAGGAGGGACTGATATTCAATCTTGAGTAACCATAAAATTTTTGCTAAATCTCAATATGTCAGTTTCTGTGAATGGAATATCCAGAAAATATCTACTTTTTTTTTTTTTTCAGTTTCCTTTCTCAGTTTCTTCCAATATTTCTGATATTTTAGTTCTTTCTTAAAAAGAGGCAAAACTAAATATTTTCAGAGGAAAGATTCCATTTTTCGGTAATGGAAAGAAAATTCTTTTTGGAGCTTCTCAGTATATTTTCATTAATGATGGAATTTAGAATAATATGTTAGTAGACTTTCTAATTGCTTAATCTATAAAGATCAAAATGCTAATTAAAAGTTCCTAAGTAGGCAAAGTTTAACTATGAAGATTGTTAGTATATTAACATAATAAACCTTCTAAAACTTATCTGACCTCAGGTTCATTTACTACCTTCTACTGAAAAAGGTGAAATATAAGATTTCCTGACTTCTATAGGAAAAAGTAATAAATGTTTCAGACCACACATGAAGAATAGTTTTGCAGTGGTTTTTGGAGGTATATTCTCATGTTTAATGATAAAAACAGAAAGCATTTTAAGAAAGATTTCCATGTGTGTCCAAACTGGAAGACACAGCATCCTCATTTTATAAAAGAACCAGCAGTTACTGGTGTCTGAAATGGCGAGTTAGTTCACACATATGTACACAGGGGTTCGCGTGTGTACTTGTGCACAAACACATGCCCAGAGAGCATTCTGGGTTTTATATGTGTGTTTCTAAATGTGACGTATTCCCATACAAGAAATGCTGTCCACATGGATTCTGCATGCAAATTGGATCAATGCAGCCATTTGATTCCTTACAAAGGAAACAAACAAACAAAATGACCAAACAACACATGTGCACGAAATCATGTGTATTCTCTAGCACTGTATGGAGCATAGGTGAAAACTGTAAAAATGTTAAACATACACTCACTATAGAATGTATCCACTTTACCCCAGGGAAGTTGAAAGCAAATGTGTATACATAAATTTGCACATGAAAAAAAAAAAAACCCTGTAAATCAGTTATTACATCAGCATATTTCCAATACTATAAATGTAATTCACAAAGTAGGAAATATCTAGGGAGGATTGAATATGTCTGGGGAGAGAGAGAGAGAGTTCTATATTTCTATTTAGTGATAAGCAGTTGTCTTTCTTTGCTAAAAAATTCAGATTTATATTTGAACCACACTAAGTTTACAAATTTTGACTACAAATGTAGTTGCTACTTTCTAGACAATCCACTTTTTTGGGGGGGACAAGAATATTAATTTTCTTGCCCCCTTTTCTGCCTTACCTGATTCCACTATCATTCCCATTATTAAAATAAGGCTAAAAAGTATAGATGTTTGAGAGTGAAAATCTTTTGATAAGGTAAAGTAAAATATTACATGATTAGCTATCAATTTAATTTAAAAAATAACTATGGGTAAATGGCAGAAAGATCAATAAATGGAAAGGAATAAGAAGTGGGGAGAGGGAAGAGGAAGAAGTGGTATTGAGGTCTGAATTACAACAAGATATATTCCATGCTTGTATCATTACATCAAAATGGATTCTACTATCATATATAACTAAAAAAAATTATAAGAAATAAGATAAGAGATTTTTTTTGTGGCTTCTCAAAGATGAAATAGCCTGTTCTGTTTTTGCTCTAGTTTTCTTATTTGTATTGACCTTCATGGCACAACTGAGAAAAAAGAACAAATACCTTCCCAGGAGGATTTGTCTAAAAATTTTAACCAAAGATCCAAAAGATAAAAGCAGAAGCTGAATTCAAAAGAAAAAAATAGGGGAGAGATGACAGAATGTTCTAGAAAATAATAATAGGAGAACTGTGATCATTTCAAAACCACACCAAACAGTGGGTATGAAGCCGAGAATTAGCCCACATTATGCAAGGGAATAAATAAATAAATGTTGTTGCGGACACAGGTGTCATTCATTGTCAGCTTTCAATTAGAGATGGTTTAGGCATTAGGCCACTTTTCCATGAAATGATTCTAACAGATCTCAAGATGTAAGAGATGATATATTATTTTTGTGTAGAAGCAATCTCTGATTTATTAGAGCATATAGGATAGGAAATTGACCACCCATGTTTTCTTCTTAATCTTCTTTTCCAGATGTATTTTGTGTTTGTACTCTGTTGCCCTAGTGAATTAGACCATGATTTTGTGAATATTTGCCCCATAATGACATACAATGTTTTTGCAAAATTTGTCTTTAGAAATTTTAAAATACCTTATAGTCGTTAAATTCATATCAAAATCTATTTAGGAAGGTTCTTGTCAGTAACAAACTCTGAATTCTTTCCAGGAAAGTCTTCTATTTTTACTTGACCTTACCTGATTATTTGTATAAAATATTTTAATTTTAACTCTCTAAGATAGGAAGTTAAATAGTCAGACACAGTAAGTTCAAGTAAGGCCAAGATGGAACTGAAGTTTGGTCAGTTTGATTTTTGGCTACTTGTAAATTTAGTTTAAACCACAGTTATCACTGATAAGTTCAATTGCATAACTCATTCTACTAAGAATGTTTGTCTCTCCCATACCACACAAGTAGAGTAGGCTGGACTTTCCCAGAAGTGGGGGTGCTTGGGACATAACATAGGCAGGACAACACAAGTCTACCAGGGAATGTGTCACAAGAATAAAGATTGGAGACCCTCTGAACCATTTCTCAAAAACGTGCTTCTTAAAATGTAACCAGATGATCTTTTATTGAACATGTATATGTTCATGTGCATGTAGATGTATTGAACATGAACATGAGACAAAAGTATAAACATCAAATTTGTATTCTCCTACATAAAAATATGTTTCTTATTTAAGTAAAAATTGATAATGTGTGCCTAATATTATTGAAAGAACTCTCCAGAATCCTGATGCCTAGGGATAAGAAAATACTGAAGCTCTAAATTTCACATATATTAAGAATATTCAAGGTATAAGAGAAGTGGTCCATCTCATATCAATCCCTTCTGCAATTTAGTTGACATCATTGGGAAATCATTTGATGTGGATATTTAGCCTATATTGAGAAGCAACAGGGCTAAATCAGGTAGGGGGAGGATTTGGGGCTAAAATTCTATCCCTGCCCTTGAGCAATACATGAAAATATATGTTCTTATAAGGTTTGTTATCAAAAGGTAATGGTCTGGTAATCCTTAATTCATTTAGCAATTATAACAAATAAGATTTCACAAAGTTACATAATGTTTTCATGGCACAAAAATAGATGCAGTTATGATGTGCTGTTTTATGATTTCAGTGGATTTTTTTCATAAATTGCTATGTGGGTATAGCTGTGGTTAAAATAGTACATTAGGATTGACATGAGAGAGATTCTTTTTCCTTTTCCTTCCAGCCCAATAAACTTGACAAGACCTTGGTTGGTCTGCAAGTTTTATCCCTATGAGACTTTGTGGCTTGGTGAGACCCCCTGTGCTAGTTTCTAAGCTCCAAAAGTAACTGAAACATGTTAAAACTCCACAGATATATCCCTAGTACTTGTTTAAGTGCCTGTCATGTAGCCAGCTCTCAATATTTATGGGAAGGAGATGAGGGGGAAAAAAGGTGAAAAAAGGAAGGAGTGTGGGAGGGAAGAAGGCAGACAGTCCCTCCTTACCCAGAAGGGAGGGAGAAAGGACCTTATATGCACATAATGACCAAACTGATCTTAAATAGTTGTAATCTCTGTTGGTCGATCCATCCTGTTATTAAGTTGAGTAGAACAAATAACCAGTAAACTAGGAGGCTACCCATTATTGTGAAGATTGGATCGTAACATATATCTACCTGTTTGATTTGGTGTTCAGAGCATTTGAACTTTTATTCTGCAGACATTTTAATACTTTTTTTAAAATCATTTTTGCCAGCTAAACACTAGGTGACACTGAGAACCTTCATATTCAGAATAGTTTAATGCTTAACTTCCAAATTCAGTTTGAACAAAGCTTAAATCATGTTGGTATTACATGCATGCACATAAAGGCAGAGTCACTGCCTGAAAAGATATCAGGAAAAAAATATGATCATGAAAAAATGTATAGACAGAAGAGGAAAGAGACTATCAGACGTGTGCCTCTGACTCTAGTCTTCTACTGCAGCTACTGAGAACGGTGTATAGGGTTGTTTAGGTCAGTTTACTTATTTATTTCTTTATTTATTTTTAAAATTTCATTTGTGTTTTTCCTCTGACCAAAAGACCTGACAACCTAAAGAAGTTTATTTTGGCTCATGATTTTAGATGTTCAGTCCATGGTCAGCTGACTCCAAAGCTCTGGGCCCAAAGTGAGGCAGAACATAATGACAGAAGGGCATAGTGGAGAAAAGCAGCTCAGAACATGGCTACCAGGAAGCAGAGAGAGCTCTCTTCACCAAGAGCTAAATTTAAACCCCAAAGGCATGCCCCCAATGACCTTCTTCCTCCAGCTATACCTTACCTGTCTGTGGTTATGACTAGTTAATCCATATCAGTGGATTAATGCACTGATTAGGTTACACCTCTTATAATGTAATCATTTCATCTCCGAAAATTCTTGCATTTTCTTACACATAGGCTTTTGGGGGACACTTAACATGTAAATCATAACAAGGATAATTACCCCTCTTATTCCATCCCTGGAAGCCCACCTATATTTTTGGCAGCATAAAAGTTGTATAAGTCAGCCTCTTGTTGCTGTGACAGAAATACCTGACAAGAACAACTTAGAGGAGGAAAAGTTTAATTTGGGCTCTCAGTTTCAGAGATTCAGTTCATGGTCAGCAGATTCTCTATATCCCTGGATCTGAGGTGAGGCACAACATCATGGCAAAGGGCATGGTACAAGGAAGCTGTTTAGCTCATGGCAACTGGAAAGCAAAGAAGGAAGGGGGGTGTGGGGAGGGTGAGGGATTGCCTGAGGAGCTAGGGACAAGAAATAATCCCCAAGGATATGCCCCCTGTTACCTACTTCCTTCAGCTACATTTCATCTGTCATACCACCTATTCAAATTATTAATTTTTCAAGTTATTCAAATTAATAATCCATTCAAATGTTAAATCCATCAAAAGAATTAATTCACTGATGAAATTACAGCTCTCATCATTTCCTAAAATCCACACCTCTGAACTTTCCTGAATTGGGGATCATGCTTTCACAACATGCACTTTTTAGGAGATAATTCTAGATCCAAACCATAACACAAGATTGCTGGAGAACTCGTTTACTGTGAACTTTCATGTATTACTTGTTCGCAAGCAGTAAGCACCTGCTGGACTCTACTCACAGTGGAAGCTTACATGGTGCAGGCTGTGTTCATAGTGTCATCAGAGTGTATCAGACAGATGACCTTGAGTGGCCTCTTAGGAAGGCATTTCTATTACTAAATTCTCCTTTCTCAAGCAGCTGGTGCTCAAATTTTCTATTTTGGAAAGACAATCTTGCTAATTCTCCCCACTTTCAGGATTTAGTGGATATACTGAAGATGATAACAAAATAATTACCAATATTATATACAATGAGCAATGTGGTTATCACATAAGCCAAAGGACCAGAATATGTAAAGTCATACTGTGTTATGATAGCACACTGCCCTTACAGATAAACCACATAGAAAGTCAAACTGTAATTGGAACTGTGCTTGATTAACACAGACTCTAAAATGGAGAATTAGCTGTATGATTTGAATGGTTAGCTCCAAGGAGGTAGTGATTGAGAGAGAATCTGCTGGAAACTTCTGGGATATTGTTAATGATCTTTTTCTTGGTAGGTACAAAGGGAAGTTTAGATTTTTTTCAACTCCCAACAAGTAGTACCACGCATATCTATTTTTACAACATGGATGAATAGACAAATAGATACACAGGTTTAGATAGATACTACACAAATACACCACCTATATACACATATATTACATAAAATATGCATGCGTACCTGAGTATAGAGATAGATCAGATAGAGATAGAATTAGGTAGATGCAGGTATAGGTACACATGGATGACAGATAAAGATGTAGATATAATCTACATAGTCTCCGCATATGAAAACTATGAGCCACATAACCTCCCTTCACTTGAGTGGAGATTTGAAAACTACTGGTAAGCAGCATGAAAAGGGGGGAAAGGGGGTGGATTTTGTTCTGAACCCTGCTCTGAGCATCATATCCACACTCATAGGCTCAGAAATCCTTCAGAGCATCTGGTGCTTGTTCCCCTCCCCTTCAGAAAAATATTCCAGTTATTAAAAACTCCAAAATCTCTTGCTTAATTATCCTTGTGTCTACTTTCTTGACCTTCAAGGACCACTTGCCATGGTCTGATTTTCTCAAAGATATTGTCTGCCACCTTTATACATATCATCAGATCCAAAGGTCATCAAGAAGTGAACAGACTTACCTTACACATGTGGTCTGGGGCATACCTATGGGTGAGAGTGAGTAGCCCTTTTGGTGCAGGCGGGACAAGTAGAAAGAGAAGGGCTGGGAGGTTGAGCTGCATAAACTTGGTGCTGGGTTTGGATCTCCTTGTGCAATCAAAATATAGCATGAAGATCCAAGTAGTTCTGAACTTCTAAATTCAAATTTGTTGGGGTGGAGTTGTGGCTCACAGGTAGAATCCTCGCCTACCATGTGTGAGTTTGAGCCTCAGCACCACATAAAAATAAAAATAAAGGTATTGTGTCCACCTACAATTAAAAAATAAATATTAAAAAAATATAAATAAATAAATTCAAACTTCTTCTTTAAGGTTCTCATAACACTGCATGTGCACAACAGGTAGAACATATTTTATCTAAATGTATATTAATTTATTTATCTGGTTACACTATTCACCATTCATACTGTCCAGTGTGCCAAGTTCCTTCAGAATAAGCTTTTTATTCTTATCTGTCACTTTATATAGGAAGCTGCTGGCAAAACCACCTGGAAATTCCCTGACTCTGAACTTATAAGACCTCATGTACTTTATTTGGATGAACTTAAGTGGAGACTTCTTTCCTCAGTCTCCAACTGGAGTCTGGTATTTCTCAAAGAATCTCCTTCAAGATCTCCTCTCTCAAAAACAAATAAACAAAAAGCTCCACAATTACACACTAACCTGGGAACAGATCATTGTCATCTAATATGTACTTGTAAAATTCAAATGTTGCAAAAAATTTGTTACTATGCAAATTGAACTATAACTCAGTCATAATAACCAAGTCTTTGTAAAATGATGTAATTGTTCCTCAACCTCTGCAGAGGTCATCTTAAGCCTTTTTGAATCCCACTCACCTCTACTTTCCTTACTAACCACATTAAAACCTTTTACTTAGATATATGAATATCTAACTATTTAACTATTCTTGTCTACTTTACTTAACTGCTGTAACTCCTGTTTCTATAATACTACTGACACATGATAGATGCTCAGTAAATATTTGCTCATTAAATTAATGAATGAATGCTAATATGAAAAATCTAGTGTAAGGCTGAAGCAAGCACAAAAAGGCTATTCTGAAGGAACTGTGTCACGCTGGAAAATATTAATGATTAGTACTGTGTAACCAGATATCAAATGCATTAACAGAAGCTTATTAATCATAAATCAAGAAACAAAATATTTGAATCACTAACCTAAGGTCAGTTAGGTGGCAGGGACATTATCTTAACAAATTGACTTCTTTAAATGGATGAAACAGTATTTGTTTTCCTTTCTTTTGTATTGTCTGCCTCTTTTAGAATTTATTTAGAGTTGAAGTAGAATGGGGGCTCATGGATAAAAAGGAGCCACAGAGTTATAATTTTTTTTCTGTGTTAGTTAGCTTTTCATTGCTGTAACAAGTACCTGAGACAATCATCTTATAAAGAGAAAGGGTTTATTTTGGTTCATGGTTTCAGAGGCCTCAGTTCATGGTTGGTTGGTCCCACTGCTTGCAGGTGTGTAGTGAGTCAGTATATCATGGTGGGAAGCACACAGATGAGCAGATAGGCTCACCTCATGGCTAAGAGGTAAAGAAGAGAGGAATATACCAGGCTCCCACAATCACTTTCAAAGGCACGCTTCAGGTGACCTAAAATCTTTCACTAGCCCCACCTCCTAATAGCTCCAGCATTTCCCATTAGTGACATGGACTGGGGACCATGCCTTTAACACATGGGCCTTTGGTGAACAGTCAAGATCCAAACTATATCTATATATCTATATCTATATAATTTCTAATTCCTTTAAATACTTTCTATGTGACTGGATGAGTTTCAATTTTATAAGTAGATGAATTCTAAATGTTTTTTTACCCCTTAAAATATATTACTCTCATATTAAAAGATGTTTCAGATGAGGTTAATTCTGAATAGTATATGACAACCTATAGTGTGGAAACAAAATTAAATTTGTTCTTGAATGAAATCTGGTCAAAAAGTTAGAGTCAAAAAGCCATTCAAATATAAAAAAAAAAAACATTCATGTTGTCAAAATATCTTATGACTGTGCAATTCATCCTAATGAGTGTGAAACAATAGAAATGATAGTTCAATCATTCTCATTTAAGGTTGAGAATATAATGCAATGTATGTACCCATTCTATTGATGGACATTTGATGCTTCTAATTCAGGGTTATTATGAAGAGTGCTAATATGAACTTCTGAAACTTGCCTTTCGTGGACATATGTACACATTGAAGTTTGGAACCTGCCTAGGAAGAAGTGCAATGTCTGGAGGGCATAATGAGTTTCTGTTTGTCTTTAGAAGATAATACCAGATTTCCAAATGTTTATAGCAATAATACTCCCACCTACAGTATATGAGAATAAAAGAGGCCAAGCACAAGCGTTTGCACATTGCATAGTTCCATTCTCATTAGACAGTTCCATTTTACTTAAAGTCAAAGACCAGACAAAACTAATTGATGGTGACAGAATTCAAAATAGAGGTTACTTTCAGGAGGTAATGGCTGAGAGGGGTCTGGGGAGATTTCTGGGATGTTGTTAATGATCTGTTTCTTGGTAGTTAGAGGGTGGAGTTCCCAGTTTGAACATTTGTCAACATCTGTATTTTTATGATTTGTGGAACATTCTGTATGCATGTTAAACTTCCGTAAAAGCTTACTTAAAAATACTTTTTATTAAATGAGCTGCTTTGCTAGGGGAGGGAACTCACCCTCTGAGTTATTTTAAGCATAGGATAGACAAAATGTTAGGAAATTGAAACATTTTACAGAAGATTGGATGAAATGTTCTTTTTCACCCTTGCATTCTGTACTTTTCTGATGTTTGCCTGGTTGCCTATTATCTTCATGCCATCCACCATTCTGACCAATTTCTTCTGAAGGTAGTGCCCTGAGACTGAACTTTAAGCCCTTCTGTTCTAATTGCTACACAGAGTCCTGGATCTCCTGGAATTCCATTGAAGTGGTTTTGGTACATCTGCTCTGGGTCTTTTGTCAGACAGTCCTCAGTAGCAGAAAAGCGACAGCACTGTTCACACTTCATATGCATGCCCCTTTCTCTCGTTTTTTCCAAGCTGTGCCAACTGTTCAATGTGTCGGGGCTACTGTTGACATGTTTTTTGCTATTTCAGTCCTTTTGAGTTTTGAGCATGTGAAAGGAATACAAATAGAAATGAAAAGCAAATGAGAAGCAAAAAAGAAAGAAAATGGGGGTACAAATGTAGGCAGAGAAACCATCCTTTTCTTAGGAAGTAAAGCTGGAAGTAATGTGAGGGAGGAGGACACAGCAGAGAATTCAAATTGGTGTGCAGCAGAGGGAATCCAACATAACAAAAATCATGACAGACGAGGTTTAATTCTTAGGAAGCCTTGCTGAACTACAAATTTGGTATACCATCGAATGTAAAATCTTGGTTAGAGCATACACAGAAAACCTAAAATTTAGATAGTTTATATCAAAAATGAAAAAATAAACACCCCAAGAATTGAAGATTCTTGATGAAACTTTAGCCAGAAATGAAAAGCAATTTATATCTTTCTATTGTGAAATTTTAATGGCGGGCATTCACCAGCAGTCAGTGACTATCCTGAGTCAGCTCCCAGTTAGGAATACGTGGACTATTCTTGTCTTTATCTAGACCCATCCAATTGCCTACCTTTTACTCTTAAAGGGCTTTTTGTCATTTGCAGCCTAAAGAGTATTAACTTGTACCCAAATTGACAAGTGTTGAGGAAAACAAGTCAAAGCTAAACTAAACAGAAAAATCTGGAATTGGTCTGATGGGGGCTGATAGTGAAGAGTATTTGCCTACTCCTGAATAAAAAGCTATAAGATTTTGGTAATAATTACTAATTACCTGTCTTCTCTCTTGGGATCAGATATTATCCTCTTTGAGGCTGAAATTTTAAGAATTCAATAGTAATATGTTAGATGATCAGAGATTGCTGAATATTTCTTGTGGCCTCTATTGACCTATTTTAAGAGGGTAAAAAGTTCCTGTCCAAAGTTCCTTTGCTGAAAAAAGACTAAAAAAACAACAGTAAGTATGTAACTTTATTGAAGGAAAATCCTAAATTGCTTAAGACCATACAATCATTGGTCTTTTTGATCTTTAAAATTAGTACAATGTTTTCTAATACATCCTGGTTCTGATGCTAAAGATAGAACAATTTGTGGCTAGAATGGAGATATACAGGTAAGGAAAACTGCAATTTCACATCCTATGTTCTTCTCACCCCACATAGCACTTCTTGCTAATAGCTAGAGTATATAGTTGTGTTGCCGCCTGAAGCGCTTGGAGCAACGGAGCCGCGGGAAAAACTTCAGAGGTGAACTGGAGACAAACAGCTTTTTATTCTGATAACTTTTCTCTCTGGTTCTAACAACGACTAACACACGACAAACACACCACTAAAATGGCGCTGACCCGATCAGCAATTTCGGCCAAGTCACTCGAGATCCCGCAACAAGTCCCGTGAGACTACGGGAGGCAACAAAGCCCAAATCTCCACGGCTCAAAGTCAACCGCAATTCAAGTCAATCGCCAAACAGGGCTCCTGCATTTCCCCCTTTTTGTTTTAAAAGAGGTAATGCTCTAGGACGTCCATGTGCAACCAACATTCTTACCCATCATCGGATAATCAAGGCTGTGCCCTTGACTCCTGTCTTAGGTTGATATGTCGGCCACATAAGACTGTCCCGTGCGACTGTGCCTGTCTTAGGTTGTCCCCCTCTGGGGATCTTACCCATCATTGGCTAACCAGCCATCCAATGGAGCCCTTTAGGATCGACTATATATGATGACTAACAGCCGTCCAATTGTGAGGAGATGTTGCGGCTTTAAGGCGACAAGCCTTTTGGTGATGAGCCAAATTGCATAGCATATCAAATTGTTTAAACAAATCAGCTGCCCTAAGTTCCATCAAGTAACACACTGAATTCTCTAGACAAATACCCGCAAGGCATTGTCCCGTAAAGTCCCAAACAATGAAAGATCAAAATGTCCATTTGTTATAACATGTTGATGTAGGAGGCCCCATGCATGTAGAGCAGAGGCCACACTGTTGGTGAGGTTGTTTGATGTTTGAGCAGCAGGGATGCGTGCGGCGGCCGCGATCCCTGCAGCTGTAGCAGCAGACGTCTTTTTTATGTTTAGACAATGCCACCGGCAAATCTTCAGGGCCCGCTACCTAGAAACTCAAGCATCAATTACTAAAGGAAAGGCAGTGCTATTACAGCACTGAGTCAAGAGGCGAGTTGTCAAACTACAAAATAGAATAATTAGATTAGAAAATTAAAGTTGATTTTTGTTCACATACATCGCTGGTTGAGCTTCTACAAACATAAGTTGGAAAAATGTCATATTTAGAACAAAACAAAGAAAGACTGAGGGTAATTACTGCATTAAAGATGGATTAAAGAAAAGGTAAAGGCACTTGAGAGAAATAATTTGTTAGCTGGAACCCTTGAGTCTCTGTATACAGAGCAATCTTTTACCTGTTGAGATAATTGAAATTAATGAGCTATTAAACAAATGAAGTTAATAACAAATAAACAACCTTAAGTCAAAACACCAAAATATCAGGTTATATAGCACTAGTCATATTGTTTGCTAAAGAGAAGTCCCATGGACACCTATAAATCAAAATTGAAAGTACCTTCATTTATAAAATTATTTACCTAAATTGAATACTCTTAACCTAAAATGAATTAAAGTTATTTGGATCCATATATATATATATATATTTTTTTTTCATAAGCGCTTTGTTCTTTGTGACGTCACACTGGACAGACGAACAAACATACAAACATATATTTGTGACGTCACATTAACATGAAATGTAGACAAATGTACAGACATAAAGACATGTATAAAAAGGAAAAAAAAAATACAATTGTGTGCACACTAAAGAGAGATCTCCTTGTCCCGGCCGGGAGGAATGACACTTAAGTTGTGAAATATTTTGAAGGACTCTTTTGAGGGAATCATTCTGTACCTTGATCTTGGTCCTCTTGATTTTGTACCTTTTTTATTAATCTTGATACTTCAATAACTTCATCTTGATCATTTTGATGTGGTACCTGTTTTATTAATCTAGATGGTATCCATATTGGAGAGGATTCGTCTTTTGGAAAACACAAACAGATCCTCTTCCCCAAATTAATACTGGATCTGGACCCTTCCATGTACCTGAAAGAACATCCTTCCAGTAAACCAAAGGTTTATGTTGTTGGTGTGGATTCCAATGTCTGTCTCCAGCAGAATAACCATTAGAGTCTAAAGTTAAAAAATTTAAGGTAAACAGGGCAACTGCCAATCTGTCCTTAGGACTTTTCCAATTTCCTTCTTTTTGTTTTAATAACATAATTTTCAGTGTTCGGTTTGCTCTTTCAATAATGCCCTGACCCTGAGGATTGTATGGGATGCCTGTTTTATGGGATATATTGAATTTTGCGCAAAACTGTTTGAAAGATGAGGACGTATATGCGGGGCCATTATCTGTTTTAAGCATTTTGGGGATGCCCAATGCAGCAAAAGCTTGCAAACAATGAGATGTAACATCTTTAACTTTTTCTCCAGAATGTAAGGAAGCAAAAATCATGCCTGAGCATGTATCTATGGTCACATGAATAAATCGCAATTTTCCAAAACTTGGCTCATGAGTAACATCCATCTGCCACAAATGATTGGGCATTAATCCTCTAGGGTTAACGCCGAAATGAGGATTGGGCCAATGTGTCATACAAGATTTACAATCTTTTACAATTGTTCTGGCTTGCTCCTTTGTAATTTTAAACCTACGTTGCAAGGTGGTGCTGTTGACATGAAACTGGGAGTGGAATAAAGTAGCTTGTTGTAGCACTGAAAGTATAAATATTGTTTTTGTAAGTTCATCAGCCTTTTGATTACCTTCATGGAGGGGACCAGGCAAATTAGTATGTGCTCTAATATGGCCTACGAATAGAGGTTCTTTTCTTGCCCACAAAAGTTTTTGTATTTGATAAAACAATTTAAAGGCTGGAGTATGAGGTGCTATTGGTCCTGCTAACTCTAATTTTGGGACGGCTTGTACAATATAGTGGCTATCTGAAAAAATGTTTACGGGCTGGTCCCTAAAATTTTCCAGAGCTCTTACCACAGCTTCCAGTTCCACTAGTTGAGCTGACTTGTGTGCAGTTATGTAAGTCATATTTTCTTTTTTAGTGACTACTGTAGCAGTACCATTTGAGGACCCATCTGTAAATACATTAAATGCCTTAGGAATAGGTTGATTTTTTATTACCTGTGGAAATATAATAGGATGATTAATACAAAAAGATAATATAGGGGACTTAGGAAGATGATTATCAAAATTTGCAGAAGTAGAGCATTTAGCTATAGCCCAATCATTATCATTGAAGCATAAGTATTCAATCTGTGATGATGAATAGGGAGTAATAATAGTAGCAGGGTGAATGCCAAATATTTTAGTAGAAGTCTTAAGTCCTTGAAGAATAAGTTTAGCCACCATGGAGGTATAAGATTCAATTATACTTTTAGGAGAGACGGGCAAATGTATCCATAATAAAGGCCCTTGTTGCCAAAATACTCCTGTGGGTGTATATTGTGAAGAAATAATAATCAACATCAGTGGTTGAGTTAAATCAAATCTATCACAATGAGCTCCTTCAATGGCTTTTTCTACTAACTTTAAAGCTTTCCTAGCATCAGGAGTCAATGTTCGCGGTGAAGATAGATCAGGGTCTCCGCGAAGGATGTCAAATAAAGGTTTTAGTTGGCCAGTAGTGAGATTTAGTGTAGGGCGAAGCCAATTAATGTCTCCCAGTAGTTTTTTGGAAATCATTGAGGGTGGTCAAATGTTCTTTATTTATTAGAATTTTTGGGGGTCTAACAAAAGTATCCATGATTTTAAATCCTAAATATAATATGGGAGATCTGGTTTGAACTTTTTCTTCTGCTATATATAATCCATATTTTTTTAAATTTTCTACCACATCACTGAATATATTAAATAAGATTTTTTGATTAGGGTGGGCCAATAAAATATCATCCATGTAATGTAGACACATGAGGTTTGGATATTTATTTTTAATGGGTTGGATAGCCTTGTCCACATATATTTGGCATATGGTGGGGCTATTAGCCATTCCCTGTGGTAAAACCTTCCATTGATATCTCTGATCAGGGCCATTATTGTTCATAGAAGGAACGGAAAAAGCAAACCTGGGGGCATCCAGAGGATGTAGGGGAATAGAAAAGAAGCAATCCTTTATATCAAGAGTAATAAGATGGAAATTTTTTGGAATAGCTACGGGACTAGGAAGTCCAGGTTGAGTAGGCCCCATAACTTGCATGGTTTTATTGATTTGTCTAAGATCATGTAACAATCGCCATTTTCCTGACTTTTTCTTGATCACAAATATGGGGGGAAATTCCAGGGAGAGGTGGAAGGTTCTATATGACCTGCTTCTAATTGTTCCTGAACTAGTAGGTGGGCCGCTTGTAATTTCTCTTTAGATAGGGGCCACTGAGGGACCCACACTGGCTTATCAGAAAGCCATGGTATTTTCAAAATTATTTTCTCAGTGGCCCCGAAAAAAAATATCTTTTTCCTTTATGACAATGATTACTTTTAGGGTTAAGATTACTCTGTACTTTTTGATAATGAGTTCTTTTATGGTTAAGATTACTCTGCAGGTTTTCACATTTAACATCTGCAGGCTTGGTTGCAAGGTGTACTCCCATTTGTTGCAAAATATCTCTTCCCCATAAAGTAACCGGTAGATTAGGTAAAACATAAGGCTGAAATGTTCCTTTATGGCCTTCATCATCCTCCCATTTTAAAATTACTGCACTTTTTTCTGGGAGGTTATTATATCCCAAGCCTCTTAAACTGGTTGAAGCTTTTTGCAGAGGCCAGTGCTTGGGCCATTGGCGTAAATTAATAATGGAAGAGTTAGCTCCAGTATCTATTAATCCCTCCATTTCTATTCCTTGGATTTTTATTTTACACATAGGCCTCCTTGAACAGTCTCGAACCCAGCAAGCCATGGGACTTGAGTCAGTGGAACAAAATCCTCTATTGTTCCCTTCTTGAGGCATACCCATTTTAAATGAATTATGTAAATTGGGAAGGAGAAGCAACTGAGCAATTCTATCTCCTTGATTAACAGAACTTATACTTTGGGGTGAGCTAAGCATTATTTTTATTTCCCCTTTGTAGTCTGAGTTTATTACACCTGGGGTCACTTGCAAACCTAATAAGCTTTTAGGACTACGCCCGATAATAAGTCCTACAGTCCCTGAGGGAAGAGGTCCCCTGACTCCTGTGGGAATCAGTTGAACCCCCATTTCAGGTGTTAACACTATTCGGGCGGTGGAACAGAGGTCTAATCCTGCATTTCCTCTTGTTCCTCTGGCGAGGGAGTGGATGGGTAGTAGGGATTGTGTCGGGGAAGCATCTGAGTGGATGCTTGAGGATACTCCTTCTGCAATGCCCCGTACATTTGTGGGCCCCGGGGTATTGGGCCCCGTGCCCCGTTTTTTGAATTCCTGAACAAAGGATTTCCATGGATGTCAAATTTTGAATGGCATTTATTGGCCCAATGATTTCCCTTTTTACACCTGGGGCAGCGGCCTAGGGCACGGTATGAGCTTGGTCTTATTTCTCTTTTGGGATTTTGCCTAGAATTGCCTGATTGATTATGATAATTTTGCCTGGAATATCCTGATTGATTATAATGTCTACGTTTAGCCTTTGTGAAATTTCGAGAGGAAGCACCTCTCATTGAGGCTGCAATCACATTTCCTGTGACAAAGGCGTCATTTATATCTTTACATAGTTGTATATATACGGAAAGATCCTTTTTAGTTCTCCATGGCCTGATGGCTGCTTGGCACCATTTATTTGCATTTTCATAAGCTAATTGAACAACTAATGGCATAGCTTGGTCAACATCTGCAAACACACTACCTGCAGTTCTCAAAAGTCGATCAGCAAAGTCGGCATACGGCTCATTAGGTCCTTGAATCACTTTTGACAAGCTACCTTGTAGATCCCCAGGTCCTTGTACAGTTTTCCATGCCTCTAAGGCAGCTGCATTTATCTGAGCATATACATCTGGGTCATAATCTGTTTGAGCCTGTAAGTCTGTGAATTGCCCTTCTCCTGTGAGCATGTCTATATTATAGTTTTCAAACCCTGCAGCCGCGTTTCTTTTAGCCGTTTCTATACAAAGTTCTTGGAATTGCGATCGCCAAACCAAGAATTGCCCCCTGCTTAATGTTGCTTTACATAGACTTTTCCAGTCTGAGGGGGTTAAGCTAAAGGTGTTAAGGGACTCCAGCATACTCAACGTGAAAGGAGCTTGGGGCCCATAAGTCATTACTGCCTCTTTGAGATTTTTTATTGTTTTGAAATCTACTGACTGATGGACACTGTCCATTTTTCTTTTCAAATGCTGGCGGTTCCCAATGTATCTGTGAGTTGTCCTCGAGAGCGCATAAGCGATCAGAAAGACTTTTTATTTCTGTTTCTAGGGTATGCAAATGCCTAGTAATACCCTTCATATTTTCTGTAATGGATTCCACCCATGGGGGAGTAGAGGACACAAGTGACTCCTCTACCTGACCGTCCTTTTTCTCGGTCTTTTTTAGTTTCTTTTTCCTCATTTTCTCAGGATCACTTTTACTAGATTCCTCACCACTGCTAATTTCACTGACAGCAATATCCTGAGGCCCAGGTTCCAGTGAGAGCAAGTATCCTTCAGCTTTCGCCAATAACTCCCGAATAGCTTTAATAGCTTGGGTTTTTGTCATTTTTGGGTCTCTTCTAATACTCTCTTTACTGGTCTCAGTTGGCCCAGTGGAATCTACACTTTTTTGATCACTTTCACTTTTGTCTATTTACTCCTCACTGAGAACAGAGTCAGGTATATCAAGGAGTCTTTGCATAGCCTCTATCAATTGGGATTCAGTTATATTCGAACCCATCTTTAGAGACCTTCAGTTCTTACCTGTCCGCTCCGAAGTCCCCGTACGGGCCGCCACCTGTTGCCGCCTGAAGCGCTTGGAGCAACGGAGCCGCGGGAAAAACTTCAGAGGCGAACTGGAGACAAACAGCTTTTTATTCTGATAACTTTTCTCTCTGGTTCTAACAACGACTAACACACGACAAACACACCACTAAAATGGCGCTGACCCTATTAGCAATTTCGGCCAAGTCACTCGAGATCCCGCAACAAGTCCCGTGAGACTACGGGAGGCAACAAAGCCCAAATCTCCACGGCTCATAGTCAACCGCAATTCAAGTCAATCCCCAAACAGGGCTCCTGCATTGTTCACATACATCGCTGGTTGAGCTTCTACAAACATAAGTTGGAAAAATGTCATATTTAGAACAAAACAAAGAAAGACTGAGGGTAATTACTGCATTAAAGATGGATTAAAGAAAAGGTAAAGGCACTTGAGAGAAATAATTTGTTAGCTGGAACCCTTGAGTCTCTGTATACAGAGCAATCTTTTACCTGTTGAGATAATTGAAATTAATGAGCTATTAAACAAATGAAGTTAATAACAAATAAACAACCTTAAGTCAAAACACCAAAATATCAGGTTATATAGCACTAGTCATATTGTTTGCTAAAGAGAAGTCCCATGGACACCTATAAATCAAAATTGAAAGTACCTTCATTTATAAAATTATTTACCTAAATTGAATACTCTTAACCTAAAATGAATTAAAGTTATTTGGATCCATATATATATATATATATTTTCTTTTTCATAAGCGCTTTGTTCTTTGTGACGTCACACTGGACAGACGAACAAACATACAAACATATATTTGTGACGTCACATTAACATGAAATGTAGACAAATGTACAGACATAAAGACATGTATAAAAAGGAAAAAAAAAATACAATTGTGTGCACACTAAAGAGAGATCTCCTTGTCCCGGCCGGGAGGAATGACACTTAAGTTGTGAAATATTTTGAAGGACTCTTTTGAGGGAATCATTCTGTACCTTGATCTTGGTCCTCTTGATTTTGTACCTTTTTTATTAATCTTGATACTTCAATAACTTCATCTTGATCATTTTGATGTGGTACCTGTTTTATTAATCTAGATGGTATCCATATTGGAGAGGATTCGTCTTTTGGAAAACACAAACAGATCCTCTTCCCCAAATTAATACTGGATCTGGACCCTTCCATGTACCTGAAAGAACATCCTTCCAGTAAACCAAAGGTTTATGTGGTTGGTGTGGATTCCAATGTCTGTCTCCAGCAGAATAACCATTAGAGTCTAAAGTTAAAAAATTTAAGGTAAACAGGGCAACTGCCAATCTGTCCTTAGGACTTTTCCAATTTCCTTCTTTTTGTTTTAATAACATAATTTTCAGTGTTCGGTTTGCTCTTTCAATAATGCCCTGACCCTGAGGATTGTATGGGATGCCTGTTTTATGGGATATATTGAATTTTGCGCAAAACTGTTTGAAAGATGAGGACGTATATGCGGGGGGGGCCATTATCTGTTTTAAGCATTTTGGGGATGCCCAATGCAGCAAAAGCTTGCAAACAATGAGATGTAACATCTTTAACTTTTTCTCCAGAATGTAAGGAAGCAAAAATCATGCCTGAGCATGTATCTATGGTCACATGAATAAATCGCAATTTTCCAAAACTTGGCTCATGAGTAACATCCATCTGCCACAAATGATTGGGCATTAATCCTCTAGGGTTAACGCCGAAATGAGGATTGGGCCAATGTGTCATACAAGATTTACAATCTTTTACAATTGTTCTGGCTTGCTCCTTTGTAATTTTAAACCTACGTTTTAAGGTGGTGCTGTTGACATGAAACTGGGAGTGGAATAAAGTAGCTTGTTGTAGCACTGAAAGTATAAATATTGTTTTTGTAAGTTCATCAGCCTTTTGATTACCTTCATGGAGGGGACCAGGCAAATTAGTATGTGCTCTAATATGGCCTACGAATAGAGGTTCTTTTCTTGCCCACAAAAGTTTTTGTATTTGATAAAACAATTTAAAGGCTGGAGTATGAGGTGCTATTGGTCCTGCTAACTCTAATTTTGGGACGGCTTGTACAATATAGTGGCTATCTGAAAAAATGTTTACGGGCTGGTCCCTAAAATTTTCCAGAGCTCTTACCACAGCTTCCAGTTCCACTAGTTGAGCTGACTTGTGTGCAGTTATGTAAGTCATATTTTCTTTTTTAGTGACTACTGTAGCAGTACCATTTGAGGACCCATCTGTAAATACATTAAATGCCTTAGGAATAGGTTGATTTTTTATTACCTGTGGAAATATAATAGGATGATTAATACAAAAAGATAATATAGGGGACGTAGGAAGATGATTATCAAAATTTGCAGAAGTAGAGCATTTAGCTATAGCCCAATCATTATCATTGAAGCATAAGTATTCAATCTGTGATGATGAATAGGGAGTAATAATAGTAGCAGGGTGAATGCCAAATATTTTAGTAGAAGTCTTAAGTCCTTGAAGAATAAGTTTAGCCACCATGGAGGTATAAGATTCAATTATACTTTTAGGAGAGACGGGCAAATGTATCCATAATAAAGGCCCTTGTTGCCAAAATACTCCTGTGGGTGTATATTGTGAAGAAATAATAATCAACATCAGTGGTTGAGTTAAATCAAATCTATCACAATGAGCTCCTTCAATGGCTTTTTCTACTAACTTTAAAGCTTTCCTAGCATCAGGAGTCAATGTTCGCGGTGAAGATAGATCAGGGTCTCCGCGAAGGATGTCAAATAAAGGTTTTAGTTGGCCAGTAGTGAGATTTAGTGTAGGGCGAAGCCAATTAATGTCTCCCAGTAGTTTTTGGAAATCATTGAGGGTGGTCAAATGTTCTTTATTTATTAGAATTTTTGGGGGTCTAACAAAAGTATCCATGATTTTAAATCCTAAATATAATATGGGAGATCTGGTTTGAACTTTTTCTTCTGCTATATATAATCCATATTTTTTTTAAATTTTCTACCACATCACTGAATATATTAAATAAGATTTTTTGATTAGGGTGGGCCAATAAAATATCATCCATGTAATGTAGACACATGAGGTTTGGATATTTATTTTTAATGGGTTGGATAGCCTTGTCCACATATATTTGGCATATGGTGGGGCTATTAGCCATTCCCTGTGGTAAAACCTTCCATTGATATCTCTGATCAGGGCCATTATTGTTCATAGAAGGAACGGAAATAGCAAACCTGGGGGCATCCAGAGGATGTAGGGGAATAGAAAAGAAGCAATCCTTTATATCAAGAGTAATAAGATGGAAATTTTTTGGAATAGCTACGGGACTAGGAAGTCCAGGTTGAGTAGGCCCCATAACTTGCATGGTTTTATTGATTTGTCTAAGATCATGTAACAATCGCCATTTTCCTGACTTTTTCTTGATCACAAATATGGGGGAATTCCAGGGAGAGGTGGAAGGTTCTATATGACCTGCTTCTAATTGTTCCTGAACTAGTAGGTGGGCCGCTTGTAATTTCTCTTTAGATAGGGGCCACTGAGGGACCCACACTGGCTTATCAGAAAGCCATGGTATTTTCAAAATTATTTTTCTCAGTGGCCCCGAAAAAAAATATCTTTTTCCTTTATGACAATGATTACTTTTAGGGTTAAGATTACTCTGTACTTTTTGATAATGAGTTCTTTTATGGTTAAGATTACCCTGTAGGTTTTCACATTTAACATCTGCAGGCTTGGTTGCAAGGTGTACTCCCATTTGTTGCAAAATATCTCTTCCCCATAAAGTAACCGGTAGATTAGGTAAAACATAAGGCTGAAATGTTCCTTTATGGCCTTCATCATCCTCCCATTTTAAAATTACTGCACTTTTTATCTGGGAGGTTATTATATCCCAAGCCTCTTAAACTGGTTGAAGCTTTTTGCAGAGGCCAGTGCTTGGGCCATTGGCGTAAATTAATAATGGAAGAGTTCAGCTCCAGTATCTATTAATCCCTCCATTTCTATTCCTTGGATTTTTATTTTACACATAGGCCTCCTTGAACAGTCTCGAACCCAGCAAGCCATGGGACTTGAGTCAGTGGAACAAAATCCTCTATTGTTCCCTTCTTGAGGCATACCCATTTTAAATGAATTATGTAAATTGGGAAGGAGAAGCAACTGAGCAATTCTATCTCCTTGATTAACAGAACTTATACTTTGGGGTGAGCTAAGTATTATTTTTATTCCCCTTTGTAGTCTGAGTTTATTACACCTGGGGTCACTTGCAAACCTAATACGCTTTAGACTACGCCCGATAATAAGTCCTACAGTCCCTGAGGGAAGAGGTCCCCTGACTCCTGTGGAATCAGTTGAACCCCCATTTCAGGTGTTAACACTATTCGGGCGGTGGAACAGAGGTCTAATCCTGCATTTCCTCTTGTTCCTCTGGCGAGGGAGTGGATGGGTAGTAGGGATTGTGTCGGGGAAGCATCTGAGTGGATGCTTGAGGATACTCCTTCTGCAATGCCCCGTACATTTGTGGGCCCCGGGGTATTGGGCCCCGTGCCCCGTTTTTTGAATTCCTGAACAAAGGATTTCCATGGATGTCAAATTTTGAATGGCATTTATTGGCCCAATGATTTCCCTTTTTACACCTGGGGCAGCGGCCTAGGGCACGGTATGAGCTTGGTCTTATTTCTCTTTTGGGATTTTGCCTAGAATTGCCTGATTGATTATGATAATTTTGCCTGGAATATCCTGATTGATTATAATGTCTATGTTTAGCCTTTGTGAAATTTCGAGAGGAAGCACCTCTCATTGAGGCTGCAATCACATTTCCTGTGACAAAGGCGTCATTTATATCTTTACATAGTTGTATATATACGGAAAGATCCTTTTTAGTTCTCCATGGCCTGATGGCTGCTTGGCACCATTTATTTGCATTTTCATAAGCTAATTGAACAACTAATGGCATAGCTTGGTCAACATCTGCAAACACACTACCTGCAGTTCTCAAAAGTCGATCAGCAAAGTCGGCATACGGCTCATTAGGTCCTTGAATCACTTTTGACAAGCTACCTTGTAGATCCCAGGTCCTTGTACAGTTTTCCATGCCTCTAAGGCAGCTGCATTTATCTGAGCATATACATCTGGGTCATAATCTGTTTGAGCCTGTAAGTCTGCGAATTGCCCTTCTCCTGTGAGCATGTCTATATTATAGTTTTTCAAACCCTGCAGCCGCGTTTCTTTTAGCCGTTTCTATACAAAGTTCTTGGAATTGCGATCGCCAAACCAAGAATTGCCCCCCGCTTAATGTTGCTTTACATAGACTTTTCCAGTCTGAGGGGGTTAAGCTAAAGGTGTTAAGGGACTCCAGCATACTCAACGTGAAAGGAGCTTGGGGCCCATAAGTCATTACTGCCTCTTTGAGATTTTTTATTGTTTTGAAATCTACTGACTGATGGACACTGTCCATTTTTTTTTTTCAAATGCTGGCGGTTCCCAATGTATCTGTGAGTTGTCCTCGAGAGCGCATAAGCGATCAGAAAGACTTTTTATTTCTGTTTCTAGGGTATGCAAATGCCTAGTAATACCCTTCATATTTTCTGTAATGGATTCCACCCATGGGGGAGTAGAGGACACAAGTGACTCCTCTACCTGACCGTCCTTTTTCTCGGTCTTTTTTTAGTTTCTTTTTCCTCATTTTCTCAGGATCACTTTTACTAGATTCCTCACCACTGCTAATTTCACTGACAGCAATATCCTGAGGCCCAGGTTCCAGTGAGAGCAAGTATCCTTCAGCTTTCGCCAATAACTCCCGAATAGCTTTAATAGCTTGGGTTTTTGTCATTTTTGGGTCTCTTCTAATACTCTCTTTACTGGTCTCAGTTGGCCCAGTGGAATCTACACTTTTTTGATCACTTTCACTTTTGTCTATTTACTCCTCACTGAGAACAGAGTCAGGTATATCAAGGAGTCTTTGCATAGCCTCTATCAATTGGGATTCAGTTATATTCGAACCCATCTTTAGAGACCTTCAGTTCTTACCTGTCCGCTCCGAAGTCCCCGTACGGGCCGCCACCTGTTGCCGCCTGAAGCGCTTGGAGCAACGGAGCCGCGGGAAAAACTTCAGAGGCGAACTGGAGACAAACAGCTTTTTATTCTGATAACTTTTCTCTCTGGTTCTAACAACGACTAACACACGACAAACACACCACTAAAATGGCGCTGACCCTATTAGCAATTTCGGCCAAGTCACTCGAGATCCCGCAACAAGTCCCGTGAGACTACGGGAGGCAACAAAGCCCAAATCTCCACGGCTCATAGTCAACCGCAATTCAAGTCAATCCCCAAACAGGGCTCCTGCATAGTTGTGCTTGCAAATTTCACCTTGGCATAAATTCTGCCTATGTCTCTACTGTCCAATATGGTAGTCATTAGCCACATGTGGCTACATAAATTTAAGTCAAAATTAAATTTTAAAATATTTAGTTCTTCATTAGCACTAACTTTATTTCACACATGTCACATGTACCTAGTGCCTACCATGTTGAATAGCACAGAAAAAAGAACATTTCTATCACAGGAGAAGGTTTTATTTGGACACCTCTGATCCAGAACAAAATTATTTATGAGGAAAATTTTCTCACTACCCTAGTCTGGCCTATTGTGTTTTGTATATGCTGTAAAGCTGATGACTTCAGCAGACATTTGGGGACTACACAGCTAGGGGTTTGCAGTTCAGTTCTGCTTGGGCCACAAGAGTTCTGATATTGCTAATTAGTAAAGAGTATCTACAACAATGACAGTGGGTAGTGGCCAGTTGAGTTCCTATGGTAGGTGTATGAAAAAGATTCACAGGACCGGAAAAAAAAGTTTACTGTTTTTCTCAGCCTCTCAGGCAATTCAGTCCCTAAAATTAACATCAAGAAACTTGAACAACTAGATCAGAAAAACCCAAAAGGATGTCACAGTGCCTCTGTCATGTCTTCTTAGGGGGCCTACTGAACTTGGGAGTCCATATTGATTAATTAAGGGGTTTGGTCAATTGTCAAGAAGTTCATCATCCATCCAGTGCATACTATGCTATCACCATCAAGAACTACTAAAGATCTGACATGTTTCCCTTCTATTTTTTTGGGGGGGGTTACCAACAGGGTCAGGTTACCAGGGATTGAACCCAAGAGCCCTTAAACACTGAGCCACATCCCCAGCCTTTTTGTTTTGTTTCTCTCTTTTCTGTTTTGTTTTTGAGATGGAGTCTTGATAAGTTGCCTAGGGCCTCAATAAGTTGCTCAGGCTGGCATTGAACTTGGGATCCTCCTGCTTTGGCCTCCTGTGTCACTGGGATTATAAGCATGTGCTACCAAGCCTGTTTTTTTTTTTTTTTTAATTTTTTAAATAGGTTTTTATTACTGCTATGTGCTACCAAGCCTGGTTTACTTTCTAATTTTTTAAATAGGTTTTTATTACTGCTATTTTTCTCCCTCTATTATTGGATATTGGGCTGCATTAGGAAGAGATATCAAGTATATTTGTTAGTCCATATATTTTATGTTCCTCAAGAGCTACATCTGGATATGACAGAGCTATCTAGATAAGGATTACAGGGTTGCTGAACTTAGAAGATCATAATCATGTGTGGAACATTAACAGAAGGCAATCTCACCTTGTCTTCTTTTGAGTTGGGGTGAGCAGACTTGGAGCATTATATGGAATGAGTGGATCATGTTAAGCAAGGGCTCCTTAGGAATGATTATGAAAAAAGAGGAAATGAATGTACTAGGGACCACTATAGATGAAATATGTATACATATATACATATACATATATATATGTATATGTATGTATATCTCCATCCAATTGATGAAATATATATGTCAGTCAACTTTTGGGCCAGGTTAATTCCAGATCTGTTAGAATGTCTCTTTTCCATCTGATATATTTTTGATTTTGTACATGACCCCAGACTACTGACCCATGGAGATTGGAGCATAGACAAGTATTTATTCCAAGGCTTTTGCCAGATCTTATCATGTGGCCAGAACTGATCAGTCCAGGGATAAACACCTGACCTAGACATGATGAAGTGAAATATATGTCAAGGATGTGATCACAACAATGCTTAACAGCAAAGAACATTGGATTAGGAGCTAGAAGTCTACTTTCTACTTATAGTTATTCAGTGTATTCAGAGTGAGTCTAGTCACTTTCTCTCTCTGGACCTAGTTATTTCATACGTGAGAATGAGGGTTTGGTATTAAAATATACCTATTCACTAGCATGTATTTTATGAAATGTATGTATGTTAATGGGAACATACAAAGGGGGAAAAAGTTTATTGCTCTGATCTGAGTTTACAAGTTTCTTTGCCTTAAGACTTCTTAGACATTTAACAATGTGTAGTCTGCATCTGCTAGAAAGACCAAAATATGCATTGTTTAGTTTCTTTGCTGTCATAATTTTCATTGAGCCTTTCTCAGGGCTCTGTTTCCATAGAAAACACTTTGAGAAATTTTGGGACCTCTTCTTATAGCCTTCATTGCTTCAAGATGCCATGGAGTTCATGATCACACTGTTCCCTAGCTAATCACAACCCAGTGGGGAAGAAATCATTTATTGTTGGGCCTACAGTTTGCAAACAGCCCCTCATTTCACTCAGAAGTCTTGGGAGGGACCCAGATGCATTGCTTGCACAGTGCCAAGCAGGCAGCTTGACTGGATTTTTCTTCAAATCAGGCAAGTCTATTGGCATCAAATAGAGCCAGAGAGAGAGCGTGCATTCCGGGGCTCCTTTTTCATTAGCCACGCAGCAGCTGGGGCTCATGGCTGATCTGTTCTTCAGCTTAACTGGGCATGTGTCCAGCAGCATGAAGAATATAGAATCAAAAGAGAGGGATAGTGTTCTTTCTTTTAGGATTTGAAGGAAAGAAACCTACTGTCTTATCCTTCACTAAGGGAATCCTATAATGTGTGTCCAGAACTCCAACATTTGAAGGAATTCAAAAAGTCATCTCATCCAGCTACCTGATGGATGGATACCTGACATCATTTTTACCACTGTGTTAGACATTTCATTGATAAGAAACACACTGAATACAAAGCAAACCAATGTACTCATACTGATTTCATAGACAAAAAATGTCTCTTTTATTTTAGTTCATAATGTGACTCCATGAAAATTCCATCTGTTGGTTTAGTTCTATCTTCCAGGGTCTTTCAGATTGAACCTAATTTCCTCTCACAGCCTTAAAAATTAGAGGAAGAATTACCCTACACTTCTGAGTATCTGATGAAATAATGTCAGTCAAACTGCTTTGAAAAATTTCAATGGTATAATAGACAGGTATAGAATATTATACCTAGCTTGTTGTCAAACTTTTAGTATCATCTTCATCTCTCAAAGTTTGGATGCACAATCAATACTGAGGCCACTGGATAGCAACATGAAAAGAATATCTATATAGCTCAAGCAAGCAATATATGTAACATAATGTTTTTGTTAGCGTATGAGTAAATATTATAGTTGACATTGAGCTGTCAGATAGAAATCCCCAAATATATAAGCAGCAGCTGAAGTCAGACCCTCCACTGGCAGTGAGTTATTGTCTGATGTTGAACAATATAATGAGCTTTGCAATGGCCAGTGGGTGAAGTACTCAGAGGAGGGGCCTACCCAGGGATTCAATCTGGGGCACTGTTTGATCTGTGGCCAAGTTGGTCACAGATATCGATTACAACAAATCCTACGAGATATGCATATCATGAACTTAGTAACATAATATTTGGGTCTCCATGGTGTTTCTCTTGGGTGTATAAATGTAGTTAACATGTGTTTCTGCCAATGAGAGGATATTTTGTTACGTGAAAAATTTGGGGACAGTAAAGAGCTTTCAAATGTTCTAACTACAGAAACTAGATATACATTAATCAATCCTTTTGAAGTCTTCCATTATCACTTTACATCCTAATTGACTTAAAACAAAAGAAATCTTACTATAAATGCCTATAGTTACGTGGAATAATTGTTCATTTGATAAAGCACTTCTCAAGATACAAGATGCTAGCAAAATAGCAAGTTAAACATTTCTAGAATCCTGGAGTTTAATCAATTTTTTTTATTTCTTCTGTTCAAATGAAAATTCAATATATTTTGAGCCTATGCTGAGGAAAACTTAGGCAAAATGATTCTTTTTCCATTTTAGTCATTTTTGGAGTTCATCTTCATTGAATAACTTGTTGTTTATTACTCATCTTAACTAATATACCTCGAACTACCCTGCCTTTTCCTAGGAAAAATTTTTCCCAGTATTTTTATCAGAGGTAAATGATCACTCTTTATATTAAGCAAGTTTATTTTCTAGAAGATACTTTAAAAACAAAAACCTTGCATCTTTTCTAATCTTCTCTTTTCTGAGAAGCTAAATTTTGTTTGGTGTATTTGTTGACATTTGACTGAAAACACCATTTCAAAGTATCTTCCAGAAATACCTATGTAGAACAACATATATCTAAAATTAAATAAGCCTCCTTAATTACCTAGTAAAATTTCCTATCTAATGATGGAACACAATAAATTCCTAATAATTGAATATCTAATATTCTTTCCTTTCTTCCATTAATCTGGAGAGGGAGGTGGGGGTAGAGAGGTGGAGATCAAGATCCAGACAGTAAGCACAAGGTTTCTGAATCAGGTAACAGGTTGTCTCTCCTGGAGCATCTCAGTGTTGGTCTTTCAATGTCCTACAAGCAACACAATGAGAGCAAATGTTCACTTAAACAGGTTTCAGGTTTGCACCATATGAGAGAAACTCTGAAGTGATGAGACCCAAAGTTTATATAGGGTGCCACATTGTGGGCTCATCATTTCTCTTTGCTCTAAAAAGAGAAAGTCCTTCACTTTGAAATAAAAACAAATCTTCCCTGAAGAGGGGGTAATGAAGGAAGAGTTTTACTACCTTGGTATATAAGTAAATGGCTCCAGGGTAGGTTAAATCTTTGAAACTCTTATACCAAATGTTATTTCTCACCTCTATGGCATTTTCTATTCAATAATCCTTTGACCAGGTTTGCTAGGGCTTCTTGCTTACAAACCTGGAACACGCAGAAACATAGAAATATCCCTGGGTCTCCAAACACCATCTATTGATACATCCAATGAACATCTACTGAGCTCTTAATAGATCTTCTACATGGAGACATAGTACACATAAGAAAAGCACAGAAAGTAATAAAATACGCTTATCATCCTCTGGATGTTCACAGCATGGAGTTTGTTATTTTTCCAGTGGCAAGGGGTTTACTGTTTCACAATGTAGTTCATTTTATTTTTGAGATATTTACATTGTGAGATGGATATCACTATCCTAAATGCATGATTAAAGATCTGAATGGTACTTATATACTTTGTATACAAGCAGTTGTATGTAAAAAGATGATATACTTGTGCATTATGAATAAGAAATAAATAATCTAAAAATAAAAAAAAGAAAACAATCATTTCTTACAGTATACTGAAGTCTAATTTTATGCAATTTCACTTACTTATTGGTTCTTTTTAGACTTTCCAGAGTAACTTAAAATATTGAAATTCTAGTTTTATTGATTATTTTCAATTAATAAATTTAAACTTTCTTATTATGAATGATTTCTGAGCATCTTATAACCTCAATTATTTAACCGAATAGTTTTCCAAGGCTTACTTAAAATGTCACTTAAAATTTTTTTTCCAGGCATTTTTTTTAAGCAATCAAGATACAGAATGAAACTATCCTCTGTTTTTGTCTGTGTGAAACACACTATCCTTGGCTGTATATCACAGTTAAACTGACTTTTTGAAGTTATCTTTTCTATATCTAATAAATTAGTTTTAAGGAATCTTGGTGCCATGAATAGTACTGATTCATGATAACCAATAAAAATGGTAACAGTATCATTCAGAATTTTTATTCTGCTAAAGTTAATAATAATGAAAATCATGCTTGACACTTCTTCATCAATTCATGTTTTGAACAGTAGGTCTCTTACTAGTGTTGATGGATCCAGCTTAGACTGACCACTAAAATAACTGGACTAATTCCTGTTATCAAGATAACTCTGCTAATGCATGTGTGGTTAAAATTACATGTATTTTTAAAGCCAAGTATTTGAATTTATTTTCTCTATACTTTATCTGGTTTAATGAATAGAGACTGTCATAATTTAAATTTGAATCTAATTTTCTATTTATGGTAGAAATACAAGATCTACTTAAGAAAACTAAATAGAAAAATACTCAAAGATTATGGAAAGTACTTTAAATTAATAGTAAAAAGATTTAGAACTCAACAGCAGATATTTTTTGAAGAACTTTTATGTTCAGTAGATTTTGGGGGCAGAGGGTATAAATAACATTCTCTGGACTTACAGACAAAACATAATAGAGCTTACTTCTAGTGCAAGAGATAGAATAAACGAGATTAAGTAAGTAAGCATATTGTATGTTAAATGATGATAAATGTTCAGGGGAAAAACTAAAGCAGAGAAGAGAAAAGGAGATATAAAAGGGTATAGAAGGAAAAATTTTAGACAGGTTTAACGGTGCCTGGGAACCTGCCCTTCCTATGATGGCTTTAATTTCAAATCACACATCCACTGGAAGTTAAAGAGAAAGTTAAAGAGAAGTTTTAAGAAATCTTCTTTAGTAACTTAGCTTGTTGATGATGTGTTGCTTTTTAGTTCAGAAGTTTCCTTTCTTGGGTTTTAGCCTTACTTTTTCTCCCTCCTCACCAGCTTTCCCATTAGAAGAGGGAGATGACCAACTACATGGGAAAATCTAAGGTCCTCACTTGATGGGAATGCTTAACAATTTTGTTACTGGATGCAAATCATGTGAGAAAAAATATCTCAGCCCAAACACCCCAAAACAAGAATGTGTGAAAATATGACAACTTGGAATTAAAATGAGGAACTCCCAGATGTTCTAGGGCTGTTTGTGTTTGGACACAACGACGTGAAATGGATTCAGAAATACTTTTTGGTGTTTGATCCTAGCCTGGCCTTCCTGCTCTATCAAGTAGTGCTGAGCCCACAGAGCTCTATGCTCTCTAAAGTGTGCTGAGAGAATGCAGGCTTGCTTAAGTATTGGCTTGCATACACCAAAATAAGGAGATAAATAAACTTCAGATAACATCACACATATTCGAATTCCAAACTAAGTTATTCTTGAATTATTTGTTTCTCTGGCACAAATATTCTAAAATAATTAAGGGTAGGTAAGTGACAATGTTTTGTGTTTAAAGCTCTTTTGGGAAATAGAAGCTAATAGGAGCATGATTCCTAATATTTCTATGTATTCACCTGTGGAAATTCTACATGAAGCTTCATCTCTCATTTCTTCTCCTCAATATAGCCTTTGCCAACCAGATTAATGTACCTTGACATCTTTTCCTTGGAGGCATTTATTATTCATGGATGGATTTGTTTAATGTTCATGTTTTGCCTGTTTTCTCTAATATATAATTTCGTTAAACACAAGAAAGTTTTCTTATGCATTTCCCATATTCTTCTATTACACCTAAAACCTAAGTGCCGCTCAAATAGTTACCTCCTGGTTGATGGACTGATTCTTCTTCTGGTTTTGCTTGTGATGATTCTCGTCCTGTTCAACGTGGTAGATGTGATTAAGGAATGACAGGACCAACTTGAATTCTGAAATCAGAGGAGGTGATGATCATGAAGAAGAAAAAGATAGCATTAGTCAAGCCTTTGGGCAGCTGCATTTCCTGAAAAGAGAATTGCAGGGTAGAGTGCATTAGTTTCAAACTCAATCATAGGTGTTCTTCTCTGTTTCTTTGCTTTTATTTATTGATTTTTTTATTTTGCTAATCGTGAGCACTGTAGTAGGACCTTCTGGCAGAGTTCTCATCTTCCAGCTAAAGGGCAAAAATCACACCAGAGACAACTGTGCAGCCAAGAGATTTATTCACCAGCCTTTGTGGCTGGTTGGAGTGGTAGAAGTATGGGGAAAGAAGAGGCAGGGAGAGGGGAGTGTGCAAGCTCTGGTGGGAGAGAGGAGTCAAGGAGACAGGAGTGTGTGAGCTCTGAATGGAAAGTGGGTGACTGGTCACGCCGGCTGTGATCTCTGGAGCTGTAGGCTATGGTCTCTGGAGCTGTAGGCTGAGGCAGCTGCCTTCAGGCTGGAGGTGATGGGTCTGGAGGTGTCACAGTGGCTGCCTCCTCTCGGCAGCAACGAGCTGTTGAGACTGAGCTCCGGGCAGGCAGGAGCTTTAAGTAGGAATTTCTGGTTGGGGGTGTACCAGAGCAATCTTTCACGCTATTTGCTCTTTGCCCAGGAAACAGAGTGAACTTTAAGCCCATTGGCTCCTGCCTGGGGAACAGAGTGACCTTTAAGCCCATTGGCTCCTGCCCAGGGAAAATGAAACAAGGTTGCTTCTCATGGAAATTTCCATGGGGGAGGTGGCCCATTGGCTCAAGCCTATCTATCATCAGCCATAATGAAATCCACAGGAAATAGTCATTCTAGTAAAAAACCAAGGCCCATCTCAGGATAACACAGGGATAGATTTTTAAAAAATGCACATTGGAACTTTGAGAAAACTTTGGTTTTCTTTTAGAAGATATGCCTCTTTCCCCATAGCACTTAACTTGGGTTCTTATTTGCAAGGTGGAGACTCAATAAAGTGCTGGCATCAAGACTTGTGATTAAGAAACAGCACTTACATAGTTACTTGAAATGATCACAAGTGTATTTTCTATGTAATTCTAACATTCTTTTATATTAGAAGACTTGGAAGATTCCATTCAAAATTAAAAATTGCTTTTATCCTTGGTCAAACTTGGAGGGACAGTTAGTTAGCTTGGTTTGGTGTTGGCATCAATGCAGTTTTCTCACTTGCTTTTTCCCAATTTGACTTTTCTTACACCCTTCCTATGCCTATAGCCTATCAATTCTTCCAGTTTCCTCATTGAATTATCGTATTTTGAGACTACAACCTTCTCTCTCATCTCAGCCCCCATCTGTACCACCTAGCCATTCTCTCAGGAGGACCGGTTACTTCCTGCTTTTACATCAACTTCTATGAAATTTTATCTGAAGATTCTCAGTCTTGGTTCTATCTTATCATTCTTTGACTCTTTTCCTTTCCCCAAATTGCTGAAGATAACTGCATAACTCTGGAGATATGTCACTGGATACACAGATTCCCAGTAGGCATGGACTATCAGCATCACTCAATAATTCTTTGATGGTTTTCTAAACATTCTTGCTTATTTCTTCAATGTTATGTTGATAATTTATCACATTCCTCTATCTTATCATGTTCCTTTATCTTCTCTCTCATTAAATGATATTATGTTCTCTTGCAGTCTAGGTTTTAAATATCTAAATCCATTGTTTCTGTACCTATTGCATTAGCTTTTCATTTGCTGTGACCAAAATGCTTGACAAGAATATATCAGAGGAAGGAAAGTTTATTTAAGCTCATGGCTCCTGAGGTTTAGTACATGGTTGGTGGAGTCCATTGCTCGGGGCACAAGGTAAGGCAAAATATCATAGCAGAAGGACTTGGTAGAGGAATGCTGCTCCATTTATGGCAGCCAGGAAGAAGCAAGAAGGAAGAGAGGCCACAAGGAGAATGAATCTTTTCAGAGCACAACCCCAGTAATCCACTTCCTCCAGCCACACCCCACCTGCCTACATTTACCACCCAGTCAACACCCTCAAACTACGATGCACTGATTAGGTTACAACTCTCATAATCGAATTATTTCACTTTTGAATATTCCTTTATTAACACAGGAACTTTTGGGGGACAACTTATATCCAATCATAGCACCTATAAACTCATCCCTCCCCTTTTTTCTGCCAAAGTTCCCCTTTCTGATGTCAAAGGAAAATGGTCTTTACCCTGGCTCCAGCCCTGTCTTCTTAACTTTATTCCCATCCCCTTTCAAGATGAGATCCACCTATTGGTTGTATTCTATTGTTTTCATTCTCTTGCCTCTGGAGATTTATTTTCCTACCACTCACAAGCATGCTTGAGTCTCTTTCATAAAACCCAAATTCCTAAAGATTTCTGTCACCTGCTAGCTACTGCCTTAAGCTTTCCTTCCATTCAAACTTTAGCTCGTAAAAGAACAGTCTACAATGATTCTTTACTTCTTAGCATCCTTTACTCTTTACAAATTAATTTCAAAAGAGTTTATTTAAATACACATCTAGAAAGTGCACAATCCTACATACGGCTTGATGAATGTTTCTAAACAAATCTCTACCAGCACCTGAGATGCCTCTTTGCCACTACTTGAAGTCACTAGTGCTCAACATTCATTCTCTTTTCTAATTACTCTTTTTTTAAAAGAGTGTTCTTATTAAACTATAAATACATAAAAGTGAACAAAATATAAATGTACAATTAAATAAGATATTATAAAGTGAATTACTTAAAGTTAATTACATGTAACTAGAATCTAGGTAAAGGAATGAGCCTAGAATCAAGACAATCTTCCTTTACACTCTACATTCTGACGTCCTCTTCTTAATCGAAAGCCACCTAGAGGTTACCATTTTCTTGGTATTTACAGCAATCAATTCCTACATGTCTTAATAGTATAACCACTATGTATTTATTTCTAAATAATATACTTTGATCATGTACTTCATATAAGCTGTTCCCTTCATATAAATGAAATCATGTGCTGCATGTATTGGGGGATCTGGATTCTTTTGCTTAGGAAAATTTATGTTCAAAGATTTATCTTAATGGAATAAATAATTAATACATTCTTTACTTTTCTGTGCACCATCCTGTACCTATAAGCACATGTATCCATAGGGTATAAATGTAGGAGTAAAACAGCTAAGGCATGTGATATAAATCTTCAACTTGGCTAGAAAATGACAAACTATTCCCAACATATTTGACTAATTTATGTTACTCCTAGAAGAGAAGGAGTTCATTATATTTTCTTTTGTTATTATATAGCCAATCTAACTTGGATTTGCTTTCTTATTAAGATTGTACAAACTCTTTCTCTATGTTATATAGGTTGACTTTTTTTTCCTTTCATTTTTTGGTTGCTATGATACTTCCTTATATATTCCTGCTATGACCCTTTGTCAGTTATACATATTTTAAGAATTTTCCCCCTGTGGCCTGCCATTCATTTTCTCATGATATCCTTTCATGGATTAATTTTTCATATATTTAATGTCATAAATGTACAAATGCTGTTTGACTTAAAATAGAGTTACATCCCAATAAATCCAGAGTGAATTGAAAATACATGTGAAAATGCATTGAATATACCTACCCTACCAAAAATCACAGCTTAGCTTAGTCTACCTTAAACATGCTCAGAACATTTACATTAGTCTACAAACATTGTGCAAAATTATCTAACACAAAGCCTATTTTTAAATTAAGTTTTTAATATCTCATGTTAACACTGTACCAAAGTGTAAAACAGATGATTTGAGGGGTACTACTTATTATTAACATGCACAGCTGAAAAGCATTCTGAGCCTTAAGAATGTGTGAAATGTTGAATTAAAAGTAATTACAGGATAGTGTAGATGCTACAAAGTTCATCATTTTTTCTTTCTTCTGAAGAAGCTCAAAAATAGCTGGTAGAAAGCATTGACACTTGATGGTTTAGCAGATATGAGTGTTTTTCAGAAATATATCAGATTTTGAGTAAGCAGTTTGTTTCTTCTTTTCATTATCCATTTTCAATATCCATTCATTTATCCATCACAAGCAAGAGCATCCTGTGTCTGCCTGTCAGTTCTCATGAGTCTCTTGTAATTGACTTCCATTTCTTCTAACATTCATGTACCACTGCTGATAGGAGAAACAACATTCACTGATTTCTTTGCTGTGAACTTTCTTGGTGCCTTGGGTATAGCTTCTCCTTCTCTGTCTCAATTTCTTTAATTCTTTCTCTCTCTAGTTGTATCAGTTTCTCATTAGAAAGCTCTTCCTCCTCAGTTCCAACCAGGTCATGAATATCTTCTTTGTCACTGTCCAATTCTCTTTTTCCTAAGCACTGATACCATGTTGCTTTCTATTTCAATAGAAGAATCTTTGTTAAAACCTTTGAATGTATTCACATATTTCCTAAAAACTTTCTTCCAAATGCCATTCATGCATTGCTATGTGACTTTTTTCTCATGCTGCAGCAGTGTCTGGTTACCATTTAGTATATTAAAACCTTTCCAAAACTCTCTGAATGTTTGACCAGATTCAGTAGCTTCAGTAACCTGTGTAAATGTTTGCTGTAAATAGTATGATTTGAGCACAGCTACTGTGCTTTGGTCCACTGGTGGAATGTGTGAGGTTGTGTTCAGTGGCAAATGCACAACCTTTATATTAGGTTGCACCTTGTTAATATGGTGTAGAGACCCTGCAACATTGTTTTAAATGAGAAGAATCTTAAATGTGTTGTTGTTTTATCTATAATATTCTCCATCCTTCAGAATATAACATTTCAAGCCAGTCTTTAGAAAATGTTGATGCTATCCAGGTTCCTTGATATAGCAATAATAAACAGAAAATATATGCTTGCTCACATTCTTGAATGCTCTGGGGTTCTTTCAGAGATACATTAGAAAAAGCTTTAAATTGAACCCTGCAGTATTTACATCCCAAAGAAGCATTACATGGTCATTGTTCTCGACAGTTTTTGTGTTTCTGTGACCAAAATACCTGACAAGAACAACTCGGAGGAGCAAAGGTTAATTTCAACTCACCAAAGCAGAGATTTCAGTCCATAGAGGGACAATTCCATTTCTCTGAGCCAGAACATCATGGGGACAGAGCATGTCAGAGGGAAGTTGCTTCCCTCAAGGTAGCAAGAAAGCAGAGAGAAAATGAGAGAGTGAGAAGGGACACAGAGAAGATGCATGTTGCCGCCTGAAGCGATGGCCGCTTGGAGCAACGAAGCCGCGGGAAGAAGTTCAGAGGTGAACTGGAAACAAACAGGCTTTTTATTTTGATAACTTCTCTCTCTGGCTCTAACAATGACTTTAACATGCACCACACACCACCAAAAACCCACACACCAAATGGCGCCGACCCAATCAGCAATCTCGGCTCAAGTCTCTCGAGATCCCGGGCCAAGTCTTGTGAGACTATGGAAGGCGGCAATGCCCAAATATCTCCATGGCCCGTAGTCAACCGCAATCTTAGCCATCTCCCCAAACAGGGCTCCTGCAGATGCACCCTTCCAGGTCACGCTTCCTGTGACCCATCTCCTCCAGCCATGCCCCACCTGCCTAGAGTTACCACCCGGTCAGTCCATTCAAACTAGGATGGACTGATCAGGTTCACAGTTCTCATAATCCAACCACTTTACTTCTAAGCATTCCTGCATTATCACAGGAGCTTTTTGGCGAACAGCCCACATCCAAACCAGAGCAATCATTGAATGCCTTGACTCCTGCACTGTCTTGGACTCTCCATGAATGTATACTCTGTCATTCACTTGCAGAACAAGTTTGTTTAATTAACATTAAATGTTTGTTCTGGCAAATATTTCTGATCCACAATTATCCTATGCAGCTCTTCCTTACAAACTTCATCACCTGCACTATCAGCACTTGCTACCTCATTGCTGACCCTCATATCATGAAAATTATGACCACTTTTGAAGCATTGAAATCAACCATGTACAAACATTTGCATACATATAGGATCACTGGTATGTCTTGCCTGGATTATCAGTAGGCTGAGCAGTATGCACTTGTGTCTCTTGTCTTGCATCCACAAGACAAATAATTTTTCCCATATCGTCAATTGACCCTGCTCTTTTCTCTGTGATGTCAGTGAATTTAACTGACAGTTTCATTGTACTAATGATTTGCTTCTCATCCATTAAGATGCTTGAGACTATTGATAGTGATAGTCCCAACTCACATGCCATGACTCACATTCTTCAGGTAAGCAATTTCCTTGAGTTTCATCTCAGGAGTAATTGCCTTCTTCTTCTTCTCACCAGAAACAGGAGGCACAGTTGAGCAATTGTTTAGATGCAATGGAATGCATAAAACACAATATCAAAAGTTGCTGGCAACTCAGTAAGCTATACAGTATTTGTTGTTTATCTTCATGATCACATGGCTGACTAGGAGCTGCTGCTCATTGCCATGCCCATCATTGTGGGAGATTCATACTTTATATCACTAGCTTGGGAAAAGATCAAAAGTCAAATTTTAAAATATGGTTAATACTGAATTTTCATGTCTTTCATAACATAATGAATTAGAAAAATCTTAAGTTTGAAACTGTGTGTTAAATTTCCATTTCTGTCATAAAATACCTGAGATAATCAACTTATAATGTAGAAAGGTTTATTTTTACTTATGATTTCAGAGGTTTCATTCCATGGTTAATTGTCCTGTAGCTTTTGGTGAAGCAACATCCCATGGTGGGAGTGTGTGATGGAGGAAGCTACCCACTCATGACAGACAGGAATTGTCCCCAGTGATCTAACTTCCTCCCACTAAGTCCCACATTGTAAAGGTTCCACCAGCTCCTAATAGTGCCACTGGGTGGTGTCCAAGCCTTGCACATACAGAAATTTAGGGACATTTATCCAAACCATAGAAATCTGTATTATTTTTTTTCTTTTGTAGTCATGATGGTTAATTTTAGGTGTCAACCTGACCTGATCAAGGGATACCTAAATAGCTGATCAAAAAGTATTTCTGGTTGTATCTGTGAGCATGGTTCCATAGAAGATTGGCATGCAAGTCAGTGGAATGAATGGGGCAGATTCACCATCAGTGTGGGAGACATTATCCCCTCAACTAGGGAGCTGGATAGATAATAAGGTAGAGAAAGGAATTTTCTTTCTTTCTCCTAGAGCTGGAACAGTCTTCATCTTCTCCCCTTGAACATCAGAATTCCAGGCTCTTCAGCTTTTAGATTCAGAATTCACACCAGTAGTACCCTAAGTTCTCATTCTTTTGGGTTTGGACCGAGTGTTACACCATTAGTTTCTCTGGTTCTGAGGTGTTCAGATTTGGACTGAACTACACTACTTTCATCTTATTATCTCCAGCTTGCACACAGCCTGTCATGAGATCTCCCATTCTCTGGAATTATGGGAGCCAATTCACCTAGTAAATCCCATATCTATCTACCTAAAGTTATATGTTCTGTCTCTATGGAGAACTCTGACTAATAAATACTATGGTATATAGATTTTGCATCTTGTTTGGGATAGTTTTGTTTCCAGATCATAAAGATACTCCTCCACCCCTCAATATTATCTTCTTGAAATTTCTTATTTGTATTTTATGTTCAGATCTGTAACCCGCCCCCTGTTTTAGTCAGCTTTTTTGATGCTGTGACTAAAAGATCTGACCAGAACAATTGTAGAGGAGGAAAAGTTTATTTGGGAGCTCACAGTTTCAGAGGTCATAGTCCGTAGAAGGCTGGCTCCTTTCCTCGGGGCTTGAGGTGAGGCAGATCATCATGGCAGAAGAGTGTGGCAGATTGAAGTGGCTCACATGATGATCAGAAGGCAGAGAGAGAGTCTCCACTCACGAGATACAAAATATATATCCCACAACCACACCCCATAGAAGGTGGGAACCTTCTATAGCCACACCCTACCACTTCAGTTACTACTCAGTTAATCCCTATCAGGAGATCAATCACTGATTTATTTAAGACTTTCACAATCCAGTCATTTCTCTGCTGAACCTTCTTGCATTGTCTCACATGTGAGCTTTTGGGAGATAACTCACATTCAAACCATAACACCCCCTACAACTTTTTATTGTGTTTGTATGACACAGAGTACAACTTCAGCTCTCCATAAAATATCTGATTTTATCAATATCATTTCTTCAAAGGACTGTCATCTCCCCAATGACTCTACAGTGCCACCTTGTCATATATTAAGAGTCTATACATGTTTGGGTCAGCTTCTCAGTTTTTCTATTCTGTTCCATTCAATTGTTTGCATATTCCTGTATCAATTACGTATTACCTTCATTACTATGGTTTTGTAAATCTTGGTACCCATAAAGCAAGACTCATCTACATTTTCTTCATCAACTATAATTTGTTTACTTTTGGATTTTTGCAGAAATTTGTTAGAATTATTCCTAGATAACTACTTGATATTTTTATATCAAAATAAATCTCTTGTTAAATTTTTCCACTTTGTGCTGGCCTACATAAAATAATTATCTTTTATATTTTATCTTTTCTATTTTATCTAGCAAGCTTGATCAAAATCCCTTACTATTTAAAAAGACTCTTTTGGATTTTCTATTTAAATTTAATTTCTTCCTATCCAATCATCATACCTGTTATTTCTTTTCCTTCCTACAAAGATATTTAGGACCTACAGTTTAATATGAGTCTTAGTCCAGGGTATTATTGTTATTTTAAATCCTTAAGTTTTGGTTTATTATTTAGTAATTGATAATGAAACCATTTCCCTCCTATTCTTTTAGTGATTAGTTTAGAAATTCTAATGTTCACTCTTGGTGTTATGGTTTGTATCTGGAAAGTTCCCTAAAATCTCATGGTTTGAAAGCATGGTTCAGAAGTGGGGCTTTTAAGTAATGATTACTGTTCTGGCCTCTTCAGTCCATTAATCTACTTGATGGTTTAATCCATTTATAGTAGAATGGCTTACAGGTGGTGCCTCTAAGTAAAGAGGGCATGGCTAGGCAAAGCAGGCCACAGGGAGCATGGTATTGGGAAATATAACCATCCCTCCCTTCCTCTCTCTCTCTCTCTCTCTCTCTGTGTGTGTGTGTGTGTGTGTGTGTGTTTCCTGGCTTCTGTGGGCTGAACAGTTTTCCTCTGCCATGCTCTTCTGCCATGATGGTTCTTCAGTGAACTCGGTTGACCTGCAGCCCTTTCTCTGTTTAATTTGAGACAGGGTTTCACTAAATTGCCAAGGCTGGCTTCCACTTGCAGTCCTCCTGCCTCAGCCTGCATACTCGCTGGGATTACAGGCAGATTCTCCTGTGCCCAGGTCTGGGTTTTGTTTTTTGCTGATAAGAAATCAGTTGTCTATTTTTTCTCCCTTTGAAATAATCTTTTCGTATCTCACTGATTTATAGATTTTTGTGTTTCCTCTGTCTTCAATTACCTGAAGTTTCAGTAAATTGGGATTAGGTGTGTACTTCTCTTTTCTTTTTGTGTTTGAGACTTGCTAGATCTACGTCTTTCTTTAGTTCTGAAAAATTCTCAGCCATTATCTTTGACAAATATTGTTTATGACCTCTGATTAAACTTATATTAGAACTTCTCTGTCTATTGTACTCCTATCTTTCTTGTCCTCTTTTCTATTTTTGCACTTTTGTGTGTGTGTGTGGGGGGGGTACTAGGGATTGAACCCAGGGCCTCACATAGGGTAGGCAGTCACTATACCACTGAGCTATATCCCCAGCTCCCACTTATTTTTTTATTTTTTTAAAAATATCAGTGCTGCTTTCTGAGCAATGTTGTTTGGTCTGCTTTTCAGTTCACTTCTAATCTCTTTTGCTATGCCTGTTCTTCTGTTAAACATGTCTACTCCATTTTTAAGTTTCACTTGTCAATCGTTTTTAATTTCTGGAAAATGTATTTATTATTTCAAATCTATTATGGCATTTTGTAATTTTGATATATAAGTCTTTGCAAATCTGTTTCTTTCATTTTTATTCTTTAGCATAGTTGCACTCATTGAGTATAATTTCCTGGTCTGCCTGTTTATCTTTGCTGTATGCTAAGCGTTTTATTTGCAATAATGATTTATATAAATAAAAAAGTGAATATTTATCCAAATACAATTCACTGTTGTTCTAGCCAGGGTGCTCATTCTCTTATAGTTTGGATTCACTTCAAACCAAGGTCCAAATGATTGAAAATGGTCTAATATTCTCCCATGAGAAATTCAGTTGGCCCTTACTTTACTACAAGGGTATAGACCCTGGGGTCTTTTATGTGTATTGGATGGGAGTATCTGTTGCATTTACTTCTATCCTCAATTGGGAAGACTATCAAAATTAAAATTAAAATGACCCAGTTCAGTAAATGGTTTCAGAATAAAGCAGCCCAAGCACTCATTTTTCTATTTTTTAAAATTTTATTGGTTCTTTTGACCTATACATAACAGTAGACTTCATTTTAATATACTTGCACAAGCATTTATTTCTCTATTTTATCTTCACTTTTAAACTAATGTGTTCTTATTGGGCCTCTTAAGCTCTGTTAACATGATTTTAAATCCACATTTTGATTGTTACTTTTCTCAGTGGAACAAATGGACCAAATGAGTTAGTTGTCACTCACTCTTCAAGATAGGTGATATATTTCTTTCTAAAGTCTAAATTCAACAAATAGTGACAAATTTCCCTGCACTGAAGCTGTGCCAATTTGCACTCTTACCAGTAGTACATGATAATGCCTCTTTGTTCCCATCCTCATCCAAATGGTATGCCATCTAACTTTGGAACCTCTAATAATCTGATAATTCAGTGTAGTTTGTATGTCTTATTTTAAATTATCTTTATTTGTTTAAAGGCATTTTTTTTTTTTTTTGCAGATGACTGTTCAGTTCTTTTTAACTTATTAAAGTGGGGAGACTTGAATTTATTTTTGCCCCAATGGCTTCTCCATTGTCCAGCTTCCACTTATTGAATCATGTACCTTTCCCCCCATGTGACATATATGATATAATGCCACCTTTTCTCCTGTCGAAGGACATGATATATTTTTCTACTTATTCAAGGCTTCCTTCCTCCACTGGTAGAATTTTAACATTTTCTTCTTATAGATTTTGGATGTTTCTTATTAAATGTGTTTCTGAATAACATCTTACTACTTTTCTTTCTTAAAGAGGTTACATATTATACCAGTTAAAACCCGAATTAGGGTTCTCTAGAGGAATAGAACCAACAAGATATATATACATATATATACCACAGGATATATATACATACAATTTACATGTATATATACATAAAATTATTAAACAGGACATATATATATATGTATAAATACACACATATATGCATATATATGATTATTAAAACATATGATAATTAAAAGGTATTTATTAGTTTGTCTTACACAACCAGAAGCTGGATAGTCCTACAATGGCTGTCTGCAGAATGGAGAACTGGAGGAACCAGGAGCTGTGCACTCCAAGATGCTGAAGCCTCAGAACAAGAAGGATCAATGGTGCTATCCCAGTCTAGGACCCAAGGTCTGGATGCTCCCTAGAGAATCACTGGCAGAGCTGACTTTAGAAGAGTGAAAGAGCTGGAGTCTGATGTCTTCAGGCAATCACAGCAAAAATCAAGAGCCTGTTCTAGAAGAATGTAGCTTTGCATTGGCTACTGCTTCCTTGTTCTTCCAATTTTTATTCCATCCAAACCTCCAACCTATTGGACAGTGGTGCCCACATTTAGGATGGGTCTCCACTACAGTTCACTGTCCCACATGTCAATCGTTCTTAGAAGCCTCTTAATCTTTGACATCACTTAGTCCAATCAATTGACAATCCATATGAGCCATTACATAGTTCAGGGATTAAGACTCCCTAAATTTAAATTATAGTCTACTACTTACTGACCATAGAAACAACAGCAAGCTATATAAAATCTTTGTCTCCATTTCTCCACCTGTACTATGGGATTGTTGTGAGAATAAAATGAATTAGTTATTGCATTCTCCTAGAATAGTGTCTAGCACATAATAAAGATTCATTATTAACTCTTATTGTGGCTATAATAGATGATTGTGTTTTTTCCATAAATCTTCCAAAAGTTTATTGTTCATATAAATTGATAATATTGGTTTCTGGATGTTTATTTTGAATCTAGTCAGCATATTAAATTCTCATTTTTCCATATGCATTTTCCAACTAATTTTCTAAGTGTATAGTCCCATGAGCTTCAAATAATTATATTTTATTTCTTCCCGTCCTATTTTTAAATTTGAAATTTTCTGTTTTCTTTTTACATTGTTTAACACTTCTAGAAAAATACATAAAGTTTTAAAATTTATAAATAATAATCAAAATCTTCCTTAAATTCAAAGGCAGGGCTGGGGTTGTGGCTCAGCGGTAGAGCGTTTGCCTAGCACGCGCGCGGCCCGGGTTCGATCCTCAGCACCATGTAAACATAAATCCATTGCATTGTGTACAACTAAAGGAAATAAATAAATATTTTTAAAAAAATTCAAAGGCAACAATTTCTTTTGATAATTAGTTTACAGCTTTCAGTAGACTTTAATCTTTTGCAGGATCTTATTCCTATGGATGTTCTTAAGTCTAAAAATGTCCCCAATATTCTCCTTGTCCACTACTTTCATTGTATATATCATCTTAGAATAATCTTATTCAAATTTTCAATTAATACCTCCAGCATAATGACTCACAAAATTCCATCTTTCCTAAGTGTATTTCTTACAACTCTAAGCCTACATATCCACTTTCCATTGGGTATTTCCATCAGAATATCTCATAAGTATTTAATCCCAACATAGTCAAGATGGAGCACATCCTTACCACTAGCCCTCCCCTCCCCAACACAATGTTTGTTTTTGTGGTAACCACATAAATATAGTAAGTAAAGATTAACACACGGGTTTTACTCTCAATTCATTGTTTGCTGCCATAGTTTAAACTCCCTGGCCACCTAGTCCTGATGACATCTCTCAAGGTGGTTCTTCACCCGCTAGCTGAAGTTCTTCATTTCCTTTCACACTATTGTTACATTGCTCTAACTAATTTCCCAGTTGAGTGATTGACTGTCCTGCTTTGCCCATGATTGGGAGTTTCTCCAGGATGAATGACTTTCAGTGGTAAAACCAGAAGGTTCCAGACAAACAGAGATGAATTGGTCACCCTGCTTTTGGGCCTCCAGCATCACCCTTTTTTAGGGAAGGAAATTCCGAGTTATATTATAGACCTTTTCTCCAACAAATATAGAGGCATGCAAGGCTTGCATTTAACCACAGCAGTTTAACAGATGCTCTGATTCTGCAGGTCAATTGATCCCAGGTTTGAGAGCTTCAAATTTCAATTTTCAATCAATTCTCCTTCTTGCTTCCAGAATGAACTATTTAAACCACAAATGTGACAATGCTATCCCTATTTGAAACATTTTCCAATGACTACCCACTGACTACAGAGTAAACATTAAATTCTATCAGACACATAGAAGATACTTTATGACCAAAACCATGACTTCATTTACTTCTGTATTTCATAGGGTTTTATTTCTGATCCTGTTGTGGTATGAACTAATCAATAAAGTCAGTAAGAGTGTAAGTTATAGATTATAGATATAAGTGAGATAAGACAAGTATAAAGCAAGAACTGTCATGGGCAGGCCTAAGACTCCATTTTGCTGCCCTCTATTTAAAAAAAAAAAAAAAAAAAAAAAAAAAAAAAAAAAAGTTACAAGAGCTGTTTCTGAAAATGAAAGCTATTTTCTTATAATGTATTGTTTTCTGTATGTTGTACCCCACAAAATGTACTCAACCCAGGACATGGTGGTCTTGGTGACCTATATGACTTTGAAGTAGATTCCTGCCCCCTCTAACCACTTGCTCAAGCCCAAGATATGGTTATCTAACACCTGCTCGGACGCAAGATGCGGTTTTCTGAGTTGCCCTACTAACAGCATGTTTTTTCAGCTTCTGTAATCTGCTTGCTTGGTAACCTGAAAATTCCAGTCCTGTTTAGAGCTCTCAGGTTCTGCTAATTGCTGTTTTAACTTCTGTGATTGGCTTGCTTGCATGATGCTGAGGAAAGCCCCTAAGTTGTGGTTTTCATCTTTAAATTTCCAGGACAAGCAGGAGGGGTTGCTGTTCTCCCACAGAGCTTCAGTCTCTAAGGGTGGGTGATGGCCCCGGGCCAGGTAATAAATTGGCTAATTTGTTTTAAATTTGGGCTTTGTGTGTTTTCTGAAGCAGCTCCTCATAACAATACCTTCACCCTTGTCTGCTTTCCAAATGCACCAAGCTGCTCTATTCCAATGTAACCTAAAGTACAAGCATTTTATGGTTCACAATGCCTTCCTCACCATTACTATGTCTGCCTTAGAATGACCTCTCTACCTCATGAAACTTGAACAAAGATTTCCCCTCTGAAGTTTCCCTAAAATCATCTCACTCAATTAGTAGGGTCTTTTTTGGTGGTAATGAAGTTGGTGCACCCTTTTTATAACACATTTCACCTGCTGAAATTATGCTCTGCAAATATACCAAGATTATGAAGCAAAGGCACCATCCCATCTTACCCTCCTTGGTATCCCTAGCACTGAGCACAATGTCTGACACATTCTAGATAATAATAATAAAAAAAGTCATTGAATGAATTAATGAATGAATATGACAGAAACATGAGGATCATCTTACTTATGCATAGGTGGGTAATTTACAGAAATTATCTAGACTCCATTACCTAAAATCATATGTACTGTTAATGAAGATTGTGTGTTATCTAAATGTCTCCATGACCAGTTTTCTTATTAACGTATGGCACCTGAAAGCCTATGTATCTGATGTCAACATTCTACATATTAGGAAGGGAGAATGCAATACTGACTCAAAACTGCTACTTCATGTTATAGTTAACCTTTACTGGAGGTCCTACACTACACTGACTTAGGAAGACAGTCCCAAATAGTTTACAAGAAAGATGAGGAAAGAACTAGTATTTTTTTCAGAGGGTTTTTAAAATTTTGAAGCCTGCTTTTTGTATGCTTTAAAAGGTAAACTGGTATACATAAAGGTACCCATTTTTGTATGTGATTATATCATATTATATTACACCACCCTAATTAAACCTAAGATTTCCAATGTATTTATAACACACCATTCATCAAATGCAAATAAAATTAATTTGCAAACAGTATAATTCTGATGAGCTCATAGTCTACTCCGACTTCATTATGGTGGGTGCTATTGGGACTCACTAATGAGCTCTGTATATTGTGTTGCTCTTTGTTGTTTGCCTACATGCTAACGCAACAAGCTGGAAGCAAAAGAGCTAATTAATGGTCCATTTTATTTCATGATGAAACATGCCAAACTTCAAGTAAGGGTTGGCAGTGTGTGAGTGAGGATTTGGATATACAGACACTGGGAAATAGTCTCTGCACATCAAAATGGGAAGTAAATAAAAAATTGATGTTCTCAAGAGTTGAAAAGTCATCAGTGAGTAGATGGCAAGAATAAGTAGGTGAGATAGTGATTGATAAATTCAAAGAAAATTGCTTTGGTTACACATTTGTATTTTTTTTTAAACCTCTTGATGGATTTAATTTGCAGCCACGGCTGAAAACTATTGGTATAAATAAATGTCAATGTATCTCTTTGACCAACATCTTTGGATGGCATATTCATTATTGATTTTTTTCTCCATGTTTGTAAACACAATGCTAATCATTCTAAAAAGTAGTCCTAATAAAAATTTAATTAAAATCTCCCTGGTAAGTTCTTCTAAGAAGTTATTGTGAATGATTATGGAAGGATTCATTTTGTACCTAGTTTTACCTCATATCCTTGATAGATTTTAAATTGTCTTACTGCAAACAAAGTAGGAATCATGCTGTTAATTGGTTATCAATAGTATTAATCTAAAGTAAAAATAATGCTGTTAGTTGGTTAACAATTGTATTTATCTGAAGTAGGAATTATGCTGTTAGTTGATTATCGATTGTATTTATCTATGTATTTATCTATATCTATTAAAATTTCCATGTATTTCTTTTCTGTTGGATAGAGTTGTGCATTTAAATTTCCTCATCATTCTTACTCTTTTTTAAAAAGTGTGGAAAATAAACCAAGATGAGAGAGCAAACTGAAGAAAACAAAATAATTAATAATTTCTCTTTGGAAAAAATAGATGAACTGATCCGAAAGAAACTTGATATGAAATAAGTCTGAAAGAAGCACATTTATATTATTTCTATCATGTTTAAGATGAATTTTCCAAAGAACATAAGATGGTCTCTTGACATTCTTATTTCAGGAAGTCTTTCACATTTTCATACTCTGAAAAATTAGATGGTTCTCATGTACAGAGATAAGCCTGGCTGTCAGTAGCACCTACCTTCAGTGCCACCTGACTTTAATGTCCAATTTTAACCATACAGAGAAATGAAATCCGTTGGTTATTTTTCTAGGCAAAGCTGATATTCTCAAACATTGTTAAAACTGAAACATAAATTCAATAAGCCTGTATCTCTGCCTCCCAGTGCTAAACCCTTTTTTAAAAATTTTTAAACAGCTTTATTGACATACAACTGACATATAATAAGCTACATATTTCAACTACACTATACAATCTAAGTTTTGACACATGCATCTACTTGTGAAAACATCACCATTAAGATGACAGTGAAAATATTATTGCCCCTGAACATTTCCTTTCAGCCAGAAAATTCTACATCTAGGAATTCATTCTACAGATGCAATTGGGCACCTAAACAAATGAGTGTTCTCTCCTGTGCATACAAACACACATGGATTTATGAAAACATTGTTCACAATAACAAAGAATGTGAAACAAGCTCAATATCCCTCAATGGGAAGAGAGTTAAATAAATAATAATAAAGGTATTAAACAAGTTCACATTCATCTACATATGCTGATAAGAAACAATCTGTAAAACACATTGTTAAGTTTAAAAGGAAAAAAAAAATGTGTCCAATATGCTCATGTCTCAGTCTTTGGGCCAAAATGTGTAGAGACTATATATATAATTTATTTCTATAGTTCATCTAAAAGAATATATATATTTTTTTTAAAAAATAATTCTTAAAAGGCTGCCCAGGGAGTGAGTTCAGATTCGGTCTGAGTAGGACACTTTTCACTATATATCTTTTTGAACTGTTTCAATTGTTTTTATTGTTACATGATACGAGTTCCATTTTTTTTCTTAATATTTATTTATTTGTTTTAGTTGTACACATGCCTTTGTTTTTACGTGGTGCTGAGGATCAAACCCAGGTGGCACACATGCTAGGCAAGCACTTTACCGCTGAGCCACAACCCCAGCCTCTGAGTTCCGTTTTTTTACAGTATTCGATTACAACTAGTAACAAGGGTCTTTAAGCAACCCCAAATGATCTCTTGTTTTCCCCATAACTAATTTATTTTGCATAATTAAAACTTTATACCCGGGGCTGGGGTTGTAGCTCAGCGATAGAGCACTCACTTGGCACGTGCACGGCCCGGATTCGATCCTCAGCACCACATACAAATAAACCCATTGTGTACAGCTAAAGCAAATAAAAAATATTTTTTAAAAAATTTTATAACCATTGACAAACACTTCCCCTATTTCCTCCTCTCCTAACTACTGACATGATTATCATTCTACTCTCTGCATCTATGTGTTGACTATTTTAGATTCTACATATAAGCGAAATCATATAGTATTTGTCGTTCTGTGTTTGGCTTCTTTCACTTAGCATAACATCCTCCAGGTTTAGCCATGTTGTCAGAAATGGCAAGATTTCCTTTTCATGGCTGAATAATATTCATGTGTGTGTGTGTGTGTGTGTGTGTGTGTGTGTGTATGTGTGTTTGGCTTTCACATGTTCTTTTTCCATTTATTTGCCAATGGACATTGAGGTTGTTTCATATCTTGGCTATCGTACATAATATTGCAATGAATGTGCGAGTGCAGGCATCTTTCTGACATACTGATTTCAAATCCTTTGGATATATTCAGAAGTGGGATTTCTGGATCAAATGGTAGTTCTATTTTTAGTTTTTTGAGAATGCTTTATATGGTTTTCCATAGCACTACTTTTCTCCACATTCTTGCCAATACTTGTCCCTTGTTTTTGTTTTTTGTTTGTTTGTTTTTGTTTTGTTTTGGTCATCATAACAGATATGAAGTGATATTTTATATGAATTTGCATTTTCCTCATGATTCATGATTGAGCATCTTTTTGTACACTAGTTGGTCATTTATATGTCTTCTTTGAAGAAGTGTCCTTCCTGAGGCTGTTTGGTTTTTGCTTTTGAGTTGTAGGAATTCCTTATATATTTTTTATTTTAACACTTTGTCAAGTATATGATCTGCAAATATTTTCTGCCATTGTATATGTTGTTGACTTATTATTCGGTTAGTTGCTTCTTTTGCCATACAGAAGGCTTTAATTTCATGTAACCCCACTTCTCTATTTTTGCTTTTCTTGCCTTGCATTTGGTATCATAGCGAAGGAATCATTGACCAGTTCAATGTCTAGAAACTTTTCCCATTTGTTTCGTTCCACAAGTTTATTGTATTCAGACTTAACATGTAAGCCTAAATTCATTTTGAGTTCATTTTTCTATGTGGTAGGAGATAACAATCTAATTTCTTTCTTTCTTTCTTTCTTTTTTTTTTTTTTTGTATGTGAACATACAGTTTTCCTAGCACCATTTGTTGAAAAGACTACTTTTCTCCATTTGTATTCTTGACAAGTTTATTGAAGGTTAGTTGGTTATATATGCCTGAATTTGTTTGGGGGCTCTTTATTTTGTTCCATTGATCTAAATGTGATCTAAATCCACATATTTTACCGCACCATCACAACCATCAGTACCAACCTATTGTGCAGAGTGGTAAAATGCTCTGAAACCAGAAAGTGAGCCAGTTCCAGCTTTGTTTTCTTTTTCAACATAAATTTAACTATCTAAGGTCTTATGTACTTCTAAGTAAATTTTAGGGATTTTTGTTTCTCGGAGAAGAATGGTATCAGTATTTTGATAGGGATTACATGGAATCTGTAGGTCACTTTGAGTAGTATAGACATTTTAATAATATTAATACTTCTACTCCATGCAGAAGAATATCCTTCCATTTATCTGTATCTCTTCAGTTTTTATTAATGTTTTGTACTTTTCTTTTTATTCCATTTCCTTAGTTAAATATTTTGTAAATAGAATTAATTTCTTACTATCTTCACTGTGTGGTCAACTTTATTTTCCAGATCATATAATTTGTCTTCATTATCTGACATTCTGTCTTCCAAGTGATCTAGTCTGTTGATGATGCTTTCTGTCAAGTCTTTTATTTGGTTTATTATCTCCTTCATTTCAAGAATTTCTGATTTTCTTTTCAGAGTCTCTATCTCTTTCTTGAAGTAATCTTTTGCTACCTGTATTTGCTTTCTTATCCTTTTGTTGGAGTGATCAATTTTTGCTTGTATTTGCTCATTTAGGTCATTCCTTAATTCACATATCATTTGAATTATGAACATTCTGAACTCCTTCTCTGACATTTCATCAACTTCACTGTCCGTGGGATCTGTTATTGTAGTATCCTGGTTTGTTTGGGGCAGTTTTCTCACTTGTTTTAGCATGTTTTCTATGTGTCTTCCTTTCTTGCAGTATGGATCTGAGACATTACACTTTCTACCCTATAATCTTTATAGTACTGTGCAGATTGTCTGTACCTCACCTTGATACTGGGCTTCCAGACCCTGCAGGTGTCCCAGGATGGATGCTACTGCAACTGAAGATGGTGGCGGCAATAGTGGAGGTAACTTGAGATAACAGTGAAGGTGCCCCAAGATGTGTGCAACATGTTTCAGAGATGGGGCTGAAAAGGTGGGCCTTACACTGGTTTTGGGATGCCTGTTCTGAGATGTACCTGCTTCTAGGCCCTGTCTGTTGCTGAAAGGTAAAGGCTACTGCAGGGGGAAGACTATGGTGATGTCTACAGTGTCCCAAGATGGAAGTGGGTTAGGCCTGGGCTCCCAGGTGTGTGTGGGGGGGCTGCGGTGACAGACCTGTGCCTACCCTAGGCCTGTGTGTTGCGCAGGTGGGAGGAAGAGGATCTAGGCCGGGCCTGACCTCCAATGGGGATGGAGGTCATCCCATCCCCACCTGGTGGGGGGATGGACCCAGTCCTACCCTTAATAGAATTGATTTCTTAATTTCCCTTTTGGAAAGGTGGTTGTTCCTGTCAATCTTCAGTGACTTTAACACAGGATTATCTCTATGTTCATGCATTTCATCTACAGATTCATTTATTTGTTAATTCAATAAACATCTACCTAATGCTTTCTATGTGAACTGAACAGCCACTACTTACTACTTTCATTTCATAGTAAGTTGAGTGTAACTTTTTTCATTCATTCAGTTGTTCACTGAATAGCTCACACAATACATGCAGTTTAGTCAATATGTATGATGTACCACATAAACCTATGTCAGAGGCATATACTTTCTCTTTAGACATAGGATGGCCACAATGAGAATAATCTGTAAGGTGTCCATCAAGCCAAGCTGACAAAATCTCACAAAGGCCAGGCCAGAAAGCAGTGTTCCTATAGGCCGTACAACACTGTGGCTCTGTTATTCCTTGGAGAAGTAGAAAAGCATGATGAAATAGAAAAATATGATCACATGTTAATATCTTCATTGAAGATTTATTACTTCAACTCTCTGCAAGCACAGTTCTATGGGCTTTTTCAGAATATAAAGTTCTGTAAGACATTGCCTTTGCCATCAAGAGTTTAGAGCCAAGTAGATATATTTGCCTGACCTTCTTTTGTAAAAGCATTTTGGAATTTTTAAACATTTTCATTCATTACTTCATAGATTCTAAAAACAATCTGTGTAGTAAGTATGACCAGTATTGTTTTTCTCACTTTACAGACAAGAAGTGAAAAATCTGAAAGAATAAATTCCATGGTCAAAGTGACTGGAGTAAGAGCAGAAATCAGTGTACCCTTCACCTGCATATGCCATACCCTTATTTTGGGCATCCTTGGATTTTATTATGAAAGTACTGGACATGTACTTGGCAAGTTTACCAAGAGAGTATAGCAAAAATGATACATTTATACTTAACCCACCTAAAATAACTTAATACATGTACATTCATTCTCCAATCTTATTCTCATAGACCTGTGACTTTTCTTGCTGCATGGGCTGTCTGATTAAATTTCCACATACACTCATGATACATCATTTATGATTTAATCCATTATGTTTTCTTTAGAGTGAGGCCAAAATTATAGAGTCAGGCAAAGCAATCTAAATTCAGAATTTTGCTAGATCTCCACAGTTTTCCCTAATCTTTTACAGTCATCTTGCCCATACTTAATTTGACAGAAGTATCTGTAGGGGTCTTTCTTTTCAAGGACTTCTGAGGTTTTCAGTGTAGATTTAAAAGAAACCACAACTCTCTTAAGGGGCTCATATTATACTGATATACATACTATTGTGTTATAGGAACAAGGACAATTGTCACAAATGTAGTCATGAGCAAGCCCTACTGACTTTGGATAAGCATGAGATGAGATAATAGAAACAGAGGTGTTGGTGGATCCTGAATCTGTGAATTATGGGTATTCATCCATATGATTTACAAAGGGAGTAAAGAGAATTCACTAATCTCTGAGATCAATGGAACTCAGGAGAATTTATACTATGGTAGGCAAAGAGCATGTCTCCCTCAATGTATGTTTAAGTGTAACAAGGAGCACCTTTCACCTGCTGTGGCTACCCTGTGGACTCTTTAAGTGACTGTTAAGTTGCATCCACAACCATTGCCAGTAGTAAGGTAGAGAAGTTGATTTTAACTGGGCAATCACCTTGGTAAGGAGGAGGCTACCGAGAAATTTTTATTTAAGTAGAATTCGAGAGTATTTGCCTAACTGTAAATGTAAAATTGATCTCAATTACGTTTTTATACTTAATTAGAAATACTCATCTTCCTAAAATGTAGATTCACCATTGAAATGAAAATAATAGCAATACTTTCAAATTTTATTCTAAGTCTCTTGAAGAGGACTGACGTTTTTCTTATTTTCCACTATAGGGGTTTATTACATTGTTCATACTCAATACATAAATATTTATTGAACTTATGACTAAAAAGCCATCTTTGGGACATAAAAATATTGAATTATTTTGAAGCTTTAAAATTAGTCCATTCTCCTTATAAGTCATTACCCCTGTTTCATCTGCTCTTTGTTAAATGTAGCATTGTGGAGAGGGTAATTTTATAAGGTGGCACATGTACTACACAAGGCAAATTCTTGTCTAGATCATTATGAAAATTTGTTTTGATTTCCATTTTAAAACTCCAATAGGCAATGTGACCTTTGCTTTCCATGTGACTATCTAAGTACTCTGATTTGGGACTACAGAATTGACAAAATATTCTTGAGATCCCCTTTTTTGTATAAAAGACACCAGTATGATTGGCAACTCTAGATGGTCTTTCTCTACTAAGCCTTGGGGTCACCAGTTCCATGGTAAGTTTTGTGGCCTGTCTTATCATGGTTTCTACATTCCTTTGGTTCAGAGAAGTAGGAGGGTGTGGTTTTTCTCAATAAATCCTTCTCTGGGCTTAACCCACTTTTTCATTTTCACAGCCAAAAGTTTTGTAATAACAATTGTTGTCTGGATCGATTTTAGTCAAATTCACTTGAGTGAAAATCTTGTGCTTTCTCTAAGGAATACAGAATCAAAACCATTTTTATGGAACATTTAAGCAATAGGTTTTCTGCTTTGATGCTAAATTGGATTTAAGTGAATAATCCAAATAGAATTAAAAGAACATGCAATATTGCAATCCACAGGAAAGGGATGATAAGTCCACTTCATGCCTTTTTTCTTTGCCCTTTTATTTTTCTCTCCCTCCCTTTTGTTCTCTTGATTTACCACTCTTTTGTCCTTTGTTCTTGGCCTTTTTCTCCTTTTCTTCTATTTAATTGACTTCTTTTTTTCTGTTTCCCCCTCCCTTCCCAGTTACTGCCTCAGAGCTTCTGGCCAAGGTTTGCGTGGAATGATGGACAACCTGCCTCTGCAGGGATGGGTCTCATGACTGAGTTTTATTAGTCAAGATTCAGAATTGGGACAAAAACAGGAAGGGAAGGTGAAAACAAGTGATCAGGAGCTGGGCATATTCTCAAAAAGATCAAAAGATGAAGGAACAGAGCACAAAGGCAGAAAGATGAGCACATTTGTTTTGAGTCTTGTCGGAGTGGCTGGAGCACCTTCTTTGGGGATGCAGGCCTAGCACTTGGTGGGTGGGTGAAGCCTGGGATAGGGGTGCAATTTCAGGATGAATTCTCCCTCTGATTCTTCTTATTTCATTCCCAAACTTGCTCCTTGGTTTTTGTTCTTTTCTTCCTTTGTTCTATTTTCTTCAGCAAGATAGCCCTAGATATGGTAGCTATTAAAAATGTTTAGATACAGAAAGTATCTGTCACTTCCTTACTTTCTTATTTCTTATTTCAAGTGGTTATTGCTTTGATGTTATGAATGCACTAGAGAAATAAAGGTGAAGAAAGACTGTGGAGGCACGTTTAGGGGAGGAGAGAGACTAACAAGCAAACCAATAATGAATGGGATACATGGCATATGAGATACCCTCAAAATGCAATGGCAAGACCAGGTATCTGCTATGCTTATGAGAAGCTCTGCGTAGGGACAAGAGAAAGGGAATTCCAGGAGACAACAAGTCCACTGACTTCCAAATATCTGGAGGACAGACACAGACCTGGCTGGAGGGATCTTAATCACTGCTGCTAAAGGTCCTGAAAAAGAGCCCAAACCAAACCTGTTTTTTTGTTTGTTTGTTTGTTTGGTTGGTTGGTTGGTTGGTTCAGTACTGATATAGACTGACTAAGTATGAATGAAAAAGAAAAAGATATAATGGCAGAGATCAGTCAAGTAAATTTTATCTATGGAATAACTTCTGTTAACATTAGTTATTGCTTAGACTATCTTACATACATGAACTTTACCCTTGAGTTTTATCCCAATATAAAAAAGCTCAGATAAACTACTTTATATACTACTAGAAAATTGATAGTTTATAAATGAGTGAACAGTTTATTCTCATGTACAGTTTGAAAGATTAACTTTGCAACAGTGTTTATGAATTTGGCAAAGAAGGGCTAGAAGGAAAATAAACAATGAAAAGGCTACTACAATGGTTCAGGTCCCATACCCTAGCCACCCAAAAAGAGTTGAGGACTTGAACTATGATGTAATGAGGGCAGAGGAAGAGGAGAGAATACATTCTCAGGATATTTAGCAAATAGATGTTGGTGGAATGTCTTAGTTCATGGTAGTATTGATAACAAAATACCTTTGAATTGAGGTAATTTATGAACAGTATACATTTACTTCTTATAGTTTTGAGGCTAGGAAGTCCAATGCTCACAAAGATCCAGTGTGTGTTCAGGGGCCATTCCTTATAGGTGGTACTTTCTAGTTGTTTAATCATTGCAAAAGTAGCAAATGAACTCTCCTTGGCCAATTTCACAAGGGCACTAATCCCATTTATGAGGATTGCCTCTCTAAAGTCCCACTTCTTAACAGCATCAGCTTAGTATTGAATTTTGGTTAACACACATTTGGGAAATCACTAGGTCAACAGAGTAGACCTAGTGATTATGTTAATGTTGAAATGGAGAGTAAAGAGGAAATGAAATATCAGTGAATGACTTTATATAGAGATTTATGGGTACAGGCTGTCTTGATATGCAGTGACCTCCAAGTATGTGAATTCTAAATAAATCTCAATTATTTTTACATAAACTAGATAAATGTCCCTTTATTTCAAATGTTAGTTTTGGTACTTCCTCTAAGAAAACTAGATTTTCCAAAAAAAAAAAAATTGTAGCTTAAATACATGAAATAAACCAATATTATTTTTAAGGTAACTGTAAAATGCAGAGATTGATATAATATGTTTGAGCTAGGACAATCACCCATGCTTTGGGTATGTAAAGCATGGATTTTACCTCACAGTCAATATCTGCTATTCAGAATTGACCATTGCATGAATTCCAAATAAACATCTAAGACTCAGAATGCTAAATAATTTGGCTGAGGATACATTCAAGTGGTTGGTATTAGTCCATTTTATGTCACTATAACAAAATGCCTGAAGCTTTGTCATGTGCGAACAAAAGAAGTTTAGGGGTCTTTCAGTTTTGAAGCCTCAAAGTCCAAGATCAGGTGACCCTATCAGTCCCACATTTAGTAAGGGCCTTCTGGCTGCATCACAACATGGCAGATAGCACAACAGCAGAAGCCCATATGAGAGGGACAGAGCAGTCACATGGTGAGACAGGAAGAAAGAGAGATTCAAAGGCCAGGCTTGGTGTTTTTATAACAACCCTGAACCCTAATTCAATATAATGTGGGAAATAATTGGGGTCCTGTGAAAAACTACATTAATCCTTTCCATTTCAAGGGTAATTCCCCTAAGAACCAAAATATATTCCACCAGACCCTGTATCTTGAAGGTTCCACCACCTCAACAGCACCATGCTTGAGATCAGTCTACTAGAACATTAATTTTGGGGGTGGACACATTCAACCCATACCAAAACTATAGCAGAGCTGAATTTATCTCTATCCCCCACCTCAAATTTATATGTCCTAACCTCCAGTATCTCAAAATGTGATTGAGTTTGAAGAGTTGGATGTATAAAGAGGTGATTAAGTTAAAATGAGGTCATGAGAATGGATTCTATTTCAAAATGACCAATGTTCTTATAAGAAGAGGAAATTGGAACACAGGTAAAAGACCAAGAGAAGACATCAATATACTTTAAAGAGAGAGGCCCTCAGAAACCAATGTTACCATCTCCTCTAACTCAGACTTCTAGGCTCCTGGACTATGAGAAAATAAACATCTTTTGTTTAGGCTATCGAGCAGGTAGTATTTTGTTTTAGCAGCCCTAGCAAGCTAATACCGTAAATGACTTCTAGATGGTCTACATGAGACTGGCCTTCCAGCTAGCCTGATTCAAAAAACAAAACAAAAACTGGCTTCTTTTTACCACATCTTCAAAGAGCTTTGCCTGAGCCCCCTTAAACTCCCCACCTGGGAGTATTGGCTGATCATCATGGTTCACACTCTGTAATTCAGGTATGTAAAATGCCAAGAACTTTCCTTCCAGCAGATGAGCAGCTACTCTAGACTGATTATGATCTCTAAATTTATGATGATAATGATCGGGGCAGAGAGAAAGGTTTAAAAATACTATACTATATTAGGGGAAGAAGAATGGAATTTCATGCTAATGTGCCAAAGCTTTTGAACTCTAACTTCTATAAATGACTGAGAACTTACTCAAAGGCTAAGAATGGTATTCTTGGATTGCTCAACTGATAAAGAAAGAGGAGAGACAGTTTTGTGATACAGACAAAACTTTGCAATGAACTAAAAGAAGAAAGAAACTAGCTAAGTTAAATATTACCTTAAATCACATCAATTCAGCTAAGCCTAAGGTTCTTCTATGACAGAATGAATTTGTCATATTTCTTACATAGACACAGGATTTTTGCATTCTTTTATAGTGACACAATAGTTTTGCCTAACTGTGGAAGTTGCTAAGCCAACACCCATGGCAATAATGTCACAAATCAATTTAGTTTATCTGTCCAGAGCTCCTAATGCTTTCCTTTGCAATGTATGAACTTCCTATAACTGAGGATTTATGAAATAGAACCATATGTGACCTCTATACTTTCCACAATTTTAGAGCCTTATTCTACTAAAATAATTCTTTTAGAATTGTTGGTTAAGAATTAACAGGTAAATCATGTTACATGGATATTTGTGCAACATTTTTTACTTTGGTTAAATATCTACTTTCTTCCTTATTAAATAATTCAGTATAAGCAAAATAATAATATCATTGTGTCTCATCCATTTTATTATATATTTGGTATCTCACAGTGTTCTTGTCCTTTAACAAATTCACATATTTTTATATTGACTTTCCAAAAAATAAATTTATTTTTTTAATTATTTGTTTTGAAAAAAGGATATTTGAGGTTGTTGGTGAATTCCTTTCTGCCCCTTCCTTTTCATCCTAAATACCTGGTCTAGGATTGATCTTACCACCTATACCTAGATGGTTGCAATGGTCCCTCAATCTGTTCCTTGCTTTATGTTGTTTACCCAACACAATCATCCCACATGTTGCTGCCAGCTTAATATAATCCCAAACTAGATCTTTGGGTTAACTCCTCTGAACAGAAAACATCTATGGTTTACTATTAACTAGCTACAAGATAAGGTCCAAATTCCTGAGTTATCCATAATTTAGCCCCACCCAACCTTCCAAACTTTCTGGCTTTATCTTTTAACACTCCCCCATTGTAAGCTAGCCAAATTCGTTTCCTGAACTCCTATAAGAATTTCTGTCTGTAATATTTCTTCTTATTAATCAAACATAGTTTTCAGGCATCAGTAATCATCCAAGTTCTTTAGCTAGATAATCAAACATCTTAAATTTTGATTTAATTTCACTATTAGCTTTTTGAGGTTATAGTCAAAGCTATTTGCTTGCTTCTTTTATATCTAATAAAGGTAAATATAATTATTTCTGCTGCTTTCAAGAGACATTTTTAAGTTTCTTACAAAAGATACAAATGTGACCAAGGCATAGTTCTTGCTTTTGAATAGTTCACCTCTAGAAAGGAGATGAAAAGTTACAGAGGAAGATATAATGCAGTATGAAAGTTCTAGTCTACAGAAATTGACAAAGGATAGCATGAGTACACACTTGTGTAGGGAAGAGAAGTTGGGAATGGGGAGGAAGTTCATATGACAGAAAGTCATGAAATAAAGTTTGAATTGGACCTTAATGGAGTTTTTGCTAGCCATACAGGAAAATTTGCGATCAGAACACAGAACACCAGTATTTTCACTTTTACACATCTGTCCTTAAGAAACAATTGGGAGAAAGAAATAAAAAATTCTGAGCACTGAGCAGTGTTTTTTTTTTTTTTTTTCTTTCTTTCTATTTCCAGGAACCTACAGTTTTCTCTATTATAAAACAATGTTTATGGTTCTATCTCAGGTCAGACAACATTCCCAACCTCTTGGTTAGTGGAATTTGAATTATATACACAGCTTGATGTTAGAATTCTGATTTTGGGGGGCTAATTCTTTTTCAACCCATGGCCAAAGGCAGATGGCCACTTCTCAAAACACCTCCCTGAATGTTTCTATGGAGATTTTCCAGGCTTTTCCACCTCTGTCTTTTGCAAGGAGCTGAGCACAAGCTCCCTATAGAGTATAAGTTCCATAGACTCAAGCCTGTATCTGCCAGCACATGAACATTAAAGTTCCAACACAGGTTTTGAGACACTTGGCTATTTATGTGCACACACACACACACACACACACACACTCTCACAATTTTTGTTATATTTTCATCCAACATTTTTGTGTGCCACATGCTAAAAAGAAAGGTTTCTCGTGTTGGTTCAGTCCATCCCAGTGATGGGAAATATTAGGATTTGTTTTAGCCTGGCACCCTGATGCATGCCTGGAATCCCAGCTACTTGGGAGGCTGATACAGAAGGTTGGCAAGTTCAAGGCTAGTCTGGGCCAACTTAGTGAGACCCTGTCTCAAAATTCAAAAATTTTAAAAATGACTGAGAATGTAGCTCAGTGGTTGAGTGCTTCCTAGCATGCTCAGGATCCTCAGATCAATTCCTAGTATTGAATAAAAAAAGATTTCTTTTAAGTTTATTGCCTTAGAATTATTGTCTACAACAAAAACATAGGGTTAAAAAAAAAGTATATTTTAGTAGTGTAGGACCTTGCTGTAGGAGGGGCCTATCAAGAAAAACAACAGGACCACCCTTTCAACTCCTTGTTCACAAATGGGAAAGCACCTTGACCTTGATCACCAATGGGAAGAAATCCTCTATTGCATTCTTTTTCTCCCCAACGCTTTCCTGGTTGCTCTAGTAGTGTTTTATCTACATTTAAGTCTACAAAGTCTTCTTTACAAATGTGTAACAATCTTCTGAGGTCATGTAGTTTTCACTGTATTTCAGGTGTCAGTAACTTTGTTAATAAAGGTCCAGTTGGTATTTCAGGCTTTGTGGGCATATGTTTTATTGCAACTTTTCTGATATTCAATTATAGCATGAAAATAGCAACATGCCATGCATAAAAGAATAAGCAGAGCTATGTTCTCCTAAAATTTTATTTACAAATATAGGTGGCAGGGTGGATTTAGCAGATGGGCCCCTGTTTTCCAACCCTACTATAATTGAAGAAACAAGGCATACATATCAGAATTCTCAGAGAAACAGAACCACTGGGAAATTTCTTTTTCAAGAGAGAGAAAGAGAAATTGATATTTACTTGTGGAATTGGCTCACACTATTCTGGAGACTATTAAGTATGGGCCAGCTGGCAGGCTGGAAATTCAGGTAACAGTTGATGTTTTAGTCTTGAATCCAAAATCCATAGAGCAGGCCAGCCGGCTGGAAACCCAGGCAATAGTAGATGCTGTGATCTTGAGGTAGAATTCCTTCTTTCTCTAAGAAATCTCAGCTTTACTCTGAAGGTCTTCAAGACATTCTATGAGACCCATTCCCATATGAAAGGTAATCTGTACTACTTAAAGTCAATTAGTTGTAGATGATTTTCACATCTAAAAAAATATCTCCAAGAAAACATCTAGACTGTTGTTTGGCCCAACAACTGAGTACCATAGTCTAGCCAAGCAGATGCAGAATTAACTTCAGAGTGTGTACAGTAAAATAAGAGTAGGCACAGAAATCACATCATTATGTATTGCAGAATGTATCCAATTAAGTGCTAAAATGCTATGTTAAAGAGTGATGTGATGAAACAAGGTGATAAATTAACGTGCTTTAATTTTGAATAAATTTTAATCATAAAAATAAAAACAATAGCACTTTGAAAACATCTAACATGTTGAGCAGTGTTCTAAGCTTCTGTTGTATGTGGCCCCATTCAATCCTCACAAAAACCTGAGCATATAAGCCTCGCTGTTGTCCCCACCTTGCAAATCACGTTGACAGGGTGCTTACACATCACCATAACTGGCCATGTAATTGTAATTTAAGGATACTTTTGGCACGCAATCCTCTAGTTTATTAAAAGCTTTCATTAAAAAGATGACACAAAGCAAATACATAAAAGGACTTTTTTAATCTTGGGAGTTTTAAAGCTATTTCCATTTATAAGAATTTAAAGTGTAAGAAGGGGAGTGACATTTTCTGAGCATTTACTAGGAGTTGAGAAAGTTATTCATGTTATCTTAGTCCTCAAACGACCAGGGGAAGGGTACAAGCTTAAATAAGAGATGTAGCTTAATGGATCTAAAACTGCTACAAAGTTTTCACATGAAGGAATTACTAAATACTGTGAAACGCATGTTCAGCCACCTCTGTCCCACAGCCTTATATTAAAGTGCAGATAGGTCCTCAAGAATTTCAGGATTATCCTACAAAAATGAATCCACCAACGTGTGAATTCAGCAGGGCAGCACAACCACAGCTGATACCTACTGGCCTCTTTCCATGTGCCAAGCAAGGGAGAAACATTCTACACGCTTGACCTCTCCAGATCTTTTCAACCAGCCCATGAAATCTGGGGTATCATTATGCCCATTTTGCATGGGTAGGAACTATGACTTGATGCAATTAAGGAGCATTCTCAAGGACACATGTGAGCAATTGGTTGTGCCAGGCCTTTAAAGTACTGAGCATTAATACCCTCTGTTATAAGAGATCTGTTACCCTAAGTCACAGTCCTATCCTCAAATATTCCCCCAAGATGTTATCTGAACTAATATGTCGTCCTCATTCCAAGAGCATCATATTTCCTGAGTCTCTGCTACACTGTAAGAAACACTTTTCTCTATTAAGAGGAAAAATGGAGTGGTCCAGGTGTCCCCAGGGTACAGAGGGATGGAGACAGCATATCTGGGAGCATGACAGCATTCCCCTTTTCACATTATTATAGTTACCATTATTAATATTGTTCACAAGTTGGTGCTTCAGTTCCACTATAAGAGGATGAGGCAAGAGAAGGGTATGCAGTGAAAAGAGTTACAAAGACACAGGGTTGGATCAGGGATAAGAGCCATCTACCCCACAAAAAAATTAAGGGATAAAGATATTAAGTTGTGTTTTGAAGATAAAAAGAATATATCTCACACATGTTATTTTATGATGAGGCTAGAGTATAGTCTCTGCCCCTTCTCAGAGGAGCCCAACCACTGAGTTGCCTCCTACATCCACCAGGCCATTCCAGGGACTAAAATTAATCATCCAAAGGAAGAGATTAGAAAGCACAGGGGGAAAGAAATCTTCCAGGACACGACTTTCCCATTTAAAGTTATTTTATTTACTTATTTGTTTATTTGTGCCACAGATGTTTCACCTTACAATTCACATAGGAGAAAATTTCCAATGAGGGAAAAAAAAAATAGTTTGAGAGTCAGGAACAAATTGGAACAGACACTGATCTCAATAGCAGGCACTGGCAGGGGGTGAAATTATTTTTCAAACACTTTTGCCTCTCCTGGTAAAGTAGTTAGTGTTGTATTTTCATGCTAGAAGGAAAAAGTGATGAAAAGTTTTTAAACCCAAAGAAACAAAATCCTTGATTTGTGTCCAGACTTTTTTTTTTTTTTTTTCAAAACAAGATCCCTTATGGCCAGTGCTGCTCTTAGTAGGTCTGAAACAAATTGGATGATACACCTTTTAAAGGTGGCTTTTCTTTTCTTTATCCCCCTTTTATCTGTTAGGATTTTGTTGCGTGGTGTGTTTATAGGTTTTGCTCTGGGCATTTAGCTGGGTGGGAGGGGTGATGTTGTCTCTGGTTTCAAACTCACAGATTTCCAGTCTGGCTATATAGGTATGGGGTGTGTGTGTGTGTGTGTGTGTGTGTGTGTGTGTGGTGGACGCATGTTAGCAATGGTGAGAGGTGGTGTTCATGTGATGGGCAAGGGTAGAAACATACAAGGTAAAAACATACCCACAGGATGCATCGACCACCACCCTGCCCCATGTTGAACCATGTCAAGCTGCACCCCAGCTCCTCACACCACACTACACTTTAAAAGGCTTTTGTTGTGCTACAAAACAAACTGAGGACTTTCGCCAGTTTTCTGCCTCCTCGGACCTTAAAGGTCAGCAATTCCAATCCCAAGCTTAGTAGCAGTCTTTCTTGAAGGGGAGAATTCTAGAGCAGCATAAATGGAGAATATTTTCAGCAAGTTTGTTGCTTGTGCCCTCCCAAGTTCAAAGAGAAACCTCTGTCTCATTAAAATGACTCCTGGCTTTGCCTGGGGAAATTTCAGTCTTCAACAGTTAACTTTTCTGGAGTTATAACTTTTATGCATTTCTCTTTTTATTGGGTAGACATTATGATTGGTTTTACAAGCAAAATAAACAGCTTAGGAACAAATGAAAGACTTTTTTTATTCCTCTTTTAACTGTAAATTTAAGAGTTTGAAATGAATTTGGCAAATAACTCATAATGCTGAGGAGAGCTGTGGCCGAAAGGCAAGATTTCCAAAAATTCTTGAAAATCCAAGTAATACCAGGAATAAATTCCAATTTCAACTTGTTGAGCCCCGTGTGTCTCTCTTAGAACACTTTTTCCTCTCTCTTAAGAAAGAGAGAGAGAGAGAGAGAGAGAGAGAGAAATAAAAAAAAAATCACAGAACCCCTGCTGGGCTGTCCTTTGCCAGAGTGCAGAGCTGGGCTCTGATGGACCTGGGGCCAGCAGTTCTGACACAGCCCCAGGAAGCAGGCAAACATGTGGTTCCCAGTGAGTTGAGGAAATAACTCCCCCAAGTAGGTGTCAAGGCCTTTGGAAGTGTACTTCAAGGTCAGAGCATAGAAAGTTGTTCTTTTATATGTCTCATATTTATTTGATTATTTTTTTTCTTTTTCTTAAGGTTAACCTTGAATGTTGGACCTGACTGATGAACTTATTTTGACCTCTTAAGTAATCTTGAATTATGTAAAATCAATCACAGGTTAAAAAGAATTAATATGTAACAGGCAGATGGCACTAGAATGTTCTTTCATTAAAGGTCAATTAAAATTTCATTCTTTGGGGCTAGGGGGTACAGCTCAGGGGTAGAGCAAGTGCTTAGCATGTGCGAGATCCTGGTTTCAATGCCCAGCACTAAAATTTGATCAATAAATAACACATTTTCTGCATTAAAATTTTTTCCTTTACTTCTCTCCATCAAATTATCTATTGCATCCTTCCATTAATTGTCACTGTTCATTGAATAACACTATGTGTCACACATCACAACAGTACCTGCCTTTTACATACCTGACTTTTAGTTCGCCTAAAGCAATTTCATGTGACCTGATGATAAAGAAACTGAGGCCTCTTGGTTCAGCCACTTTCTGGGTGGTCAATGATGCAGTAGATTTTTGAGCCTACCTCTGTTATCCATGCTTTTCCTACCTGGTTCGCATGTACAATCATATAGCACTACTAGTTTCTAAGTAGCATTGCCACTCATTAGTCAGCTCTTTCAGAATAGGAAATTGGTTTTATTATTCTCTAAGCAGTATTTAGCAAGAATGCCTGGCAGTTCTTTCAATAATTTAGAAAAAAAAATAAGTTTATAACCTTGGTGTTATGAACTAGTGGAACAATTCTGCTTTTGCTAAAATGATATAGTAGGGTCTGAGAGATGTACTTCTAATAAAAGGCACATGATTGGATAGCTGGCATATCACAATTCATGTGATAAACACCACCTGTTGTAGTAACAATAGTAATAATTATCACCACCTTTAATTGGGTAAGTTTCTGTTGCAAATCTTTTTGACTAAGCTCTTTACATTCATTCTCACAAATTTACATTCATTTTCACAGTTTAACCTTGGAATAATTATGAGGGGTTACAGGGAATTTTTATTCCCCATATTACTTTTGAGGAAAGAAGACTCAGAAAAATAAAATAACTTGCCTAAATCATACAGTCTAAAACAATAAACAAAACTCACAATGCTCTGAACATTCACATGAGTCCCACTTTATCTAGTGCATCTGATCTTCACTAAAAAATGGTGGCAGTTTAATTATAGCATGAGACAGAAGCAAGATTGAGAATCAGTCTTACATTAAATCTTATATAAAAATGTAAACACAGCTTGAAAAATACTAAAGGCAGAAAGAACCACCTAGTCAGGATGGAGGAAATGGCCAGACCAAGCCAGGAGAAAGAACATGGGGTGAGTAGACCATGCTACATTTCTTCATGCTTTGCTGTATTTTTATGCTTTGGTGTCCTTTGCATTCTGCTGTTGTGACTATTGGGCCTGAAATATTGACATACTGGGGATAAGAAATGATATAGGAACAGCAGGACTTCCATAGCATCCTGATATCACTCTTACTTCCCAGAAGGGTAGCACTAATTAATGTGTCGGAAACATTCACACGAGTCAGTGTGACAGGGTGGACTACATTGCCCACAGAAATGAGTGACACAGAATTGTCTTTTTAAAAAATGAAATTTAGATATGACTTATGGCCACCAGAAATATAAAAAAGGTAATGCATTGAGAAAGTGTGTTAGATTTCTGTCATGGTGACAAAAATACCTGAGAAAATCAACCTATAAGGAGGAAAGGCTTATTTTGGCTCACAGTTTCAGAGATTTCAGTCCATGGTCACATGACACCTTGCTTTGGGCTTTCAGCAGCACTGTACATGGTAGGAATGGCTGATGGAAGAGTTCCTTTCATCTCATGGTGGTCAGAAAGCAAAAAGAGAGAGGAAGAAGGACCCAAAGTCCCAGTATCATTTTCAAGGTAACCCCACCAATGACCTAACTTCCCTCCACTAGGCCCCACCTCCTATAGGTCCCACAACTGTTCAATGGCACCACAGGCTGGGGACCAAATCTTTAACACACGTCTCTTTGGAGGACATTTAAGATAAAAACCATCACAGAGAGTGCATCAATAAGTCCTATAACTTGACAGTAAATGTTTCCTTTTTCAAACAGAAGTTAGTATTGGTATTATTTTTGACCAAAGAGATATTTAAGAGTATTATTAGAGTACTAAAAACTAAGTCCTTGTGTTTTCTATTCTCATTCCTTGGGACTTTAAGGTGTAGGAACAAGTGACCAACATGGGCTTTAAGGAGGGGATTTGGCTAAACTGGCACACTGGAATCCATCATTTAATAAGAACTTAGTGAGTGTCCCCAGTGTCTGGGGGAAGCTGAGGCAGGAAACCAGCAGTTCAAAACCAGCCTCAGCAACGTAGGGAGACCCTGTCTTAAAATAAAATATAAAAAGGGCTAGGGATGTGGCTTAATGGTAAGCGCCCCTGAGTTCAATCCCGTGTGTGTGTGTGTGTGTGTGTGTGTGTGTGTGTGTAAAAGGAATATAAATCACTCTATTTGTAGACCATTAATTTGAATGTTTCTTACTTTCTCACTATACTGGTTCCTACTGCTCATAACTCATTAATGATTGCCAATTTTTTTGGCTTAAAATGAAAATTAAATCAGGACTGCTTTGTGTGTCAACCTGGGATTATACCCATTCCTTCAATGGCAGTGAGGTAGTTTAGCTGTGATTAAGAGCTTGGTATATATAAACTTTAATAGGCTATCAGATCCAGCTTTGCTGCCTACTGGCTCCTTGAACTCAGGCTGATCACTCAAAAACTTTGGCTCATTTTTCTTCTCTTTTGCAAAATGAGGTTAATGTGGACTATCTCCTAGAGTTGTGAGGAGGATTACATTGGATATGTGCCACAGGCTAAATGCCTGTAATGACACGATTGTTATGTAAATTACAAACTATTACACACACACACACATACATAAAACTTGACAGTCTTCATGAGGGGCTAACAAGCAAATAAACCCATGGCTATTATGTTTTGCTTCTTTAATTATGAATTTATATGATATCATTAAGGGAAAATGAACACAGGTATGTCTAAAAGATAGTCTCAGGGTGTAGTATAATTTACATCTGAACATTAATAATAATGAATTGAATTTTATAAACACAACATTTTAAAATAGGCAATTAAATATGATGAAGAAATAATTTCAAATTTACATCATTTTGAGGTAAAAATGAACATATCAAATTTTATATAGCTTATGAATGAAAGCACTTTAAAAGCTTATGTATATGTATATACATATACATATATATGTATACATATATATATATTTATAGGCAATTTAAAATACTTTTATTTTTAATTGACATTAATTGTGTATATTTACGGGGCATTGTGTGATATTTCAATACAGGTATACAATGTGTAATGCCCAAATCAGGGTGACAGGCATATTCATCCCTTTACACATTTATCATTTTCTTGATTCAAAATTCTCTCTTCTAGATATTTTTAAAACCCTATATCAATTCAACTTTTTAAAAAAGATTTAAGATTAAAAAAAGATACTTTCAGTGGCACAAGCCTATAATCCCAGTGGCTCTGGAGACTAAGGCAGGAGGGTGGTGGGTTCAAAGCCAGCCTCAGCAAAATCAAGGCACTAAGCAACTCTGTGAGACCCTGCCTCTAAATAAAATACAAAATAGGGTTGGGGATGTGGCTCAGTGGTCAAGTCCCCCTAAATTCAATCCCTGGTAACTTCCCCCTGCAAAAAAGAAAATAAACAACGATTAAATAAAAATATTTTCAATTAGAAACTACAAGTTCTGTGATGTTTTAATTACCATCATATTCCATTGAGATTGCTCTATAATCAATCTTTTGTTTCATGGCACATGCATGAGACTTCATTTACTAAAATTACATCCACTTTTGATATTCTGACCAGTATTTTCAAGTTTAAAAATTTCTTTCGGATTTCCTGTTTCAACAAAAATTACTAGATGACTGCATGCCATACCTTTGAACTCTAATCTTGGCTTTTAACTTGTTTCTCAAGGATAACTTGGCCTTCACTATTTGATATCTTATAAAACACAGTATGCATGTGTTTAGTGGCTAACTTAATATCTACAAATAAAAAATACATTTGTCTTTGTAAAGTATCATGGTAAAAAGAATCTTGTGAACTAAACTCTTGCTCTTTCAAAGAACAACTTTAATTAGTTTCCCTAAATGAGAAATGTATTGGGGGGGGGTATTATATGGAATTGCAGTTATATAATTTCTGCTGCCATCACTGCAAACTTTTGTAATTAAAAGGCATTCTGTAATGCTGAGGCCAAATGGAATAAGATATTAAATGATCACTTCTTGAAGATATAATTGTTTGCTCTGGGGGAGGGAAAAACCTTTTGACTAGTGTGGAGAAAGAGGAAAGTCTTCATAGATAATTTGTTTCATCACTCATTTCAATGCCAGCTGCAAATCTTGAATAGTAAGTCAATTGCAATTTCATGAAGGTACATCAAGTGATATTTTATTCTTTTTTAGATCTAGAGAAATGATTTTGAGGATGAGGAATGGCTGATTCAAGCAAACAGATTAAAAATAGAACATTACCTAAAAGTTGAGTAATTCGAATTTAAAAAGCACACAGACATTCACATGTAAAACCAAAGTTTTTGGCTATTGAGAAGAAAGGTTGTGACCTGGCTTTAAGTCTGTCTCCATTCTTGACCTCCTTTCTTTTAGTTCAAAGAGATTAAATCCATTTTCTTGGGCCAGTCATGGATGAGAACATCATGGACATTTTGGCTTTGAGATAGAGAAGGAAGAGATGGAGAAAAAGGGACTATGAGCTAATGGGTCTTTTCCATTCCTGTAGCCTGGGCTTCTGCCATTGCATCCCACACAACCCAAACTCCAGCCACATGGGCTCTCTTGCCATTCCCCAAACACACCACACACTTAACTAAGTACGGCTTTGCACATACTGTTCTTTCTGCTCTAATACCACCACCCGCATTTCTGTTTTGCAAACTCCTACTCATTTATCAGGAGGTCTCATCCACTCTGTGAAACCTACCCCAACTCACAAACAGGGTTAATCGGTCTTTCCTGTCAGCTTTCATACCACTCTGTTTATTCCCACACTTAGTCTATTTAATTGAAATGTGTCTTTTTGAACTTCTCTTCTTCCTACTTTCAGCTATGAACTTGCAAGGCAAAGGAGCTGAGCCTTCTGATCTTTTTTGTCCAGTTCTTTACAGATGACTAATAAAAGCCCTTGAAGAAAGATTCGTACACTCACACTCTAGCTACACAGATGGTGATAACAGAAACAGACAGAGACAGAAGTGAGGTAGAGATGGAGACAGAAATTATACTTTCCATGCCTAAGGAGAAAGGCTCAGAACAGGGTGGCATAGGATCTTTCTGCACATGCTTACTCTGAAATCTATAATTGGGATAAGTAGAAAAAAGGAATGGTACCTCGATTTGCAATTGTACTGTGTGGCACATTGGGGTTGGGGGAAGAGAATAGCAATGCCCACCCCCCATGTACTTGTAGCAAATTTATTTCAATTTAATTTGTTGTCTTTATAACTGAGTTCTAAATACCGAGCAGGATGTATTGAGCTTATGTTTGAATAAAGTGTAAATAAAATTGTCAGAGGGGAAGTTCTTTGTTGCCAAAGTGGCAGAGATCTCTATTATATTAAAGTGGATGGAAATAGAATCTTCATACAATCATGTCAAATATACATTCCAGGAAGAGGATAGACTTCAGGAATAAGAAATACAGGAAAGTGGGGCTGGGATATAGCTCAGTTGTTGGAGTGCTTGCCTTGCTTGCACAAGGCCCTGAGTTCAATCGCCAGCACCGCCACCAAAAAAAAAAAAAAAAAAAAAAAAAAAAAAAAAAAAACAAAACAAAAAAAAACAGGAAAGTAATCTAAAATACTCCCTCTCCTTTCGCATTAATCCACCTGCTAGACATAGGCACAAATGAAGAATTGAAAGTTAGAAAGTCCCTTCTTTGCACAGTTCAAACACATGGTATAAGAGATCAGACTTATTAGGTGCTGTTATGGTTGGGAATGCCTTTAAGAATGAAAAATTAAGATATAATCAACACTCAACACCAATGCACCGAAGAACATAATCCAGATGAGCTAATCTGCAAGACTGGAATAAAAATGAGCTAATGCTGTTTAGGGGATTGTATGTAAAATATGGCAAGACATCAATAACAATTGAAAGGAGGAGGAGGAAAAATGCTGCTCAGCTGCTAACAATAAAGAAGCAGCAAATTTGCAAAATGAATTAACTGTTTCAGTAACTGGTAGCACAGTGTAGTGAACCTCTAAGACTTCACGCAGCCATCAGGAATACTAGTTAGACAGATCATATATCTTTGTTTCTGGACCATGTTTAGTAGGCTTTCTCCTCCATTATTTTTTTTCTTTCCTCATGGATAGGGGCACGGAGGAAGAGGAGCAGGGGATGGACGGTGTGTTTGTCTCTTATTCTCCCTGCAGCTGGCTTAGGAATGCTATCTTCATCATGACAAAGAGGCATGTGTAATGCTATTCAGGCTGGTAGTTGAACTGACAACACATTTTCTATATTACCCAAAACATTAAAGAAGAAAATGTGCAATAACCTAGCATTCATTTGTAAAAGCATTAAGTTGGCTTTACCAGCTGAGAAATTGAATTTGTGAGCTGTGAAATGTCAGAGCTGACCCCTGGGGGTTTTTGAGGTGGGATGATGTGGTAAAGGGCAGGTTTCAGGTCATGTTTTATACAAGAAGTTTAATTGTTCTGGCTAGGAAGTAAAAGTGACTCATTGAACTGAAGTGGTCTCTATCTCCCAATACAGATTTCAAATGGGGGAGGATAGCAGAGCAATAATATCTTTAAAAGAATTGGGCTAGTTCACTTCAGTCATTTAACTACTTCCATCCAGATTCATTTGTTTTGGACACAAAAGTTGAAACCAAGCCAATGACAGCAAAGAGCAATGTCTTTGTTGCCCCTTTTGAACCTATACAAACCTTTTCGCTGTGTTTAAGCCAGGTTTTATTTTTTTTTTTCTTTTTCATCCTTTTTTATTCTTTTTTGGCCAAGGAAAATTACATGTTCTTCAGCCTTTTCCAAGCTTTTATTGAAGAACGTTAAATAGTTTATGGCTGTAAAGAATTGTAAAGTCATCATGACACCAAGTTCGTGGGATGGTATTTTCCAGTTGTTTTTTGATTATTCTCTCAGAAATTTTCATCCCACTCAGATATGAGTATTTTCAGTTTGACATCAGGGAATTATTCATGGTGATTTCTTAGCTATAAGACTTAGATGCTGGGTTTAACTCACTTAGAAGGCCTTTGATTTGCTTGGGTTCTCTAACCAAGGCATTTGCTACTCACCTGCCAATCTCCTCAGCTGCTCTCTTTGGCCACTGATAATGCTAAACTTAAGCTCAAGTTTAAGTTATCTCCTTATTGTTCAAACTTGGTTCTCTGAAGAAAATTTTACTTCAATGAAAAGGTTGCCATTTGTTTAAGGTAACCACTGTCTTCAATCTCCATCCTCAAGAGTAATCAGAGTATTCAAATGCAAACTGAAGCAGGTATTCTCAAGGAAGAAGATATCAGAGATAATGTCCCTGGACAATTGAAGTACCTTCCAAAGGGAAAACAGGAGCTGACTAGGGGCATTAGAGAAGTGTTGCACACAGAGTGGAGATACACTGATTTTGTGCTGGGAGATTGATAACATATAAATTAAGAGAATACTCATAAAAGATAACATCAAAAAGAAGGATCTCAAATTGCTAGGCCAAGGAGATTGGATTTGATTCTACCATAATGATAAAGTTAATCAAAACATGACAGATTTTTTTTTATAATAGTCTAAAAATTTAGGACACCATTTTGGTTGTCCAGCTCCAAAGCAGAGTGATAGGAGTGAAAAGAGGTCAAATTTGCTAAAACAAAGAATCCTGGAAGGAGAAGTAACAGAATATGGTAATGAATTAAAATAAGGAATAATGAAGTAGCTGAAACAATCAAATATCTGTCAATTTTTTATAGCAGAAAAGTAAAAAATAATGGGTTCTGTTTTGGTTGAGGTGAACTCAGGGCATCTGTAGATCACTCATGTGGACCCTGCTGAAGGCAGAAGAAACATAAGCCCAGAGACTGGAGAAGACAAGGGGAGGAGGGCAGAGTCCAAAATCAGTGTTGTGAATCTGGTCGTGGAAGTCTGGGAGAGTGTGAGCTCTAGGCCAGGAATAGGTGATGTAGATAGAATCAATACTTCTAGTCAAGCAAATACAATGGAAAAGTGAAGGAGCCTATAATCAAGGAGATAGCTAAAGATTGCGGTTAGCTGAGAGCCATAAAAGATGTTCTAGTTTCCACCTGATGTTGATACATTATTCAAAGAATCTTTGTATGCCCGTGAACACTGCGTGACGCACCTGTAAGCTCGAGCTGTAAGCACGTGTCCTTGTTAAAGCTATATGTATATAACTGGGTGAGGTTCGTTAGTGTGTGTGGGGAAGAAGAAGGTGGTGGTTGGAGTTAGAGCATTTGGAGTGATTGCTGGAGCTGGAGAGAGGAGAAGAATAAAAGACCTTTTTTCATTTTCATCCTGCCTCCGAATTTTCCTGTGGCGTTCGCTGCTCCAAGCGACTTCCGCTTCAGGCAGCGACAGAAAAGATGCAGCTACTTCTGATTTCCCCTGAAATACCACCATAATGATAATAAATAGATTAAAAAGAAACCCTCAAAGGCAAAGTAAAATAATTAAGAAGAGCGAATGTGATATATCAATGACATATAAAAAGCTAGGAAGCAGAGGAACACAAGAGGTACCTGATGTGACATTGTGGAAAAAAAGGTAACAGCATGTTTAAAAAAGCCAAAACTAGAGCCAAATTTCATAATGCTATGAAAAATTCAAGAATTGGAGGTGGCTGGGACCATTGAAGGTGGAAGATGCCAATGAGTCTGAATACAGAGGGACTATTTTAGATTCTGAAAAACAGAAAACCTATTAAATCATTATATCCTCTCCTCGAGTCCATATAGGCCAGAGACATACCTCCTACCCAAAGAGGTAGGAGGCTAAGTGTTGACTCTCCAGAGTGGTCAAACCTAGGAAACTCCAGACTCCAGGGATCCAGGAAGTGCTAGAAGCAGGAGTCATTACCAAAGCAAGAAGCAATGTGAAAACCCACTAATAAATGGCCAGAAGCCAAGCTGCTCCCCCTACTCAGGTTTCAGAACATGGCTGGCAATGCCTAGTATACATACCCAGCTAGAAGTTAGATGACTCCTTTGGGGTCAAGTATTGCCCAAGAGACAAGACCCATGATTGACAACACTCTGTTCTCTGAATTAAGTCCATCACCATCAACAACAGCACTTTGCTGTTTACCTGTATGGTGAAGCCCACCACTGGACAAAAGCTGTTTGCTAGGCTGCCTTTTTTAAGCATTGAAATACATAAAAATACAAATCATTAGTATTCAGTTCAAAAACAATGACAAAGGAAAACTTGACACAATCACCACATCCTCACCATTAATTCATATGCCAATAGTCTTTTTAGTGCCTTACCCTTAGATACAAATGGCCAAAGATCATTACAGGTGTGAAGAAAGCATTTAACACAAAAAACTATGAGTGTGTAATGTTACTTTATACACACACACACACATATATATATATACACATACAAACACATAATTTTCTATTAATCATGAAACCAGAACAGAATGCAACAAACAAGAACATTAATAAAATAAAAAAGATTGACCTTGTAAATGTAATGGAAGAAATAAAAGTTATCAGAGAAGAACTAGAAATCAAAGTAGTAGAACTGTAAGAAAGCAAACAACAGCTCAAAAATGAGAAAAACAAATGGAAAATTAAAAAATAAATCTCCACAACCAGTATATCACCAATAAAAAATTAAAAAATGAAGATTCAAAAGAAAACAATGACAAAGAAAAAAATCAAGAAAATGTCCTAAAATCCAAGAACATGGAGTTCTTGATATAAAGAGATCATCACAAGCTCAAGAGACAAAAGAGAAAAGATTTAGACAAAGGCACAATATTGTAGAATTTACAAACACTCTGCACAAAGACACATTTGAAAGCATCCAGAGAAGAAAACAAAAAAGTTCTCATACAGGATTTGAGAACTGGAATGGAATCAGTCTCCTCAAAAGCAACAGAAACTAGGGGGAAAAAATGGAGAAACCAATTCCAAGCCTCAAGGGAAAATGTTTTCCAACTGGCACTTCTTGATTATGCTAAACTATCAGGCCACAGAGTGTGTAAGAAACAAGTTTTCAGCATAATGGTTAAGGAATTTCTCTCTCACATACCCTTTTCCATGAAATTGTTGGAGCAGATGATTTAACAATAGAAATAATAGCCACTTCTCACCCAATTCTTTTTGCCATGTACTTTTCTAAATGCTTTACATAGTTCATTTATTCACTACAGCCTGTTTTGATAGAAATATTACTATCCCATGGTATAGATAAGAGATTCTGAGACACGAGGAACTAAGCAATATGGCCATAGTAAAAAACCTACTAAGGAAGTCAGCCCAGGAACTCTATCCCCAGAGTTTATGCTCTGCAACAAAATGAAGGAGAAGATGACAGAAGATAATCACAGGAGAATCAGGGAATTGGAATTCAACACAGTAGAGAGACAAAGAGGATTCCTGTTGATGGAGATGACAGAATAGCAGTTGTGTAGAAGTGTGTAATCCACAAAGACCCAGATGGCTAATCAGACTCAAATAAAACATTACATTATTGTTGCCGCCTGAAGCGATGGCTGCTTGGAGCAACGGAGCCACGGGAAGAAGTTCAGAGGCAAACTGGAGACAAACAACTTTTTATTCTGATAACTTTTTTTCTCTGGTTCTAACAATGACTAACACGCGCCATACACACCACCAAAATGGCGCTGACCCGATTAGCAATCTCGGCCAAGTCCCGTGAGACTACGGAAGGCGATAATGCCCAAATCCTTATGGCCCATAGTCAACCGCAATTTAAGCCATCTCCCCAAACAAGGCTCCTACACATTATAATGATTGTCAAATAGCATGAAAAGGGAGCCACATTCATATCTGGGGACCCCAAAACCATGAGCCACAGCTGCCCCTGTCTCCTTTCCCTTTTGGCTTTGCTATGACTAAATCTGGGGTCAGAAGCTAACATGGGAAAGCTGTTGCATTTTGAGTTCTCTCAATCTATACAACTTGTTTGTCACATAGTCATAATTTGACTCTATGACTAATTCCCATTGCTCAATGCAGCTGTAGCCCATCAATCTGAAAGCTGCAGGTTTATTTACAATGAAAATTCTCAGTACCTCCTTTTAAAAGCATTCCTAGGTGGTGAATCAATGAATAGGGATTCCTGCAGAACCCCTATATATCTTTTAGCTATATTTATATTTCAGGCATGATTCAAGGTGTATGTTTCAAAGGTCAAGCTTGCCTCAGGTGTCCCCGAGGAGGAGAGGTGAAAGTAATAGATTTGCTGTTAACACTTTCCATCCCAGTGAACCTCAAAGACAACCCAGTGCAAACTGGAAGAGGACTAAGAGCTCCAAGACATCCTGAAAGGAAAATAATGCAACCAAATAGTTACTTGATTTGTTGGATCATATTGTGAGAAGATTTAAGTTTCTGGTGGGGAATTTGGTATTCAATTAGAACATACCGTTCTATGTTGTAGTAGTAAAATATGTGATAAAATTTGTGAGGTAACCATGTTTGGAAGATGAAAGGTGAAGAAATATGTGTGTAAAAGGAGTAGAGAATCTAAGGTATCATTTTTCATAGTAGATGTAACCCAATAGGTTACATCAGAAAAAAAAAGACCAAAATAACAACAAAATCCCAGATAAATGATCATGCACATAAACAGGCTTGTTACTTAAAAAATATAGAGATAAATACCATAGGAACCACCTAAAAGAGTTGAAAGTAGTTTCCTCCAATAAGCAGTATCCAGGATATTTGGAGAGATAGAAAACTGTTCTTTTCCATTATGAGACTTATAAGACCATTTTTCTTAACCCATGTCTAAACATGACTTTGAACATTTTGGGTGGGGTTTGGGGATTGAATCCAAGGTCTTGTATTATTGGCTACAGCCATGACCCCTAATTTTTTGTTTTTAATTTTTAAAGAAATATTTTCATTAACATTTTATAAAATACATACAACAAAAACTAAGAAATAAAATAATTGAAGTAAGAATACTTCTAACATGAAGGAAAAGAGGAAATTCTGAAGAAATTGAGAATTTAAGACTAAAGGATAATGAAACACAATTATAAGAGCCTGAGAAATGAATAGGAGATGAGGAAATTTGGAAAAGAAAAGCCAGGCACATAGATATTTTTTTTTATGAAAAAGAGATTTTAAAAGAGGGGAGGAAAGAGCTTCTAATTTGCCAACTATGAAAAAAAGAATCTTTAATGATATGGAAGACTATGATATGTTATTTCTGGAATAAAAAAAAGAGCAAAAACGTTAAAAGTCCACAAAATGTGGGATTATTTTCTATCAAGATAGGAAAGTAGTGGTTTCACAGCATCCAGATACAGTGACAATTCATTCACTCAGACTTATGGTACTGTTTCTAGGAAGGCAGGATGGGTGTAAAATACAAATGAAAATAAGGTGCCCTCTCTGACCTCAGCGTGCTCATGATGTGAATAAGCACTTATAGCCCAATGGAGGCAAAGAAAGTCTTAATTGCATCTTTGCACTCAGGAAGCAGATAATGGTTTTCTCTTTGATACACTGGGGCATGGGATCTCAAGGAATTGGGAACACTGCATTGGATCGGGCCACTGCCTGCCTGGTATTTGTTTTAATGCTGGAAATGAGTTATTGGAGAATGTGAAAGTTGCTCTCCATGCAGTCATCATCAAAGGTTAGGAATGTGCCCAGAATAGTCTATGCTTCCCTTCTCAGGCCACTCTTTTCACTTCTGCCCAGTGTTTCTTTTCTCCACCCTAAACTATTCCTGGAATCAAGAAAAATCAGTGTGGGTGGACTTGCAACCAGAATCATAATTTTACTTGCAGAAAATGAAAAGTGGTGTAGTCAGGCTTTTCAGAGAATTACTATAGTGTAGAAAGAGTACCTGTTCTAGAATGTGTAATAAATACTCAGTTTTGGAGTATAAATTCATGGGTCTTAATAATACTTATGTCATGATTTCAGTTGTCATCTCTCTGCTGGTGACTCCCTTAACATGTCCCTTTAGTTCCCAATGTGTCCTGGGATCTTGCAAACTCCACCTAGATCTATAACAATGTGTTCACTATCTCTGAGGTAGTGGTCCTCACACCTTGTTTCTCTTTTTCTTTGTTCACTTTATTGATAAGTCTTAGTAAACACATGAGCCCATCTTGCAGGATGACTACTTAATATAAGAAATGAGTCAAGGAGCCCCTGAGTTCTGCCATGTGAAAGAATCATAGATTCAGTATTGGAAATTATAGATGTGGATGAGGGAAAAAGAAGGAAGAGGAGGAGGAAGAGGAGGCAGCTAGGCAAACAGAGCATTATTTAAGAATGTAGGCCTGCTTAGAGGCACACACCTGTAATCCCAGTGGCTCGGGAGGCTGAGGCAGGAGGATCATGAGTTCAAAGCCAGCCTCAGCAACAGCAAGGCACTAAGCAACTCAGTGAGACCCTGCCTCTAAATAAAATACAAAACAGGGCTGGGGATGTGGCTTAGTGGTTGAGTGCCCCTGAGTTCAATCCTCGGTACCAAAAAAAATAAAAAAAATAAAAAAAATAAAAAAGAAGAAGAATGTAGAAGTTACCAGGAAGCTATCATAATAAGATTGTCTAAGTCAGGGATTAGCAAGCTTTTTCTGTAAAGGACCAGAAAGTAACTGTTCTCATCTTTGCAGACCATAAATCAGTAGAGCTTCTCAATTTTGCCCTATAACAGGAAATCAGCCATATATAAACAAATAGGTGCGGCTGTGTTCCAGTGAAACTTTGTTTATTTTGTATATTTTATTTGCATATAATTTTGTCATAAAATGTTACTTTTCTTTTGATTTTTCTCAAATCAATATGCTATGTAAACCTGGGGTTAGACTCTGGACCACAGTTTGCCAACTCCTCATTAAGCAGAGGCAAGTCTAGAGAAGTAACAAAAGGAAACCAAGAAGAAGTAAGCAAAGAGACACAGGAGAGAGAAAGGCAAGGGCTGGTCAGATGGAACTGAACCCATGAGGGATAGACCTATGTATTTCTCTCATGAGGACCTTGACTGAGGAATGAGAAATAATAGAAAAGATGGCCTCAAATGGGTACTTTAATGGGCACATTATATTCTACTTTCAGTAACTTCTAAAAATATAAAAATTGCTAAAGTTTTGTCATAAATCTATTTTATGGTAAATATTTAGTGATTATAATGAAAGGTTATATTTTACTTGAACAACAACCAATAAGCACGTGAAAAGTCAGTTTTCTGTTTATGCTTTGAACCTAGGGTAGAGTTTCAGATATTCTATAAGATGTTTGCAGGAGCCCTGTTTGGGGAGATGGCTTAAATTGCGGTGGACTACGGGCTTTGGACATGTTTGGGCATTGGCGCCTTCCGTACTTGGCCCGGGATCTTGCGAGACTTGGCCGGAGATCTCGAGGGACTTGAGCGAGATTGCGGAGGAGGTCTGCGCCATTTTGGAGGTTAGAGGAGCGTGGACGGCGTGTCGGGGTGTAGTTAGAGCCAGGGAGAAAAGTTGCCAGAATAAAGAGCTGTTTGTTTCCAGTTCGTCTCAAAACTTCTTCCCGCGGCTTCTTTGCTCCAAGCGGCCATCGCTTCAGGCGACAACAGGTGGTGGCCCGGTCGGGGAATCGACACGGCAGGTAAGAACTGAGGAACCTCGCAGGAGTCTCTAGTCAGAGCGGTTAAAATGGGTTCGAAAATAACTAAGACCCAAGTGTACAAGGCTCTTGATGGATTCTTTGATATAGCTGAGTCAGTTATTAGTGAGGAGAATTTGGAAAAAAGTGAAAGTGATCATGAAAGCTTGGCCTCGGCTGAGTCAGTTAGGGCCAGTAAGGATAGTATCAGTGCGGGCTCAAAAATGACAAAGATCCGAGCTGCTAAAGCTATTCAAGATTTATTAGAGATAGTTCAAGGATACATGCTCTCAATTGAATCCGGGACTCAGGATGTTACTGAGTCAGTTAGGACCAATGAGAGTAGTAGTAGTGAGGAGGAATTAAGTAAAAGTGATTCTGAAAAAATGAACAAAAGGAAATTAAGGAAGACCAAGATAAGGGACCATCAAGTGGAGGAACCTATGTCCTCCACTCCCCCATGGGTGGAATCTATTACAGAAAATATGAAGGGTATCACTAGGCGTTTGCATACCCTAGAAATAGAAATAAAAAGTCTTTCTGAGCGCTTATGTGCTCTCGAGGGTAACTCACAGATACGTTGGGAACTGCCAGTATTTGAATATGAAAATGGAGAGAGGGGCCACCAGTCAGTAGATTTCAAAACAATAAAAATTCTCAAAGAGGCAGTAATGACATATGGACCCCAAGCTCCTTTCACGTTGAGTATACTGGAGTCCCTTAACACCTTTAGCTTAACCCCCTCAGACTGGAAACGTCTATGTAAAGCAACATTAAGTGGGGGGACAATACTTGGTTTGGCGATCACAATTTCAAGAACTTTGTATAGAAACAGCTAAAATAAATGCAGATGCAGGGTTTGGAGACCATAATATAGAAATGCTCACAGGAGAAGGGCCATTCGCAGACGTACAGGTTCAAAAATATTATACCCCAGGAGTATATGCTCAGATAAACGCAGCTGCCTTAAAGGCATGGAAAACTGTACAAGGACCTGGGGATCTACAAGGTAGCTTGTCCAAAGTAATTCAAGGACCTAATGAACCATATGCTGAATTTGCTGATCGACTTTTGAGAACTGCAGGTAGAGTTTTTGGAGACGTTGATCAAGTTATGCCATTAGTTGTTCAATTAGCATATGAAAACGCTAATAAATATTGCCAGGAAGCCATCAGGCCATGGAGAAATAAAAAGGATCTTTCCATATATATACAACTATGTAAAGATATAAATGATGCCTTTGTCACAGGGAATATGATTGCAGCAGCTGTTAGAGATGCTGCCCCTCAGAATTTCACAAGGACTCAACCTAGACACTATAATCAATCAGGATATTCCAGGAAAAATTATCATAATCAATCAGGCTATTCTAGGCAAAATCCCAAAAGAGAAATAAGACCAAATTCATACCGTGCTCCAGGTTGCTGCCCCAGGTGTAAAAAGGGAAATCATTGGGCCAATAAATGTTATTCAAAATTTGACATCCATGGAAATCCTTTGTTCAGGAATTCAAAAAACGGGGCACGGGGCCCAATGCCCCGGGGCCCACAAATGTACGAGGCATTGGAAGAGGAGTATCCTCAAGCATCCATTCAGATGCTTCCCCGACACAACCCCTATTACCCATCCACTCCCTCACCAGAGGAACAGGAAGAAATGCAGGATTAGACCTCTGTTCCACCGCCCGAATAGTGTTAACACCTGAAATGGGGGTTCAACTGATTCCCACAGGAGTCAGGGGACCTCTTCCCTCAGGGACTGTAGGACTTATTATCGGGCGAAGTCCTCAAAGCTTATTAGGTTTGCAAGTGACCCCAGGTGTAATAAACTCAGACTACAAAGGGGAAATAAAAATAATGCTTAGCTCACCCCAAAGTATAAGTTCTGTTAATCAAGGAGATAAAATTGCTCAGCTGCTTCTCCTTCCAAATTTACATAATTCATTTAAAATGAGTATGCCTCAAAAAGGGAACAATACAAGATTTTGTTCCACTGATTCGAGTCCCATGGCTTGCTGGGTTCGAGACTGTACTAGGAGGCCTATGTGTAAAATAAGAATCCAAGGAATAGAAATGGAGGGACTTATAGATACTGGAGCTGATTCCTCCATCATTAATTTACGACAATGGCCCAAACACTGGCCTCTGCAAAAAGCTTCAACCAGTTTAAGAGGCTTGGGATATAATAACCTCCCAGAAAAAAGTGCAGTAATTTTAAAATGGGAGGATGATGAAGGACATAAAGGAACGTTTCAGCCTTATGTTTTACCTAACCTACCAGTTACTTTATGGGGAAGAGATATTTTACAACAAATGGGAGTACACCTTGCAACCAAACCTGCAGGTGTTAAATGTGAAAATATACAGGGTAGTCTTAACCCTGAAAGAAATCATTATCAAAAAGTACAGGGTAAGCGTAACCCTAAAAGAAATCATTATCATATAGGAAAAAGACATTTTTCTTCGGGGCCACTGAGAAAATAATTTTAAAAAATACCATGGCTTTCTGATAAGCCAGTGTGGGTCCCTCAGTGGCCCCTATCTAAAGAGAAATTACAAGCGGCCCACCTACTAGTTCAGGAACAATTAGAAGCAGGACATATAGAACCTTCCACCTCTCCCTGGAATTCCCCCATATTTGTGATCAAGAAAAAATCAGGAAAATGGCGATTATTACATGATCTTAGACAAATTAATAAAACCATGCAAGTCATGGGCCCTACTCAACCTGGACTTCCGAATCCTGTAGCTATTCCAAAAAGTTTCCATGTTATTAGTCTTGATATAAAGGATTGCTTCTTTTCTATTCCCCTACATCCTCTGGATGCCCCCAGGTTTGCTTTTTCAGTTCCTTCTATTAACAATAATGGCCCTGATCAGAGATATCAATGGAAGGTTTTACCACAGGGAATGGCTAATAGCCCCACCATATGCCAAATATATGTGGACAAGGCTATCCAACCCATTAAAAATAACTATCCAAACCTCATGTGTCTACATTACATGGATGATATTTTACTGGCCCACCCTAATCAAAAAAATCTTATTTAATATATTCAGTGACATGGTAGAAAATTTTAAAAAAAAATACGGATTATATATAGCAGAAGAAAAAGTTCAAACTAGATCTCCCATATTATATTTAGGATTTAAAATCATGGATACTTTTGTTAGACCCCAAAAAATTTTAATAAATAAAGAACATTTAACCACCCTCAATGATTTCCAAAAACTGCTGGGTGACATTAATTGGCTTCGCCCTACACTAAACCTCACTATTGGCCAATTAAAACCTTTATTTGATATCCTTCGAGGGGACCCTGATCCATCCTCACCGCGAACACTGACTCCAGATGCTAGGAAAGCTTTAAAGTTAGTAGAAAAAGCCATTGAAGGAGCTCATTGTGACAGATTTGATTTAACTCAACCGCTGATGTTGATTATTATTTCTTCACAATATACACCCACAGGAGTATTTTGGCAACAAGGGCCTTTATTATGGATACATTTGCCCGTCTCTCCTAAAAGTATAATTGAATCTTATACCTCCATGGTGGCTAAACTTATTCTTCAAGGACTTAAAACTTCTACTAAAATATTTGGCATTCACCCTGCTACTATTATTACTCCCTATTCATCGTCACAGATTGAATATTTATGCTTCAACGATAATGACTGGGCTATAGCTAGATGCTCTACCTCTGCAAATTTTGATAATCACCTTCCTAAGTCTCCTATATTATCTTTTTGTATTAATCATCCTATTATATTTCCACAGGTAATAAAAAAATCAACCTATTCCTAAGGCATTTAATGTATTTACAGATGGGTCCTCAAATGGTACTGCTGCAATAGTCACTACAAAAGAAAATATGACTTACATAACTGCACACAAATCAGCTCAACTAGTGGAATTGGAAGCTGTGGTAAGAGCTCTGGAAAATTTTAGAGACCAGCCCATAAACATTTTTTCAGATAGCCACTATATTGTACAAGCCGTCCCAAAATTAGAGTTAGCAGGACCAATAGCACCTCATACTCCAGCTTTTAAATTGTTTTATCAAATACAAAAACTTTTGTGGGCAAGAAAAGAACCTCTATTCGTAGGCCATATTAGAGCACATACTAATTTGCCTGGCCCCCTCCATGAAGGTAATCAAAAGGCTGATGAACTTACAAAAACAATATTTATACTTTCAGCACTACAACAAGCTACTTTATTTCATTCCCAGTTTCACGTCAACAGCACCACCTTGCAACGTAGGTTTAAAATCACAAAAGAGCAAGCCAGAACAATTGTAAAAGATTGTAAATCTTGTATGACACATTTGCCCAATCCTCATTTTGGTGTTAACCCTAGAGGATTAATGCCCAATCATTTGTGGCAGATGGATGTTACTCATGAGCCAAGCTTTGGAAAATTGCGATTTATTCATGTAACCATAGATACATGTTCAGGCATGATTTTTGCTTCCTTACATTCTGGAGAAAAAGTTAAAGATGTCACATCTCATTGTTTACAAGCTTTTGCTGCATTGGGCATCCCCAAAATGCTTAAAACAGATAATGGCCCCGCATATACGTCCTCATCTTTCAAACAGTTTTGCGCAAAATTCAACATATCCCATAAAACAGGCATCCCATACAATCCTCAGGGTCAGGGCATTATTGAAAGAGCAAACCGCACACTGAAAATTATGTTATTAAAACAAAAAGAAGGAAATTGGAAAAGTCCTAAAGACAGATTGGCAGTTGCCCTGTTTACCTTAAATTTTTTAACTTTAGACTCTAATGGTTATTCTGCTGGAGACAGACATTGGAATCCACACCAACAACATAAACCCTTGGTTTACTGGAAGGATGTTCTTTCAGGTACATGGAAGGGTCCAGATCCAGTGTTAATTTGGGGGAGAGGATCTGTTTGTGTTTTTCCAAAACACGAATCCTCTCCAATATGGATACCATCTAGATTAATAAAGCAGGTACCACATCAAAATGATCAAGATGTAGTTGTTGAGGAATCAAGATTAATAAAAAAGGTACAAAATCAAGAAGACCAAGATGAAGATATAGAATGACTCCCTCAAAAGTATCCTTCAAAATGTTTCACAACTCAAGAGTCATTCCTCCCGGCCGGGATGAGGAGATCTCTCTTTAGTGTGCACACAATTGTATTTTTTTTTCTTTTTATACATGTCTTTATGTCTGTACATTTGTCTACATTTCATGTTAATGTGACGTCACAAATATATGTTTGTATGTTTGTTCGTCTGTCCAGTGTGACGTCACAAAGAACAAAGCGCTTATGAAAAAGAATATATATATATATATATATATATATATATATATATGGATCCAAATAACTTTAATTCATTTTAGGTTGAGAGTATTCAATTTAGGTAAATAATTTTATAAATGAAGGTACTTTCAATTTTGATTATAGGTATCCCTGGGACTTCTCTTTAGCAAACAATATGACTAGTGCTATATAACCTAATATTTTGGTGTTTTGACATAAGATTGTTCATTTGTTATTAACTTCATTTGTTTAATAGCTGATTAATTTCAATTATCTCAACAGGTAAAAAATTGCTGTGTATACAGAGACTTGAGGGTTCCAGCTGACAAATTATTTCTCCAAAGTGCCTTTAGCTTTTCTTTAATCTATCTTTAATACAGTAAATACCCTCAGTCTTTCTTTCTTTTGTTCTCAATATGATATTTTGACAACTTATGTTTGTGTGAGCTCAAACAACAATGTGTATGAGCAGAAATCAACTTTAATTTTCTAATCTAATAATTCTGTTTTTTTAGTTTGACAACTCGACTCTTCACTCAGTGCTGAAATAACACTGCCTTTCCTTTAATAATTGATGCTTGAGCTTCTAGGTAGCGGGCCCTGAAGATTTGCCGGTGGCATTATCTAGATATAAAAAAGACGGTTGCTGCTATAGCTGCAGGGAACGCGGTCACCACAAGCATCCCTGCTGCTCAAGCATCAAACAACCTCACCAACAGTGTGGCCTCTGCTCTACATGCATGGGACCTCCTACATCAACGTGTTATAACAAATGGACATTTTGATCTTTCATTGTTTGGGACTTTACGGGACAATGACTTGCGGACATTTGTCCAGAGAATTCAGTGTGTTACTTGATGAAACTTAGGGCAAATAATTTGTTTAAACAATTTGATATGCTATACAATTTGGCTCGTCACCAAAAGGCTTGTTGCCTTAAAGCCGCAACATCTCCTCACAATTGGACGGCTGTTAGTCATCATACACAGTCGATCCTAAAAGGGCTCCATTGGATGGCTGGTTAGCCAATGACGGGTAAGATCCCCAGAGGGGGACAACCTAAGACAAATCGCACGGGACAGTCTCATGTGGCCGACATATCAACCTAAGACATTTACACTGCCTTGATTATCCGATGTAAGAATGTTGGTTGCCAAAGACGTCCTAGAGCATTACCTCTTTTAAAACAAAAGGGGGGAAATGCAGGAGCCCTGTTTGGGGAGATGGCTTAAATTGCGGTGGACTACGGGCTTTGGACATGTTTGGGCATTGCTTCCGACTTGGCCCGGGATCTTGCTGAGACTTGGCCGAGATTGCGGTAAAAGGAGTAGGGTAAAAGCCAGGGAGAAAAGTAATACAGTTCGTCTCAAAACTTCTTCCCGCGGCTTCTTTGCTCCACCATTTACTAAAAAAAGTTAAGTTTAAAAAAAAAAAACTAAATTTATAAAACTCTTGAATAAAATAGTTAAAACAAATGTATAGATCATTTAAAAATTGAAAGAATTTCTTCTATAAAGTCATAAAAATTATTAAAATATACAATGGTGGAAACGTGATTAATAAAGGTATCTAAACATTTTAATGCTTTCTATTTAACATTTTTTTTTCCTATATTCCAATATCTAGAGAGATCAGTAGCAGGAAGGAAAAGATACTTAAGGAGAAAGAGCTCTGGAAAAAAGGGTACCACTTTCTGACCCAGAAAAAAGGGTCACTTTTTCTTCTTGCAAAGAACTCACATGTTTGAGCCAGGTAAATGGTTTTGCCAACTGTTATCTTAGCTCCCTTACGGATGTGATCTCTTTAAATCTGAAGCCTTTGTTGAGTGATAGGATTTAAATAAAATCATCAATTGCTCATCCTCTCTCATCTTATATACCAATACTTTGTGGGGGATGGCAAAATTAAAACTATGATCTGAATATTTGTGTCTCCCCAAAGTTCATATTGCTATTTCCCCTCCTGCTAATATCCAAGTTGCAGTTAGAACATAATAGTGTGAAGAGGTAGGGTTTTTAGCAATGATTAAGTCACAAGGGCTTTACACTCATGAATGGGCTTAGTGGCCTGATGAAAGAGATTGAAGTGACCTACCTTTGTCTTACACCATGCAAAGATGAGGACACAACAAGAGGTACCATTTTTTAAGAGAAGAGGGTTGCCTAATCAGACACTGAATCTGCTGGTACCTTGTTGTTAGACCTCTTGGCCTCCAGAACCATAAGAAACAGATTTCTGTTATTAATAAATTTACTCAGGATAGGATGATTTTGTTCTAGCAGCCAAATGGGACTGATATCACCTTGTACAAATACTTCTTTAAATGCAAGTAAGATGTGGAGACAAGAAAACAAGCAACTGTGGCTTTAGCTTTCAACTAACATTGCTCAGCCAAATTCCACCACATAGTTTCTTCTCACTTTGCTTCTCCTGGCCCCTCCCTATTCCTATATTTAGCAAAAAGGCTTCATGGACCCCTCATAGCAGAACAAAATAATATGCTTTCAAATATAGGGGCATGTGTGGTAAGAGAGAGAGAGAGTGTGGTAAGAGAGAGAGAGAGAGAGAGAGAGAGAGAGAGAGCAGCCAGAGTATGGGGACAATCTGAAAGCCACACAAAACAGATTGAATATACTTGCAAAGAGGGGAGTGAAGCAGATTTAGAGAGAGAACTTCATTCTATGCAAAATCAGTTTACAATTTGCTGAGAACTCCTATAATCCTGTTTTCAAAAGTCAAACTGAATCAATTCCTGGGTTGAGAGTGGAATACTTATAATATTGTACTAAAACATAGAGGCCGGTTTTCATCATTTGCATAAATCCTGGACTACAGAAAAAGTACTTAAAAATATCAGAATTAATTATTTTGAGGAACTGCCATGCAAAGCTACTCCTAGTATAGAAGTATATTTTACTTTACTTTCCCTTGGATTAAAACAGTTACTATAGCAATTACATAAGTTGATATCAATTTTTGTGATACTCACCTTCTCATTGCTGAGAACTGGGTATGTAAACTGAGAAGCAAATTACACAGAGGCTCTTAGACTCCCAATGAGGTAATATCATCATAAACCACTTAAAGTTGAAAATATTATTAAGTCAAAGATGCATTAATGAACATGTCTTACCAAATATCATAGCTGAACAGCACAACACACTGTACAATATAGGTTGTTTGCTGTCATGATCGCATATTCGACTGGGAGCTGTGGCACACTGTCACATCCCATCTTTGTGAGAATATTGTACTGCTTATAACTATCTTGGGAAATGGTTACAATTCTAAATTTTAAATGGTTTCTACTAAATGCATTTCACTTTTGTACCATTGTAAAGTTGGGGAAAAAAATCATGAGTGGAACCATCAGAAGTTGGGAGCATCTGTAATCAGTTGGCTCCTTAGCCATCAGGTATTCATTTTCAAAGGAATCTGTAAGAACTAAACAAGACAAGGTTTGCACTAACTACCTCTGAATCAATAGCAGCAGCCCTATGGAGTTCACATAGTTTTGTCTTGCCTCAGAGGAAAGAAAAGAGTTTCATCATGTACATTAACCCCCAAATCTACTGCTCTCTGCAATGATACAATTGACTACAAACAGTTCAGGTGTTCAAGGAGAGAGGAATCCTTGTTTTGACAGCACAGTCAAGGACTTTGAGGAAGAGCCATCACAGCTGCTTAGATCATCAAGACTCTTCCTACTAATGTTAAGTCTGTGGTAAGAAGAATCATGGACCCAGAGACATCCATATCCTCCAAATCTGTGACCATATCAAATTACATGAAAAAAGGAAATTAAGGCTGCCAATGAAATTAAGGTTGCTCATCACCAGACCTTATGATAGAGTGATTGCCCAAATTGTCTAGATGGGCCCAAAGTCAACACAACGATCTAAAAATAAAAGAGAGAATCTGAGTCAGAATCAGAGAAGGAGATGTGTTGACAACAGCAAGGTCACAGTGATGAAACAGCTGGCCTCCAAGGTAGAGGAAGGACACTGTGGGCAGCCCCTAGAAGCTGGAAACGGCAAAGAAACCAATTCTATCCTGCAGGCTCCTGAGAGAATCATCTCTGCTTAATGTCTTGATTTTTGCCCAGTGAGACCCATTCCAAACGTCTGAACCAGGGGAGTGTAAGATAATGAACTTATGTTTTTTTAATTTTAGTTGCATTTTGAGCCCCCAATTTGTGATAATTTCTTGGGGAGTCAATAGGAAACTAGTATCTCAGAAGAGAAAGGGTGTCAAAGAGGAAAGGAATATTAACAGATAATGACAGGTAAAGTGGCATAAAGTAGGAGAGGAGGTTTGGGTTCTGACAAAAAGGTGACACAGCCCAGAGGGTATTTCATTCGATTTTTCAAATGAAGTTTGTACTTTTTGCTACCTTCTGATTATAAAGCACACTTAGAGAGTTTTCACAAAAAAGAGTTTTCATTAAAAAAGAGAAAGGATATTTTAAGAAGTTTACAGTCCCATTAGGGAGACAGTGGTTGAAACTACTTGTTTCTTTGTTCATTTGTCCATAATCATCCAAGAACTGTTCATTAGAGGCATCAGAGAAAAACATAGGATTTGGGTTTCTTAAAGAAGAGAACAGCATTATGTGACTGAGGTCTGAAAAAAGCAAGAATGAAATGGACAAAACATAAACAAGGCACGGTCAAGGAAATAATGATAAAGAACCACTTTATGACTCACAGGATGAAGTAGTGGGTATGGTAGGAAAGGCTGGTTGGGATTTGATTATGATGAGCACTGGCATTTAAACCATGCTCTTCAGATAACTATTTTTTTTTTTCTTGAATGTAAAATGGTGAACAGATATGTACTATATTTGTCTTTTGGGTTTGAGTAAACTGGTAGAAAAAGGAGGCAGACAAATTGATCAAGAACTTTGTGCATTACCATTCACAAGGAAAGAGAAGAATGGATGTTTGATGATAGCCATAAAAATAGAAAGCTAGAAACAATCTTGGGAAGAAATTATTGTTTTCTTGAGAACTCTGAGATACATTTTGAGAAACTAATGAAAGAGTTTCACAAAGATGTTTATTTATATTTTTGAAAGACATTCAGACTTCTATTAGTATGATTTACTTTATTTCATGTCTCCCAGTGGATCCCCCATTTGACATTTCTCTGACAAAAATATTATAAAAGTCAAGTACTAGATGATAATGTTATATAAATAAGTCCACAGTTAAAGATAGGAATTAGATGCATTTATTATCCTCAATATGCTTTTCTCAGAGGTACAGCATGTTTTATTGCTTTCTGCTTGCCTCCAGAAACTGAGTGTGTGTGTGTGTGTGTGTGTGTGTGTGTGCGCGCGCGCGCGCGCACGCACGCGTGTTGATCCATGAATGTGTTTGTGAGAGACAGAGAGACAGAGATAGAAATAATAAGGTGAAGACAGAGTGGAGTGGACTGAGCACAAAACACTACGTGTATCGTAGGGGAGAAGGGAAGGCTATATACAACAATATACCACAAAAGGAAAAATACTTTGAAAATCTTGTGTGTTAATATACTATATAATGACTTAAATATATGTGGTCATTATAGAATATCTAAATCAAATTGTTAATTTAAAAGTTAAATTCTCTAACAACCTGCATTATAAAATGCATGTTCCCTTGTTCATATTTCTTCTTTTATCCACTATAAACATTTTGTTGGAATTTAACTAATTATTGTGGGCTTTTCTAATAGACTACAGCTCCTATGCATTTCCTCTTATTCATTCTCTGTACACTTTAAAATTTTTTATTGCATATATTTAAGACATGCAATACAATGCTTAATAATTATGACACTCAATGATTTAACACAGCCATCAACATCCATAGTTACCCTTCCTTACCCTTCCTTTTTTTTTTTTTTTTTGTGGTGCTGGGGGTTGAACCCAGGGCCTGTGCATGCAAGACAAGCACTCTACCAACTGAGCTATATCCCAGACCTAGTTACTCCTTTTTGTGTGAGAGCATCAAAAAATCAAATATCTTAGCAAATTTTCAGTATAAAATGCAAAATTATTAACTACAGTGTCCATTCTGTTTATTACATCTGTATACTAATTCATCCTACCTACCTGCAAATCTGTAGCCTTTAAATTTTATTTTAAAACAGTTTTAGATTTACAGAAAAATTATGAAGTTAATACCTAGAGTTCCCATACACCCCATACCTGTTAGGAACATCTAATGTGAGTATGTAAAATGTATTATAATTAATGGATTGGTATTGATACATTTTTTTTTTAATTAAACATACAGACTTTATTTGGTTCGACTTAAATTGGTTATTTCATTTGACTTAATATTATCTTATAACTGTCAGTCTTCCAGGTCCATGCTATTTGATGATTAAATTTCTGAGACTCTTCAGACGTTATTTTCTTTCCTTCTACCATATCCTGCTGGGGAACAGGAATACTATCATATTCTGAAGAGTCCCATAAATACACATTACAAGTCACAGTAGGTTCTTATTTTTCTGAGTCCGAGAATGTAGTGTCAAATCATCTATCTTACCAATCTGTATTTCCCTGTGATTTCAGTATCTTAGGTTTAACCAGGTATCTGTCACTTATGTTGTTTTACTTATATAGGTATCCAATTTTCTATTTTGATGGCCTTAGTTCATCCCTAGTACATAGCATGTTCTCATGGAATGTGAGCTTTTGTGTGCTAGCTGCTTCCATTACCTGTGGGATAATATTCAAACTAAGTACAACATGAAACGTCCTCCACAACTTGACTGAAACTATTGTCCAGAGCCTCATCTCCTTTGACTCCGTCTTATACTATGGTGGATCTATGATCTTGCAGTTCTATGTCCATTGTTGCCTTTGCCTAGAATGTATACATTTCTTTTTTTTTTAAGTTTTTTTTTAATAATTTTTAATATGTACAACTCATAGTGCATGTATTTAGCATCTTTTTACATACAATTGTTTGCATACAGAGTATATTCGTACAATTCAGGTCTTCAATCATGCATTTAGGAAAATGATATCCATCTCATTCAAACACCTTTTCTTTTCTTTTTCCTTTTCTCCCTCTCCCCTCCCCCCTTGCTCCCTCCCTTACTCTCCCTTCCCTTTGACCATTCTAGTATTCTTCTAGTCCTCGTATGTACCCTCCCATCCAACCATACTATGAACTAGTCTCCTTATATAAGAGAGAACATTTGGTACTTGGATTTTTGAGACTGACTAACTTCACTTAGCATTATGTCTTCCAACTTCATCCATTTACCTGCAAATGCCATTAATTTATTTTCTTTTATTGCTGAGTAAAATTCCATTGTGCGTATATACCACATTTTCTTAATCCACTCATTTACTGAGGGACATCTAGGTTGGTTCCACAACCTAGCTATTGTGAATTGCGCAGCTACAAACATTGAGATAGCTGTGTCACTGTAATATGCTGTTTTTAAGTCCTTTGGGAATAGACCCAGGAGTGGGATGGCTGGGTCATAGGGTGGCTCCATTCCCAGTTTTCCAAGAAATCTCCATACTGCTTTCCATAATGGTTGCACCATTTTGCATTCCCACCAGCAATGTATGAGTGTGCCTTTTTCCCCACATCCTCTCCAACATTTATTGTTGCTTGTGTTCTTGATAGCTGCCATTCTGACTGGAGTGAAGTGAAATCTTAGAGTAGTTTTGATTTGCATTTCTCTAATTGCCAGCGATGTTGAACATTTTTTCATGTATTTGTTAATTAATAGTGTATCTTCTTCTGAGAGGTGTCTTCTCAATTCCTTAGCCCATTTATTGATTGGGTTATTTGTTTTTTTTGGTGTAAAGTTTTTTGAGTTCTTTATATATTCTAGAGATCAGTGCTCTGTCTGATGTGCATGTACTAAATATTTGTTCCCAATTAGTTGGCTCTCTATTCACCTCACTGATTGTTTCTTTTGCTGAGAAGAAGCTTTTTAGTTTAAATCTATCCCATTCATTAATTCTTGGTAGTAATTCTTGCGCTACAGGATTCTTATTAAGGAACTTGTGGCCTAATCCGACATGTTGGAAATTGGAGCTTACTTTTTCTTCTATTAGGCGTATTGTCTCTGGTCTAATTCCTAGGTCCTTGATCCATTTTGAATTGAGTTTTGTGCATGGTGAGAGATAAGGATTTAATTTCAATTTGGTGCATATGGATTTCCAGTTTTCCCAGCACCATTTGTTGAAGCGGCTATCCTTTCTCCACTGTACATTTTTGGCACCTTTGTCTAATATAAGATAGCTGAAATTATATGTATTAGTTTCTGTGTCCTCAATTCTGTACCATTGGTCCACCAGTCTGTTTTGGTGCCAATACCATGCTGTTTTTGTTACTATTGCTCTATAGTATAATTTAAGGTCCGGTATGGTGATGCCCCCTGCATCACTTTTCTTGCTCAGGATTGCTTTGGCTATTCTGGGTCTCTTATTTTTCCAGATGAATTTCATGACTGCTATTTCTATTTCTTTGAAGAATGACATTGGGATTTTGATTGGAATTGCATTAAATCTGTATAGTGCTTTTGGTAGTATGGACATTTTGACAATATTAATTCTACCTATCCAAGAGCAAGGTAGGTCTTTCCATCTTCTGAGTTCATCTATAATTTCTTTCTTTAGTGTTCTATAATTTTTGTTATACAGGTCTTTCACCTCTTTCGTTAGGTTGATTCCCAGGTATTTTATTTTTTTTTTTTTGATGCTATTGTAAATGGGGTAGTTTTCATCATTTCCCTTTCAGAGTCTTTGTTGCTGATGTACAAAAATGCCTTTGACTTATGTGTGTTGATTTTGTATCCTGCAACTTTGCCAAATTCATTTACTAGTTGTAAAAGTTTTCTGGTAGAGTTTTTTGGGTCTTCTAGGAAGATTATCATGTCATCAGCAAATAGTGCTAATTTGAGCTCTTCTTTTCCTATCTGGATCCCTTTAATTTCTTTCGTCTGTCTAATTGCTCTGGCCAGAGTTTCCAGTACTATGTTAAATAGCAGTGGTGAAAGGGGGCATCCCTGTCTTGTTCCAGTTTTTAGAGGGAATGCTTTCAATTTTTCACCATTTAAGATAATGTTAGCTCGGGCCTTGCATAAATAGCTTTTATAATGTTGAGATATGTTCCTGATATTCCTAGTTTTTCCAGTGTTTTGAACATAAAGGGGTGTTGTATTTTGTCAAATGCTTTTTCTGCGTCAATTGAGATGATCATATGATTTTTGTCTTTAAGTCTATTGATGTGGTGTATTATGTTTATTGATTTCCGAATGTTGAACCAGCCTTGCATCCCTGGGATAAACCCCACTTGATCATGGTGCACTATCTTTTTGATATGTTTTTGTATCCGATTTGCCAGGATTTTGTTGAGGATTTTTGCATCTATGTTCATTAAAGATCTGGGCCTGAAGTTTTCTCTTTTGGATGTGTCTTTGCCTGGCTTTGGAATTAATGTGATATTGGCCTCATAGAAAGAGTCTGGAAGAGCTCCCTCTTTTTCTATTTCTTGGAATAGTTTGAAGAGCATTGGTATTAGTTCTTCTTTGAAAGTCTTATAGAACTCGTCTGTAAACCCATCAGGTCCTGGACTTTTCCTTGTTGGTAGCTTTTTGATGACTTCTTCTATTTCTTTGCTTGTAATTGATCTGTTTAAATTGTGTATAGCCTCCACATCCAGTTTAGGCAAATCATATGACTCTAGAAATCTGTCAATGCATTCAGTATTTTCTATTTTATTAGAGTACAGGTTTTCAAAGTAATTTCTAATTATATTCTGTATATCTGAGGTGTTTGTTGTGATATTCCCTTTTTCATCACGAATGTTAGTAATTTGAGTTTTTTCTCTTCTACTTTTCGTTAGCATCGCTAAGGGTCTGTCAATTTTGTTTATTTTTTCAAAGAACCAACTTTTAGTCTTGTCAATTCTTGGAATGGTTTCCTTAGTCTCGATTTCATTAATTTCTGCTCTGATTTTAATTATTTCCTGTCTTCTACTGCTCTTGGTGTTGGTCTGTTCTTCTTTTTCTAATGCTTTGAGGTGTGATGTTAAGTCATTTATTTGTTGGGTTTTTTTCCTCTTAAGGAATGAACTCAGTGCAATGAATTTTCCTCTTACTACTGCCTTCATAGTGTCCCAGAGATTTCTATATGAAGTATCTGTGTTCTCATTTACCTCTAAGAATTTTTTGATCTCCTCTTTGATGTCTTCTTCAACCCCTTGTTCATTCAGTAGCATGTTGTTTAGCTTCCAGTTGATGGAGTAGTTTTTCTTATTCCTTGTTTTGTCGTTGATTTCCAATTTCATCCCTTTATGGTCCGATAGCATGCAGGGTAGTATCTCTATTTTTTTATATTTGCTGAGAGTTGCCTTGTGACATAATATATGGTCTATTTTGGAGAAGGAACCATGTGCTGCTGAGAAAAAAGTGTATTCGTTTACTGAGGGATGAAATATTCTATATATGTCCGTTAGATCTAAATTGTTAATTGTTTTAATGAGGCTTAAAGTTTCTTTGTTTAGCCTTTGTTTGGATGATCTATCCATTGTTGAGAGAGGTGTGTTGAAGTCCCCTAGAATAACTGTGTTGTGGTCTATTTTACTCTTGAACTTGAGAAGCGTTTGTTTGATGATGTAGGTGCTCCATTATTTGGGGCATATAGATTTATGATTGTTATATCCTGTTGATGAATGGTTCCCTTAAGTAATAAGAAATATCCATCTTTGTCCCTCTTGATTAGTTTTGGTTTGAAGTCTACCTTATTTGATATGAGAATGGAAACCCCTGCTTGCTTCCGCCGGCCATGTGAGTGATAAGACTTTTCCCAGCCTTTCACTTTCAGTCTGTTGATGTCTTTTTCTATGAGGTGTGTTTCTTGGAGACAGCAAATTGTTGGGTCGTTTCTTTTAATCCATTCTGATAATCTGTGTCTTTTGATTGGCGAGTTTAGGCCATTAACATTCAGGGTTATTATTGAGATATGATTTTTATTCCCATCCATTTTTATTTATATTATGGTCTTTAGCTTGATTAGGTTTCTCTTCTGGTTGGTATTTCCTTTAGTTTAATATCTCCCTTTGTTGATTTTCATTATCATCTTTCTCTTCTTCTTCATGAAAAATGTTGCCCAGGATGTTCAGAAGTGCTGGCTTTCGAGATGTGAAATCTTTTAACTTTTGCTTGTCGTGGAAGGTTTTTATTTCATCTTCGAATCTAAAGCTCAATTTTGCTGGATATAAGATTCTTGGTTGACATCCCTTTTCTTTCAGAGCTTGGAATATGTTATTCCAGGATCTTCTTGCTTTTAAGGTCTGGGTTGAAAAATCTGAACATAGTCTGATTGGTTTCCCCCTATATGTGATCTGCTTCCTTTCTCTTGTGGCTTTTAGTATTCTCTCCTTGCTCAGTATATTAGGCATTTTCATTATAATGTGTCTTGGTGTGGATTTGTTGAGATTTTGTTTGTTTGGTGTTCGGTATGCCTCTTGAACTTGGTTTTCCCATTCATTCCTCAAGTTTGGAAAATTTTCTGTAATTATTTCATTAAATAAATTACTCATTCCTTTGGCTTGAAACTCTGCCCCTTCCTCTACGCCAATCACTCTTAAGTTTGGTCTTTTTATGCTGTCCCATAATTCTTGGATGTTATGTTCTTGATTTCCAACGAGTTTTGCTGTACGGTCTAAATTCTTCTCTAGGACAAATATTTTGTCTTCATTGTCTGAGGTTCTTTCCTCCAAGTGGTCTACTCTGTTGGAGATGCTTTCAATTGAACTTTTATTTTGGTTTATTGCTTCTTTCATTTCTGGAATTTCTATTTGGTTTCTCTTTAGAGCCTCTATTTCCCTATTGAAGTAATCTTTTACTTCCTGTATTTGTTTTTGGAGTTCTTTGTCAAAATGATCTTTTGCCTCCTGTACTTGCTCCCTCATCTCATTTTTGAGTTCATTCTTAAGTTCCCTAAACATTTGGCATATGTAATTTCTAAATTCCATCTCTGGCATTTGACCAACTGTGTTTGCCATGAAATCTACTGATGAGGAATCTTGATTTGATTGTGTCACTTTCTTCCCTTTTTTTTTTCATGCTGCTTGTGTGTCTTTTCTTCCTGCACCGTGGGACCTTGACTGTTTCGATTTTACCTTAATTCCTTATGCTGTTCCTGTAGTACGAAGCTATCAGCTCCCCTTATAATTCCTTTACACTTTAAAACCTAACACTTTCTATTCAGAAAATTCAATTTTGATCACAATGTACAGATTTTGTTAACCGAGATATTATTTCCAGTTTACTCTGTATGCTTCTGATGGGGTTTTATAGCTTCAAGTATTGGATACAGAGGTATTATGTTTAAGAAGAAGGAAGTGTCTTGAATTGTTCTTTCTTGGAAAGTATGAGAGGAGAGTTCTATTGATGTGGTTTACTGGAAGTGGTTTAGTATCAGTAGAAGAGAGAAGATAGAGAATGGAGTAGACACTTAGGTGGAGAGACCAATTTATATATAAAGTAAGATGGAAAAGAAGAAAAAAAAAATGATAAAAGAGTAGAAATTGGTGTAAGAGAGAGGAGATAGAGAATCAAGAAAATGGAGAGTAAACTATATATAGCACCTCTTTTCTATCCAGTTCAATTGCGCTGTTTCTACAAATCCCAAATTCTGCGTGCAGCTTGTTTTTGCCTCTGTTTAGTATGCACTGGCAGGGTGCAAATATGAAAGATGAAGGAGAAAGAAGAGATGCCAAAGTGAGAAGGAAGAAAAGAAGGAACGAGAAAAGGAGCAGAAGCAAACAATCAAACACTCTGACAGTCAATGCAAAAAAAAAAGCAAAACAGAACAAAGCCAAAAAAAGAGAAAGAACAATAAACAATCAATAAGCAATCTAACAAAAGCCAATAACACAAGCAGACCGACCAACCAAAAAAAAAAAAAAAACAAAAACGTCGAACCCCAAGTCTCAAACAAAACAGGCCCTGGGAAGCCCCCCTTCTCTTTTCCCTTTCCAGTTTAAGCCAACTGCATTGGATCACGTCCAGAAAGTCTGCGAGTCAATTCTGCACCCTATGCCAGCGGCCGCTCAGGGGGAAGATTGGCTCAGGGTGATTGTGTGTCAGCAGATGAATGGGACCGGGAAGCGGACCCTCCAGAAGGCACTCTTTCCCCACGCCCACCCACAGTTGTAGCTTCTTGTGGCCGCTGGGCTGGCCTCAGACACACCCTCCCCTGCTGGTTACCCGAGTCTCACCCAGGTGTGCGCTGCCTTCAAAGTGATGGGGCTCCCTGGATGTCTGCAGCTGTTGTCTCCTCCGTCTTTTCCCCTTTGTCTGGCTCAGCCACTGCACTTCTCAAAGATGGCGGCGTTCTCCTCCCATTCAGCAGCAGCTACTCCGCAGACCCTTGTGTCAGTCCAGATCGTGCGGGGGGGGGGGGGGGGGGGTCGGCTTGGCAAGCAGTGCGAAAGAGTTCCACGTGGACACCGCCCACGCCTCTGGGCCTCTTTTTATCCCTCCTTGCCGGTCAGTTTCAAAGCCGCTGGGTGGATCGTCTCCTTGCCGAGATGGTCTTGGCCCCTGTGCCTGCAGCACGGACAGCGTTGTTTCGGGCTGTGGACCGCTGGGACTCTGTCCCTGGTTGTTGTGGCCCTGAGAACTTTGTATTTCGCTGTCCAGAGGTGCAGGAATGTCTCGGCTCCCTTTCAGTTGAGATAGAACCGCCAGCAAAGCGCTCAAACTTCCCACTCCGCGTCCTTCAGCAACTGCGTCCAGAGAGCACCTCCCTCCTGTCGGCCATCTTCCCCCGAATCCTTGATACATTCTTATTGAAGTTCATACTTGAGTCAGATTCCCTTAGTTTTTACCTACACTCCTTGCTCTGTCCCAGGATCCATCCAGGACCCCACACTGCATTTAGTTGTCCTTTCTCAGAGGGTCTTCTAAGCTGTGGCTTTCCTTGTTTTCCATGACCTAGATGGTTTTGAGAAATACTTGTCAAGTATTTCAACTGAAACTTGAAAGTTTCAAGTTGAGATTTTTCAATTGAGATTTTGTTTTTAATGTTTTTCTCATTTTTAGACTGGGGTCAAGACCACAGAGGAAATATTCCATTTTCATCCCTTATCAGGGGAACAAACTATCAATGTAACTTGACGGTATTAGTACCACCTCCCTTTTCTCCCACTGCGCTCTTTAGAAGAAAGTCAGCGTGTGCATCGATGCTTATGAAGTGGAGAGTTATAATCCACCTCCTTGAAATCATAATATCTACATAAATTAGTTAACATCCTTCTGCATGGGTGAGTTGCATTCTCCCTTGTTTTTTAATTTACTCAGTCACTTATTTATAGCAGCGTGGACTCATGGACAGATATACTTTAGGTTGTAACTATCCAGTTTAACTAAGTTGGTTTGTTGGGGTTTTTAGTCCCCGACTCCTCTCAACCTGCAAGAGAAGGGGGAGCATGCCCCAACAAGGACTGATCAGGAAAGGTAAGAGCTGACTGATCACCTGCACCCAGCCCTCCTTTCCGAGGACAATCAGACGCATCAAGGAGACCGGTCAAGGCACGAGCTCAGCTTATTGAGGAAGTTGGACAACCTTTATAGAAGACATGGGCCAATCAGCAGAAAGGTTATAGGGGAGCATAGGGAGCACGAGCAGATCACATTGGAGGAACAGCCACTAGCCTATCCTAGTGGTGGTTTGATTTTTTGTTATATGTCAGGGCAACACCCCTGGGCTAGGCCAAGTCCACGTATCAGGAAGTGGGAGACAGCCAGAGAGTTAGGTTTTCATTGCCTTGACTTAAATTTCTATTCTTTCCACTGACGTGTTCTTAATGTCCCCAACATTGGTTAATCTGCCTTAAGTTTCTACCCCATTCAGTTTGAAGACAAACTTTCCTTTCCAGAAAATCATGGTTTATATATGACTCCAGGAGAAAAACTCAAGCAATCAAAAAGGAAACATTATCCTAACATAAAGCCCACTGAGGAAGAATTGATGAAGTGGAGAGCCTTGTTTAGGTGCTTACCTTTCATCAGATTATTATTTCTTCCCTTGGATGTATCACTTCAAATATAAGTCAAACCTAATTACTCTGTTTTTCTAGTTTTGCTATTTCTTTTAACAGAGCAATTAATTTTTTTGAAAGATTGCTATATTCTTTAATGATATCTGTTCCTCTGTTTTCCTCAAGGCAACATGCTACACAGCCTTTTTTAAAAGTGTGTTTATTAGGAAAATTAGATATACCAGCATTAGTAAGTTGTGGGTATACTAACATGTACCCACAACTACTCTGACTTAATGCAGGTATAAGAAATAAGTTATGCAGGGGAAATTTCAGGTTTATTTTTATTTTTTATTTGGTTATGGGCCTTGAACCCAGGGGTCCTTTACCACTGAACTTCATCTCTAATCATTTTTATTTTCAATTTAAAAATTTGGAGACAGGGTTTTGCTAAGTTTCTACGGGCCTTGCTAAATTGCTGAGGCTGGCCTCAAACTTGAAATCCTTCTGCCTCAGCTTCCCAAGTTGCTGGAATTATAGACATGTGCCACTGGCTGACCACATCTTCAGGTTTATGATGACATGAGTTTAAGGTCTTTTTTTTTTTTTTTTTTTTTCATTTAAATAAAAGAAACTCTGGAAGATACATAAATCCCTTAGAATAAAACATACTCCAAGGCATAACACAATTCCATAATTTCCAGGAATAAATATCAAGAGTTAAATTAGAGTCACCTCTTGTGACTGATAAATATGGATTTTTTTTGCTCAATACCTGGAGAACGTGTGGACTAGTTAGATTCTACTAGCAACACTGGGGGCTACACAGGAAGTGAGCATGCTACTGGCAGCAGGAAAGTGCCTTCCACTCCCTTTTGTCCTCTTGCTTTTGACATTCCTAAATGCCCTTGTCAACCACCTGCCTGTGTTTCCCCTTCCCTGCGTGTCCTCCTCTCTAAACTGAGCTCCTGGCTAAGATCTTGGCAGCTACTCTACTTCTCTACCATGGCAGCATCTTCAGGGACTGCTTTAAAGAACTCCACATCCCAGCTTGGCCTGGCCACCAGGATCTGCAGGGAGCCCCCCCATTCATGCCCCCACCTCCCCATCCTACCCATTCAAGCCTGAGGTTGTGATTGACTCTCAAGTTTCCTCTGAATTTAAACCAGTATTGCCTCTCAGCTGTCAGTCCTCACGTCTTTTGCTCATCATCATGGAGCCCAAGCAACAAGGATTTCCAGGAAAATCCTGTACAACAAGATGCCATTGGCCCTGCTGACATCTCTTCATTAGCTAATATGACAATTGAGGCTTCTCCCTTCCTCCTTTATCTTTGCTGTCACTCACAGACCTGCCTCTCACCACTGTCCTCTCATACACACTCCCATCAGTGGCTCCCTTAGATGTGATCTGCAGTAACAACCTTTGTGGTTATTAAAAAAAAAAAAAAAAAGTAAACTGTAAGAGGATGTCCTGCCACCTGTGCTCCTTCTTCTTTGTATCCTTCAGCCCAGGAACTGCTTTCTCAGGTAATGTTTCTGGCCTTGGGCCCATTTCTCCCAGCCTAAGTGCCTCAGAAATCAAATGCAGTTTGCCTTTATTCTTTGAATGCTGCAAAACTCACTCTAAGACAAATGTCAATCTTTGTCTTTCCCAATGAGATTATAGAATGTGAAGGCAGAGAAGTGAGAGGAACAGAGAAGAAAGTCTCCCAGTAAGATGCCCCAGACACCTATCACAACCACCCTCCCCAAAGAATGGAATCCTTCTAAGAGTTCAATACAACGAACTTTTATAAAACACCTATATGTGACATAGGATTTACAAAGATGAATAAGGCATGAGACCCACTTTTTAGAGCACATGGTCTACTGGAAAAATGGGACCATAAAACAAAAAATACAATGAATCATGATAAGTGTGGCAGCTTGAAGAACATATGTGATTCTGTAGAAATTCAAGGGTCTGAAGCAGAAAGGAGCTCTTTGTCTTGCTGCCAGGGCTGTGTGTGTGTGCCTGTGTATGCATGTTCTTAAGAACAAGAGACCACAAAGCATAATGGAAAAAAAATGGGGTTTTGGTTTGAATCTTAGTTTTGCCATAATCCGAGTAACTGTGGGAAAGTTATTTCGACTCCCCAAGCTTCATTTTCTTATATGTGAAATAAGAATAATAATATACCGTTTCTATCTTACATGGTTATTATGAAGATTAAATTAGAAAATGAGAATAAAGCATGTAAAATAGTTTCTGAGGCTGAGTTGGAGCTTCATAAATATTGTGCAATTCAAAGGAATCATTTAAGTTAGTACTTAAAATGAATTTTTCATAGAAATACTAATAAATTTTGTAGTTGGTTAAAAAGGATTATAACAGAAAATACTTGTCCATTAGCTATGCCTTAAATAGACTTACTGAATGGATTATGAACATTAAAAGCATTTTAAACATTTTATATAGTTACCATGTGACCAATTTCTAAGCAAACAATTTAGAAACAAGTTTTTGAAAAACAAGATGCCTCAGACTTGCATATATTTAAAAGACTGCCCTAAAATGTGATAGTCTTTCTTTGTGGCAGAATTATTTCATCCAAAATAAATTGGCTCTATGTTTTTTAAAAATATGCATAGTCCATAGAGAAATAGGAAAAAATCTGTTGAAAGTTATAGAGGATTAAGCAAATTCTTTTCATAGCAAACAAATATGTTAGTCTTCAGAGTAGAAACTCTAAAATTTTGGAATCAATTTTTCTTTCTACAATCCTAATGCCAGAACATCAAACTTCAATTTAAATGCAAAGTTGGTATTATAGTTGTCCTCATTTTAGAGATAAGAGCATTGAACATTTAGAGATAAGAACATTGAGTTTTTCAGGGGCTGTGTTCTTCAATACTACAATGAATAGCCCAACAGAAAGAAAGCTTGAGTTATAGTATTATGAATAGTAAGAAAATATGTAGCTCCTATTTAGTTTAATAGCCTGCAAGTGAGTTCTCTGCCCACACTGCTTGATTATGGTATATGTATTAAGCATCCACTCTCTACACTCTTTGTGCAGAAAACTCAAATGGACTGTATATAAAAGAGGAAAAAACTTCCTGTCCTACACTGTACAAAATTTACATAAGAAGGCTGTGGATGTAGCTCTGTGGCAGAACTTCTGCCTAACATGCACAAGGATCTGGGTTTAGTTCACAGCTATGCAAAAGAAAAAAAAAAGTTTAGATAAGAAAACAGAATATCCACACATCCTCCCTCAAAGCACTAACACAAAACCCATTCATAGAATAAATTAAAGATTCAGAAATGAGATTATATTGTCATCCCCCACATCGAAAAGGAAAAGGAAAAACTTATCATATGATTTGCTGTATATGTGATAAAATCAGCAAAAATATTACATGATCTTGTAAATTCAAAATTAAAGGCGAAGTATAATAAACTTTCTGGACACAAGGTGAATCCATAAAAATCAATTATGTGTGTGTGTGTGTGTGTGTGTGTGTGTACACACAGAGTAAGTGGAAATTGAAACTAAAAATATATAATTTGCAATAGGATAAAAAATTTGAAAATTTAGAGATAAATCTGACAAAAGATGCATAACCTATACATCAAAAATGATAAAAACAGGGCTGGGGATACAGCTCAGTAGTAAGGCTCTTACCTAAAGTTGAAATATTACTGAAAGAAATGAAATCCCTAAATATATGGAAAATGTAATGGCTAATTTTATGTATTAAGTTTGTTGGACCATAGGGTACCCAGATATTTGGTCACATGTTATTCTGGGTATTTCTGCAGGGGTATTTTTGATGAGAGTAACTTTACATTGGAAGACTGAGTTAAGTAGATGGCATTCCATTATGTAGGTGAGCCTTATCTAATCAGCTGAAGGTGTGAATAGCACAAAAGCACCAGCTGCCCATGAGCAGGAGAAAAGCCCCCAGCCTCAGTACTTCATCTGTAACATCAGACCTTCCAAGTTCTACAGCAGATGGCTTTCAAACTGAAATCATAGCACTGGCTCTCCTGAGACTCCAACCTCTCAGCTCACCCTGTAGGTTTTGGACTTGCAAGCCTCTGTAATTGCATAAGCCAATTACACTCACACACACATACACACACATACACACCAGTTCAATTTCTCTGGAAACTCCTAATACAGAAAGATATACCTTGTTCAAGGAGAACATAATATTATTAAGTTAATTATCTTCAAATGATCTATAGACTCAATGAAATTCCAATCAAATGCCAGCAGGATTTGTGTGTGTGTGGGGAGGAGTGAATAGAAATTATTAGTTCATTATAAAATTCACATTAAATTGCAAAGACTCAGAATAACCAAAACATAGTTAAAAAAATAAAATTGAAGAACTAACTCTGACTTCAATATTGATTATAAGCAAGGCTATAGTAATCAAGCAGTGCAACATAGGCATAAAGAAAGATACAGAAATAGGGAATTGGAACAATGGCACATAATAGAATCTAAAAAGAGACCCATGCATATGTGGACAAGACATTTTTAGCAAAGGTGTAAAGGGGATTCTATGAAAACCACGTGGTCTTTTCAAAGAATAAGAGTAAATTGATCAGATATACATAGGCAAAAATGAACTCCAATCCACCTGAAACAACAAATCCAAAAATTAAATGGCTAATATATCTAAATGTGAAGTATAAAACCATATTCATGTAGTTGGAAAAACTCTCTGTGACATTGGGTTAGGCAGATTTCTTAGATTTAACATTTAATCCATAGAATTGAACCACAATGGAATGTCAACGTCAATAACTCTTCGACACTACTAAGAGAATGAAGAGTCAAATCACAGAGAAAGTATTTGGAAAGCAACTACTATGAAAGGACTTGTATACAGAACATAAAAGAACTTTTGAAACTGTTTAGTAATAAGAAAATTAAAATCTCAATTTTAAACATGGGAAATGGAACAAACACTTTCACATATGTCAAGTAAGCACATTAAAAATGGTCAACATCATTAGTCATTAGGGAAAAGCAAAGTCCAACTATAATGCATAATCATTACATTCCTATACAGAAAGGTTAAATTTTTACAAAGACTGCTCATACCACATGATGGTGAAAATGTGAGGGAAATTGGATTTCTCATGCATTGCTGGTAGGAAATGTAAAATGGTACAACCACTTTGGAAAACAGTTTGGCATTTTCTTTAAGCATGCACCTACTCTGTGATCCTACATTTCAATTCTAAGATTTACTCAAGAGAAGTTAGGGCAAATCTTTATTTTTAATAGTCAAAATTGAAAACAACTGTCCATCATAAAGTAGGGTTTATAAATAAATCATGGTATATACCTACAGTGGACACCCTTCAGCAATAAAATTGAGCCAGCCACTCTTGATAGACACAGCTACATGTGTGGCCCTCGAAATAACTATTCTGAGTGAAGAAAGAATCATGGAAAGAGTATGAGCCATAAGATTCCATTTATATAAATTTATAGAAAAACAAACTAATCTATAGTAATATGAATCAGATCAATTGTTGCCTGAGGATGGGAAGAGAGGGCAGAAGAAGAGGTAAGGGGAAAATTATAAAGGAGAAAGAAAAATGATTAAGGAACACGAGAAAATTTTCCTCAGGGGGAAGATGCACCTGTGTCACCATTTATAAAATGTACACTTTACATGTGTGTATGCTTCAAATACAACATGTATCCATACACACAAGGTGAGGGAACATATGCATGTTCTACTCTAAAAAGGGGAACAAAAAACATGGAGAGGAATACACACATACACACACACACACAGATATATTTTGTGTATATGTGTATATCTGTGTGTATGTTCTAAAGGAAGTTATGGAAAGATAAACTATTAAAAAACTTGATTGCTGGCTATGGAGGGAGTATGATTTGGGAAAAATTAATATTGCTCAACACCAATACATATGCTAGAATATTTACCAAATCTTAAGAGTTATATAGAAGCATATAAGTAACAAGGTAGAAAACAGTGCTGAGAAAACTGGAAATCCATATGTATCAAAATGAAATTAAACCTCTCTCTCTCACCCTGCACAAAACCCAACTCAAAGTGGATCAAGGAACTAGGCATTAAATCAGATACCCTGCTCTTATTAGAAGAAAAAGTAGGCCCAAATCTACATCATGTTGGCTTAGGAACCAATTTCCTCAACAAAACAAAAGGGAAAGAAGTAAAATCAAGAATCAACAAATGGGATGGTATCAAACTAAAAAGCTTCTTTATAGAAAGGAAACAAAGAATGTAAAGAGAGAGCCTAGAGAATGGGAGAAAATCTTTGTATCATACTTGAGATAAAGCATTAATATCCAGGATATATAACTCAAAAAATTTAATACCAAAAAAATCCAAATAACCCAATCAATAAATGGGCAAAGGAACTGAATAGGCACTAAACAGAAGAATAAATATGATCAGTCAATAAATATCTGAAAAAGTGTTCAACATCCCTAGTAGTTAGAGAAATGCAGATTAAAACTACACTGAGATTTCATCTCACTCCAGTGAGAATGGCAATTATCAAGAACACAAGTAACAATGAATGTTGGTGAGGATGTGGGGGGAAAAGATACACTCATACATTGCTGGTGGGACTGCAAATTGGTGCAACCACTCTGGAAAGCAGCATGGAGATTCCTTAGAAAACTTAGAGTGAAAGCACCATTTGACTCAGTTATCCAACTCCTCAGTATTTACCAAAAGGACTTAAAATCAGCATACTATTGTGATGCGGCCACATTGATGTTGATAGCAGCTCAATTCACAATAGCTAAACTATCTAACCAGCCTAGGTGCTTCTCAATAGATGAAAAGATAAAGAAAATGTGGTATGTATACACACAATAGAATATTGCTCAGATATAAAGAGAAATTAAATTATGGCATTTGCCAGTAAATGGATGGATCTGGAGACTATCATGCTAAATAAAATAAGCCAATCCAAAAAAAAAACAAAGGCCAAATGTTCTCTCTGATATGCAGAAGCTAACTCACAACTGTAGGAGAAGGTGTGAGGGGGAGAATGGAAGTACTTTGGATTAGACAAAGGGGAATGAAGGAAAGGGCAGGAGAATGGGATTAGGAAAGACAGCAGAATGAATCAGACATTACTTTCCTTTGTTCATATATGAATACATAACCAATGTAATTTCACATCATGTAAAACCAGAACAGGAAGTTGTACTCTGTGTATGTATAATATGTCAAAATACATTCTTCTGTCATGTATAACTAAAAAGAACAAATAAAAAATCAGAATTATTATTAATCAAGTAAAAGTTTTAAGAAATAGTACATGTGCATGTTTACATTATATATTGTATGTATTTATTTTGTAAATCATCAGGAGATCTGATTAATATATGACTCTTCCTGTCAAAATATAATTTAGTGTAAAACATAAAAAAAGTATCGAGGTAGACAAAACTAGTTATAAAAAAGGGAAAAATAATTTTCACCAGATATTGGGAAGTCAAAAGATACTGGAATGATATTTACACATTCATAAGGGAAAGAAAATATGACCCAGAAATTTTACATGGAGTCAAATCTTCTTTAGAAGACAGATCCTCAGTCATGCAAGAGTTTTCTGAGTATGTCTTAGTAAATACACTGGAGGAAAAAGTCTTGTTCTCAAAGATGAATAAAAATAATGAACTCAGGATTGGAGATTCCCTGGTTAAAAATGTTATTGAGTTATAAATCATATATGTACATATATATATGTATATATATATGTGTGTGTGTGTGTGTGTGTGTATACATAATGTAAGTAATTATTGGAAATATAGTTCCATTATTAAATGTCAGTTTTATGTTTTGACCATGAAAACAAGGATATAATTCAATGAATATGGTAGGGGTACTGGAAATCTGAGAGCACAGAATTTTCTTTTTTATTTGCAGCAATTAATCAATAATATAAGTTTAAAATGCCTATGTAGTTAAGTGTAGTGAACATAGTCACTTCAGAGATTCACAAATTATTTTCAAAACCTGAATGACCTTTTAGAAACTCAAGTCCTGCTATGAAAAAACAGTATTCAACATTTATCTATTTCTTTGTTTTCATGTTTGGTTTTACATTGTTTAAGTAATTGTAAATTTGACAGTTCTAATAAAAATGACATATATATGCTTTTATGCAGAATTATCTGTTTGTATATCTACCTGTGAATCAATCTACTGGTCCTTCAATCTATTTGCATGTGTGTATTTGAATTCCAAATATTGACAGCGATTATTTTGACAAGGAAGAATTTAGTAAATTATATTTTCTTGCTAGCCATTAAATTTGCATGAACATTATATATTTGTATGACGAATGTGAATCATTTATGAAAACATAAAATCATTTATGAAAACATTTATGAAAAGGTTGGGGTTGTGGCTCAGCGGTAGAGTGCTCGCCTGGCACGTGTGCAGCCCAGGTTCGATCCTCAATACCACGTACAAATAAACCCATTGTGTACAGCTAAAGCAAATAAATAAATATTTAAAAAAAAAAAGATTTTGAAAGATGATGCTAAATTGATCAACAAACTCTACTGTGCCAACCAATAGAGGAATCAGAAAGTGTTATGGACTGAATTATGTTTTCCCAAAACTCATAGGATAAAGCCCTAACCTACAATATGAATAAATTTGGAGATAGAGCCTTTCAGGAGGTAATTAAGGATAAATGAGGGTGTATCCAGTAGCACTGTTGTCCTTATGAGAAGAGGCAGTGACTCGGGGTGTATGCATGCACACGGGAAAGACCAAGTGAGGATAGTGCAAGAAGACATCCATCTTTAAGCCAATAAAGAACTGTCATCAGGAACCTACCCAGGTGGCACCTTGATATTGCACTTTCAGCTTCCAGAAAAGTGACAAAAAACAATTTTTTATCTAATACCAGTCTATGATATTTTGTTGTGGCAGCCCTAGCAGACTAATATAGTGAGCCAGTTCATTTTTGTTCCATTAAACAGAATAATAATGTAAATACCTGGAAAATGTCTTTGATATATTAACAGATAGTAAAGCAAATTTCATGATAATATATGCACAGTGTGAGTCAATTTCTGTTTTGAAGAGTACAACAGTAAAACATAGTAAAATATATGTGTACATGTTTTTATGTTTTTATAAAAGGATACACACCAGAATATTGACCTTGATTTCTTCAGGTAGGAGATTGTTGAAGAGCCACCATTTTTAAAACACATTTCTGTATTGTTTGAAATTCACAGTTAAGGAAAAACTTTATATCAATGAGGCTTATATTTAAAAAAATAATAATAACACAAGATATGCTTACTTAGTGCTTATGTGGTATATGCATATTGATTTCCATCGATATGTTGTGTATCCACCAGTACTTCCTCAGGGATCTTAAAAATCTTTTTATGGAGCTTTTTCCCATGAATGCAAATAACATAATAATGCACCCTTTTGTGTTTCTGTAACAATTCTCAATTTATATAATTATTTTTTTGTTCCCACTTTTTTTCTCTATATTAGTTCTTATAAGATTTGTGCATTCTACATATGAATATTCATTTCTGTATGTTTAAGCAGGCAAAAAATGTTTGTCTGAAAGATTTTTTTTTATTGTTGTATTTCAATTCATAGTTAACAATGGAACAACAAGAAAGAAAACAGGAAAAAATATCAAAAGCACCTTTTTAGGGTATTGCCAAGGTCTCTATTATTTGTTACATTCTACATACTGCCTAATTGTGAGTAGTAATTGTATTAGACAGCCACAAAAGTAATTTAAAATAAGAAACTTAAGTGATAAAATATTACCTACATATACTTTTTTTCTCAATACAAAATATCCAATCTAGAGAACTGGAGACTTACCTAAAACCAGATTGATGAAATATGTTAGGAAAGGCTCAGGATTGAATGGCTGCCTGTGGAAGGCGAGATGGAATTTATCAAGTAAAACAGGAGTAGGGGTCACAGGGCCAAGAATTAAAAACAAATGCAAATCTATGAGCTGTTATTTTAAAACCAAAGAAAAGTAGGTTACACAAGCCACTTCCATTTTTAAATGCTACCCCTCTGGTGGTGCAGCGGAAACCTTTGCCCACTTGTCCCTTTTGCTAAAGATGCTGTTTTTCCACGGAGGCAAAGAGTAATATTTGAGAAAGAGGTTTTACAGATGCAATTACAGCAAGACACTGGGGCTCAGGTCTGCACGTGGGTAAACACGTGCTTTCTCACCCAGAGAGAAGTTTGGCTTGGCAGGCTTAGCTGCAAAGCATGACTCTGATCCCAGAGAAAGCCAAAACTACAGAAACCTAAGTCATCTCCAAAAATAACACTAGAATCAAGGCCTTGAAACTCCTCACACTTGTCATGCTGAGAATGATGATACTCCAAAGCTCAGGACCCACAAAGCTTCTGAATCCTCTGCATTCTTTTTGTAAATTCACTTTCTTGAGCATCATAGCATTTAGAAGAGGTGAGGATCAGGACTTGTTTTCAGGTGCCAATTGTTAAATTTAGAATACTTGTAGAAGCTTCTAGGGAAAAAACAATAGCAGAGATCTTTGAAACATTAGTCCAAATTTTTTTTATGGTAGAAATAATTGACAAAGTGAAATTCATCAAATTCTGTGAAATTTAATGCTTATATCCCCAAAACAAAAATACCATTAAGAAGATAAAAATGTTAACATCAGAATGGGAAAAATGCTTGCATTATGTGTATCTGAACTATAGCATAGAATATAAAGAACTTCAACATATTTAATTACTAAAAAAATTAAATATTAAGCAAAAGATTGAGCAGTCTTCATAAAGGAAGATATTCATATGTGAAAAAAAAACAGGAAAATTCGCAGCATTATTAATCATCATGGAAACACAAAGTATAACAATAATAAGATCCTACTTTACACTTGCTAAGTTGGCAAATAAGCATGAACTCCAAATATTGATGAGCATGTGAAGAATACAAACTCTAGTAATTGCTGATGCAATTGTAAACCACTCTAGGAAGCTTTTTGGCATTTTCTTTAAAGTTGAACAATATACTTATTCTTTGAATTAGAAATTTCACTCATAGGAATTTGCCCAGAAAAAATCAAAATAGTCACATAAAGACTTGTATGTACATATTTATAATGGCTTTGTTTATAATTGCAAAAAACAAAATACAAAAACAAAACTGGGAACAACCCAAATGGTGGTCAACAGGAAAATGGATAAACTGACTATAGTATACCCATAGAATGAAGTAGTACTTAGCAATAAAATGATATAAACTGAAAAACACATGAATAATCCTCAAAAACATTATGCAGAGTAAAAGTGGACAGATACAAAAGAGTATATAGTATTTGACTCGGTCTTCATGGAGACAGATACAAAAGAGTATATAGTATTTGACTCGGTCTTCAATGTAGAAATTATTTATGAGGATTGGAATCAGAACAGTGATTATCTATGAAAAAATTGAAATTGGCTGAAATGAACACAGGGAACATCCTGGAATGATAAAATGGCTTACACCTTGATGTGGGTATTGGTTTTTACAGAGAGATACAATTGTCATAATCATCAGACTTTACACTTAAAACAAAGTATTGTAGCTGGGTGTGGTAGCACATGCCTATATCCCAGCAATTCAGAAGGCTGAGGCAAGAGAATCGCAAGTTTGACGTCAACCTCAAATAGTTAGCGAGGTTCTTGGCAACTTGGTGAGATCCTGTCCGTCCCCACCCCACCTCACCCCCACCAAGAAAAAAAAAAAAAAAAAAAAAAAGGGCTGGGGATGTGTGTCACAGTGCTTAAGCCCTCTGGGTTCAATCCCTAGTACCCCCCAGAAAAGACATGTATTTTACTTCAATTGAAACAATTGAATACATTGCTCTATATCCAATTTATCCACTTTAAGGAATTTCAACATACATCAAGATTCTGGGGGGCTTAGGAAGAATAGGTGGAAGTATAGGTACTATTTTCTTTGTAGGAAATTCTTGTATTTTTCACGAAAATTAGGATTTTTTTTCAATATTAACAAAAGGAAGTAAAAATATTCCATATGTGAATGGCAGCAATATTTGTTTTTCCAGCTTTACATTAAAAAACCCACAGGAATTAATTAGTCTGCTGGATAATTATTACTTAGTACAATAATTATTTAATATTAATTATTGTTTGGCAGTCTACATGAAGGATTTTAATATCATCAGAGGGAACAAGGCTTTAGCAACACAGCCCACCCACCCATCCAGGAATTCTTAGGACCTTGTCAGTACAGGGAAGAATAGAGCAGCAGATAAAGGAAAAGTTATTGGGGTCAGAAGCCTTTGGAAAGTCTTCTGAGTCCAGCCACTGAGGCTGCTCCTGCAGGTGACCCAGTAGGTAATGCAAGAACAAAGCAGGGCTCTTCTGGAGTCCTTCCTGTGCCAGCTTTGCAGGGATGGTCTTTATGTTAACTTTTGTATGTACCCTGAAATTGGCATCACAAGGCCACCATCAGGTTAAGTGTCTCTCTTTTCCCCTGATGCATTTTATCACAAGTAATGTAAACCACTGACTAAAGTTAATAAGGAATTTAATTAATTACAGCAGAATTCATTTTATTACTCCTTTGACCAAGAAGTGTGACTTCACAAGAGCCTGGTCTTCCCATTTGTAACCAAGAGCTGAGTTGCTTACACGGTAAGGAGAAGGGCAGGGGAACTGCTTTGACAAGCATGCATTTTTTGGGGTGATACCTGTTCAGTTTTGTAGTGGAACTGGGACCTAGGGTGGGGTTGGGACCATTTTCTTTCTTTCTTTCTTTCTTTCTTTCTTTTCTTTCTTTCTTTCTTTCTTTCTTTCTTTCTTTCTTTCTTTCTTTTTCTTTCTTTCTCTTGGTTGTAATTGGACACAATATTTTTATTTTATTTATTTATTTTTATGTGGTACTGAGGATCAAACCCAGTGCTTCGCACGTGCTAGGCGAGCACTCTACCACTGAGCCACAACCCCAGCCCAGGACCATTTTCTAACCAGAGAAACCCCTGCACTTGCCTAGCCCCTTTGAACCTGAACAAAATACCCTATTGCCTTCCCTACATATCATTTCCTCATCATGCTATTGATTTCCACAAATGAAATACTGCTCACATAAAGAGAAATTAAAGAATAGGTGTTTGTGGACTACTAAAGAAACTTTTTAAGCTAACTCTACAATTTACAGAAGCTTCCCTGCTTCCCTAAATAGAAATCCCTGGCAGGCTTTGGAGCATTAGAATTCAAATCTGCAAACACATTCATCTTGGAATTGAAAACAAAATTTGGAATGATACAGCTTGTGTGTAGCAAGCAGACTCAAGATACCACCACAATTTTTCACGGCTCTGGAAAGCACCTCCTGGTGAAACTCTAGCACTAAGGGCTGAATGACCTGGATAGAGCAGCAGCAAGAGAGCATACAGGCAGGTGAGAAGAAGCTCCACATTGACACCATGATGAGCAAAATTCTTTATCCTGTTCAAACAGAGAGGGTCTCTGCAAAACCAGCGCTTCGGTAAAGTCTGTTTCATGTGTGAATTAACTGAGCAATTAGCTATGTTAGTCAACCTTGAGTCAGTCACCATGACCAAAATATCTAACAAGAACAACTCGGAGGAGGACAAGTTTATTTTGGCTGATAGTCTAGAGGTTTGGTCCATAGATGGTCAACTGCATTGCTGTAAGCCCCAGGTAAGGCAGATCATCATGGTGGAGGAGTGCTGCTCTGTCATTCATGGCAGCCAGGAAGCAGAGGGTTGGGGGAAAGGGATCACAGAGGAGATGAAACCTTCCAGAGTAGGCCTGACCCAACTCCTCAACCAAGCCTCCTTTTCTTAGAGTTACCACCTCGTCAGTCCATTCACACTAGGATAGGCTGATCAGGTTTACAGCTCTCACAAGCCAATTGTTTGAACATTCTTGCATTAACACAGAGCTTTTTGATTTTGTTTTTGTTTTGTTTTGTTGGGGGGACACATCATATCCAGCAAACCATAACAAAGTCTTTCTTTGCCTTGAGTCAATGATGATGACAGTAGCTCTCTTCACTGTCCATGTTTGTTGTGAGCATTTCATAGAAAAGCACTTTGTAAACTACAAACTGTAAACTATGTAAATGTAGTAATGAGGAAGATGGATATGAGGGTGAAAACAGAAACAACAGTCATAACACCATTATAAAGATTTTGGTGACGAACTGATACACAGATGTACTAGCCACTCAATTTGCTATGGATAGAGGAAAGTGGGTGTGTGGTGTGGGGAGGTGGGTAGTGAACTTGACCTAGGAAAAATATATTAATTAGACCTTCCGTGAAGTTACCACAATTTCCATAATTGAACTTCTGCAAAGTGATCAGAAATAAGCCATGATGCCAGAAAACCCTGGCCTGGGAAAGATACCAACAGAGGGAATTTCTCCTTTCGCTGTAAATGAAGAGAAAATTAGAACTTCCAGAGTTGTCAATCAATGTGATTTTGATATTATCCTGAAATGTTTTTCCTTGTTTTGTTTAAAGCTTTCTCTACTTGATAGTTATTTTGAAAGAGGCACATTTCTCTTCTGGAAAACAGAAAAGCCTACTATTGGATGAAGTGTTTTAATCTAGTTGGTGCCTATGAAAAATATAAAATAATAATGTTCATTTTTATCATATAAATTTGGCTTGGGTAGAGTTTCAGGCAAGGCTCTGTGTGCTAACAATTCACTAAACTCAGAAAAATTAAGATTTTTTTCTCCTTTTGTTTATGTAAATGTCTGGACTTCCAAGCTCACAGGAATTGCATAAGCAATTCTAAGGCACATATCTCTGAACATGCCAATGCAAAAATTGAAAAGAGAAGCACAAATTTCCAGTTCATAATGTAGATCTAGAATGTCCCCCAGAGGTTCATGTGTTGACGACTTGGTCCCCACCTTGTCATTACTGGGAGGTGGTAGAAATACTAAGAAGTAGTGCCTAGTTGGAGGTCTTAGGTCACTAGGAAGTATGACCTTCAAGGGGATGTGGAAACCAGTATCTTCCTCTCTCTTTTGCTTCTCAGATGCCAAGAGCAGTTTTCCCCACCAAGTGCTCCCACCATGACTTGCTACCTTGCCACAAGCCCAAAAGCAACAGGGCCAACAGACCAGGGACTGGAACCAAATAAACATGATTATCTCATGTATTTTGTTACAGTAAATAAAGCTAACATCCAATACATATAATTCTTTATGCCAGCTCAATATTTTTAAATTTTCTAATGTTCTCGCAACAACTTGAAGTAGGTAAGAAAAGTATATTATTCTAATTTTTCAGGGGAAATATTGAGCTGTTAGTATTTCAGTAACAACTTAAAATTAAAATGGTGTAAAGACTCATATATTTTCACTACCAGTACCATCAGCTTTCCTCTAAACCATGAGGCTCCTTGCAAAACATCAATCACAGTTAAGTATATCTTAAGAAATGCTGTGTTAATTCTTATTACCAGGCACCAATGGAAAGCAGAATAACTTTATGGGATTTTAGTAATGTGTTTTGAACTTTTAGATTAGAACATGAAGCCCATTCTACTTATTGCAAAATAAAGGATTAAAGGAGGCTAGCCATTTCTCTAGATGAGCCATGAAATCAGTATCAAGGCCCTTCTTTATGCTCAGTGTGTTAGTCTGCTTTTCATAAGTGTGGCAAAACACTTGGGATAATCAACTTAAAGGAAAGGCTTATTTTGGCTCACAGCTTTGGAGGTTTTAATCCATGGTCAGAAAGCCCTATTGCTTTTGGCCCTGTAGTGAGGCAGCACATTGTGGAAGGAGCGTGCGGGAACTCATTCACCTCATGGCAGGTATGTAAAACAGAGAGAGGGAGCTACTGGCATCCCACAGTCTCTTTCAAGGGCCTGCCCCTAATAACTAAACCCTTCTAGTAGGGCCCAAAAGGTTTGTACTATCTTCTAATAGCAGCATCCTGAGAACCAAAGCTTTAACACATAAGCCTTTGGGGAACATTTAGTATCCAAACTATAGCAACAAGAATGTAGGGACCAACTGTGAGCAGTGTGGTGTGGTCAGAAGCAGGAAGCACCTCACAAACTCTTAGCATCTCAGGTCACAAGGCAGGTCTGAATCCTGGATCCTCCACCTCAGTTCTGGTATCCCTAGGCAAGTTTTATATCATTTTATATACCCTCTTAAATCTCATATTTTCTTATCTGCCAAATGGGGATAGTACTTTCATCTTGGCATTACAGACGTCAGAAGAGGCGGTAATGGTTGTGTATATGGTGTGGCATGCAGGAAGCACAACTGTTAAAAAGTGTCAGTGACCGATGCCATGGACAAAGTTAAGTCATAAGAACTGGTGTACGGCATGGCTAAATTCAGGTTTCAAACGATGGCACCAAGTCTTGGTTTCTGTCTCTCTGTTCATCTTTTCATTGTGCAGGCTTCATAATCCAGTAGAGCATGAGAGCACAGGAATCGTACAACAGTAGCATGAAAACACTGAGAGGTTCTCCTGAAGATTAAACAGTCAAGCAGCATAAAGTATTGAGAACTTTGCTCTAGTGTCTATCCACTGTTCTGCAAAAGTCAGCTATTAGTATTACTTAACCGCAGGCTCTACTTGAGGGCAAGATGATAGATACAGGACCAGAACTCACATTCCTTCAGATCCATGTCTCAGGGGAAAGGATACCCATCTCAACCTCAGAGGTCTCAGTAAATTTTTATAGCATTTAATGGCTCTAAGAGGACTTGCCCACATCCCAGAATATTACATTTTGATTGTCCAGACATGAGTCATAGTACGTAAGTGAGCTCAACTCACTCATCTCTGGTCCCACTGACAACAAAGGTATTATTCACTGGCATTTGTGGAAAAGGAATGCAGTCTGAAAGAAATGACACAAGCTGTAGGAACCTAAGAGGTTAGCATAACCCGCCCCCACCCTGTACACAGAGTCCTATATACACATATACTCAAATGTCACCGTAAAAAGCTACACACACAAACACACACACACACACACACACACACACACACACACACACACACATATAATGTTCTGTGTCAGATTGAATTATTATTCATAAAAATATCTTTGGCAGGTATAGAATTTCTCTGATCCTCTACAGTCAGGCATTGATTTGGTTATTTTTCCCCTTGATTTTCAGATTTCAGTCTCAAATCACTACTACTGCCACTTCTCTGCACAAAATCCTGATAAATAAAGCCAGAGTTTTTTGGAAAATGCGTGGCATGAATCGTGTCAAGCCACTGTCTTTTATGCATTTAGCATTTTAATTGACTTTGCATGCATCGACTCTGCCTTCCAGGAAACAGACACAGTTCCCAGGGATTGTCAAAAGACGCCTGTCTCGAGAGCAGATCTAATCCAGTTGGTGCCGTTGAAAAACCTTAAATGGCAGCTTTCATCTTATTTGCAAAAACTCTCTGGGTTCAAGTTACATTTTAATCCCAGTTGCTATATCAGCTTTATGGCAGCAGAGTCAGGGAGTAGGCCTGGGGGGGCCTGTTTTTGGCTAAGTTTTAGCTTTCGTTTATGCATATTATTACCTCAAGCAGAATCCTCTAATGGAAAGCAGTATCCAGGTCTGGAGAGGAGGCTGGCTTTGGACTCAAACTCCTCACTAGCTATTCTGGAAAAATAGCTGCAATATACATATATGTTTAAAGTTTACCATTCTTTCCTTGCTGAACAGAGAAGGCTACAGTCTGTGATGGAGAATTTCATTTGTGGGTCTCTTTCCAATATCATTAGGGGAAATTCAATTCCTCAGACACATCTACAGATCTCCATGCCCCAAAGCAAAGCCGTAACCATTGTGGTGACACTTTAGCTCTAGTGACTCTCCAAAATAAACAATGTAGGGTCATCACAATATTTTGTGCCTTCAAACCCACATGTCACGTTGGGACTTTTAGCTTCCCATTGTATTATACATTCTCTGTGTATATTTAGCTCTAGCTATAAGAAAATGCAACTGATCACCTTGAGTTTGATTCCCCTTCATTTCTCACATAGGATTTTATCAGTGCATTTAGCATTTAAATGTGACAAAAAAAATGAGCAAGAAGAAGCCACCTGACCTATACAAAGCATATACCAATCTCTATAAATATTACTTCATTTAATCCTTACCATGGCTCAGGTTATTTCAGTTGGTGATTACTATTATTGTCAGCTGAGTAGTCCTGAAACTCAGAAGCTTTACCACTTACATCAAGATCACACAAATAAGGATGACTTGCCTGGGATTTGCTCTCACATAGCTTCTCCCTTAGACTACATTGTTTTATAGATATGGAAAAAGAGAAGATTATGCTTCCTCCCCACCTGTCTGTTCTCTCTGTGTCTGCACCCTGTCTGCACCTGACCATAAGGAATTGTGTGCTGTCCTGACAACAGACTGCAATTTCATCCATCTATCAGAGCTTTACTCCAGTTAACATGCCTGAGAAAAGGGGCATGCTAAGAGTTACCTAGATGGTGAAATTAAAAAAGTTAAATCAGAGTGGGAGACGAGGGAAACTGGGTTCTAATCGCTACCATCAGTCCTTGGACAAGTGGTGTAACCTTACAGAACTCAATTTTCTCATCTACGAAGGTGATAACAGCACCTCCCATTGTTGGGAGTAGCATGAGATTAAAAGTGACAGAGCCTTAGTCCTTGCAGATGTCCCATAAAAGGCTTCTCTGGTAAGTGTTACTCCCCTGTCCCGTGCTCTCTGAGGAAAGGATGCTGGGCTGTGTCCTGGGTAAGCAGAACTGATGGGTCGTTCTGTCAGTCACCATCCGTGATGTTCAAGGACACTCAGAGTCCTGAGGAAATTTCAGGCTCTTAGCTCTAAGGAGTTTCCAACACAACAGATTAAAAAAACACAAACACATGAAAAAAATAAGATGCACTGAGATAAATAATCAAGTAGAACAACGGGTTAAAGCTTTGTGGTACTAAATACAAAAGTGTCAAGAGGAAGGTGGTAATAAGACAGTGATCTAACCCAGGCAGGATGGGTCAAAATGGAACAAGATTTTAAGAGAAGAGGGAGATGTCAGTCCAGGCCTATAAATAAATTTTGGTGCTGTCACTTGTCCTGTGCAGTGCTGAAAGGCCTGAGTACTGCATGGTCTATCTCTATAGTGATTTTTAAGTCTTAAACAGAAAAAAAAAAAAATTCTTAAAATAACCCAAAGAGCTGTACATTATTCCCATTTTACATTGGAGGCCACCGAGACTCAGAGGAGTTACATAATTTGACTGAGGTCATACAGACACAGTTAGCAATTAAGCAAAATGCACACCAAGGTCTGCATGATTCCAAAGCACATACTCTTTCCACTCATGAGAATTGCTCCCTACAGCCATCCTGACATCTAAGCCAGGCATGTGACTTTAGGTGCCCAGATGTGAATTATTGGCCTAATATTGGGCCATATGGCTGAATTTCATAATGGAATTTTCCTCATTACCTTTTTTATCCACCTACTGGGCCTTACCTATTGCTAACAAAATATAAGGACTCACAGTGCCACATCCACCTTAGAGTGATGACAAGTGGCAAAGGCTTAAAGCACTTCATTGACATGCTCTGCTCCTCTGGAAGCAAAACTCAAGTCTGTTATTTTGCGCAAGATGTGCACACACATTGTTTATCATGACAGGGGCTCCCTGGGCTCTCTGCATGGCCCCTATCCAGGCCCCTATCCATTTCCTTTGTTTGCATGAGGTAGGTTTGTAGTCTGCGTTCGCTACCCCTGCCCACATTCAAGGGAAACCATGAAAGGCTTTTTCTCTTCTCCAGGGACAATACTCAAAACAGCTAACACCAGTGTGGGCGAACAGGCTGAGCCCAGAACAGTCCAGTGTGCCCTGGGAAGATCCTCAGAAGATTTTCATGATTCTCCTCAAATTGCCAGTAATGGGAGAAGCTTTGCTAGTAAGCAAAAAAAAAAAAAAAAAAAAAAAAAAAAAGCAGGGGGGTGGACAGCAGTTTGGGTCTCTCACCCTCTTCAAAATTTGTCTTGTGATTTTAGACATTAGGGGCAGCTCATTCTAACAAAAACCACCACAACAAAAGCTAATAATACTCTGCAAAAATGCATAATCCACATGGCTTTCTGAGAAAGTTCTTGGAATAAAGGTCTCCAAGAAGAGTTTCCTGTTCAGCATCTTCCTCTGCAAAAAACGAACTGGAGTTCATCATCAGCACTTCTTATCACGGCACCCTCCCTTGTAAACAGAAAGACAAATGTAAGATGGCGCCCTTACAAAGCAGCCGAAGATTGTGCAGTAAACCAGGATGCACTGCACCCACACAGTTCTTGAGAAATGGGGTATTTTCTAATAGGCTGACAGGAATAAGCCCTGGTTGTGTAACCACCAAAGCAAACAAATGGAAACCACCCCAAGTAAGAGTAAAGGCAGACCATGTGATAGGATGGCCTAAGTTCCATGAGTTCCATAAGACTGGAGCCCCTCCCTCCCTTAGTACAGCCCTTCCTAATCTTAGGTTAAGAGGAGTTACTGGAGTGAGTTATTTGTATAACCCACAAGAAGACTTCCCACCCCCACATCCTTTAACTACATTAGGTCTGGAAAAGTTAAAATGATTTTTAAGTGTTCCATCAAAATCAGAATGCTTATCACACTGGTTTGGCTACCAGCCTGCATTTAGCTCCCAGTTAATCTCAGTGCTGCTGAGCCTCTTTCCTGGGGAGGGGGTGCTTCCTGGAGGAGGAATGTGCATGTCCACTGCTGTGAGGGAAGATGTGCAGGCAAGAGAAGAAGGACTTGGTTAACCCCCAGTGTTCCAAAGGTGTCCAGAAAACCAACTTAGCTGGAATCCATAGCTTAAAATCCATGGGGAGGAAAAAGCTCAAAACCTTAGAAATGGCTTACAGACCCAAGCCTAAGGAGTTAACGAAGTAGGTAAAGATCTGCTGTCATCCTTCACGTTATCAGTGATGCATGAGATAGGAATGTCTTTCAAGACTTCTTCACCTAAAGCTTGCAGTGTGCTCTACTATTTCTGGTATGAATGCCAGGCAATCTCATAGCCATTTATATTTCAGGGTTCAAATCATACCAACTCCATTTAACATTTATGTGACTTAGGACAAGACATTGATCCTCTCTGTATTTCATCTTCATCGTGAGGAAATTAAAAATACCTTTTCCATTGCCTCATAGGACTACTTAAAAAACTAAATGAAGACCCATGATTTATGTTAACAATGCATGGCATACAGAAGTTTCTGTATAATTTTTGTTTCATTTCCTAGTGGTACTTTCAGGGGGCCATGCCCATGAGAATACCAAAATTTAGTTCTTGCAATCCATACAGCAGGTAAAGGGAAGTTATATAAGTATGAACAATGAGAATGTAAAAATATAGACACTGAATATCAGGCGCTACAGATCAAGGTAAGTCCAGAATGAGGGGAAGAGAAAAGCCTGGAACCTTCTAGTTTAGTACTTCTCCTCATAACCGGTAAATCCTGACCTTCAGGGCTACTGACCATTGTTTCTATTCTGGGCATATTCATATGAGGAATATCAGGAAGGTGCTCATCTTTCACCTAAGCCACACTCATCCATTTTGATACTTAATGAGAGTTGAGAGTAGAATCGGTCATGCAATGAACTTCCTTTCTACCATCTTCAAATCCAGTGCCAACTTAATCACTAAAACACCATCTCAAAACAATGAACTTTGTTGAATTATTAATACCCCCTAACCAAAGACTATAAGTTACTAAATGTTTCCCACACTGGTATTGATTGAAATCTCTCTTCAGACCTGGACATATAAATCTAATAGATGTTAACACAGTACTTTACATTAGGCAATTATGTTAGTCAGCTTTTTCACTGCTGTGACTAAAAGACCCAACAAGAAAAATTTTAGAGGAGATAAAGTTTATTTGGGGGCTCATGGTTTCAGAGGTCTCAATCCATAGATAGTAGGTTCCATTCCTTGAGCCTCACAGTAAGGCAGAGCATCATGGTAGAAGAGTGTGTGTGGTGGAGGGAAGTGGCTTACATGATGAGTAGGAAGCAGAGATAGAGACTCTACTTGCCAGATACAAAATATATACCCCAAAGGCACACACCTAATGACCCGCCTCCTCCAGCCATGCCCTGCCCTCCTTCAGTTACCACTCAGTTAATCCCATTAGGAGATTAATTGACTGATTAGGTTGGTTTTTATACATCAATCATTTCTCTTCTAAACCTTCTTGCATTGTCTCACATATGAGCAGCATTATTCATAGAAAACACTATCAAATTATTCACTTGGGAAGGCACATGTGTGAGAACTTTGTCCTGCTGGGGTCAAAGGCATACAGCAGAAGAAGAGGAAGAAGCCATGAGGCAGAAGGGAAGGGTGACAGAGATTCAAAGTAAGAGGAGGTCTCCATTCCCTACTGCTGATTTGAGGATGGATGAAAGGGACCATAATCCAATCCATGTGGTGGTTCTCCAAGGTGAGTTCTTGATGACAATCAATAGGAATTTAGAGAACTTAGTCTCACAGCCACATGAAACTGAATTTTGCAAACAACCAGAATAGTCTTAGAAATGGATTCTTCTCAGAAGGCCCTAATAAAAGCTCAGCTGGCCAACATGTTGATTCTGCCCTTGTGAGATCATGAACAGAGAGCCCATTCCAGGCCACTCGACCTTTTAACCTACAAAGTTATGATAAAAGGTGTTTGTATTGTTTAAAGATGCTAGCTTTGTGGTAATTTCCTAGATCAGCAAAGGACTAATCTCTGCACTAAGTACACTCTTATTTTCATAAAATGGTGTAAGTAACATCTATGGCAAACCACACCTGAGGAAATCAGTTCTGTGTTCTTCATTTGGGATTGGGAAGTATAAAGGGGAAGGACAAAATATACGCCAACCTCTCCTTGGAAGCTCTCTCAAACAAACATTTTTCATTAAGTAGATTAAGGATCAATACATCAAGAAAAAAGAGGACTCCTAAAAATCTTCTTTGGGAATTGTTAAATAATCCCCAAACAGATAACTAAACATTATTGTTTTGTTTACAAATCATGAAAGATGGCTACTATTAAAGATTTAAGTAGTAACTAGAGACCTAAAATATGGAAATATATTTATATTGAACATGGACATTTATTTCCATTATGCCTGTGTCTTATCTGACAGGGAAGATTCTGCTAGGTTACATTTCCAATGTTTTCTCTGCAAAAAGCATTCAATAGTTTAGGGAGATAGAAATTTCTTCTGAAAAAAAATAAAACAGAAACATTTTCACGATATAGTATGGTAATTAAAAGGGAATGTTTGTTTTTTCTGGAAAGGTAAAATATTGCTGTGGTATAAGGGTAGATGACTCTGGTCATGCAGAGTAAATGAAAAATTAGCCCTACCTGTGTGCAAAGTAGCTGACTATGTAAGAATTGCATCCAATGGGATATTTACTAACACAAAAACTCATACTGCAATAACGTAATTTTGATTATGAGTTTCTGATGATGTGACTAGTAGAAAATATGGATCGTCACTTAAGAGGTGTAGAAATGTGTGAACTGAGAAATTACTTGCTAGAGAAAGGAATATGAGCTATAGTAAACATGTTGCTATATATTTTCCACAAACCAGAAAACAAGTATTTGCAACACATTCAAAATCTTGGTTGGAGGTTGTTAGCAAAGAAGCATTGACACTGTAAGCTACAGCCTCTTCCTTATTAATGCCCTCGAAAAAAAAACCAGAAAAGATGATAAGATAATATTCCAATAGAGTAGAAATGATGACACTAATGCTGTCTGGAGCAAACAGGGTCTTTCCTTCTAAGCACTCAACATGAGGACACACAGGCCAAGCCCTCCAAGGTAGATGTGTCAGAAGTTATTGTGGGCATATTTCTTGGTGCAACTTCAACATATGCTATACATTTTTAGACCTCGTATATCCACAAGAAACAGATGCTTTTTGGAATTACAGGCATGTCAATTTATTTTGTTCAAGCCAACAAGGTAAAATAAAAGAATAGAGCATTTTGAGTGAAGTCTTTAAAATTTTCCATCACACCATCTGCATTCTCACTCAGTTCCCAGATTACTGGGGAAGGCAGTTTGACTTCACTTTCAGGCCAAAGTTACTCAAAATCAGTTACTTAAACACTGCTCCCATGGGATTATCTGAATTTGCAAGACCATGTGTGTCTTTTATGCTTATAATTTACTTTCTTCCTTTTTTACATAAAAACATCTAAAATATTTTGTGATTTTAGTTAAGTACAGAGAACAATATACCAAACAGTATTATAATCACAATATAACTTGATTAAAATTTATGTTTTGCAAATTCATCATCAGCTCAAGTTATAAGAAAGTATTTGATTGGTCCCAGACAGTGAATGGACACTACTTTTTTATTTCCATTTGAATACCTTTGTCCCATCTGTGATAGTCCTTTCTATAGAAATCACTGTGTGTTCATTCAACTTTCTAAAGAGAAAAGAAAGATTTTTGCTGGGAAGTTTTCTTTAAAAATATTATTTCTTTGAGTCAGAAACTTGGTATTATATCACTGTGTCCCATACCCTCCTTACATCAAGTGCTGTCTTCTTTTATTTCAAATGAATCATTCATTTTCTCCCACATTCTCCCCGTACCAAAATAAGATAGCTACTACTAGGACTACTAAAGAGTTTTAGTATACCCCCACCCATCTTGAGGCCTACCAGAGAATACATCCCTAACCTCTCTCTGGCTCTCCTTTCTGTCTCTGCTTAGCAAACATTCAATCAGCCTCTCTTCCCTCCTACTACACCCACAGGTTCTCTTTGTCAGTGAATCCACTAATTCCTGAAGAGAATCTCCCTTCCACTGCCTGTTTTCATCTTTTTTCTTATCGCCACTATTTCAGAGCACACTTTTAATTTTCTACTGCCAAAGAATACACAAGATGGATCTTAGAGGAGAAAAAAAAAATGAAGAGAATTAAGGTCTTTTTTGAATTAAGCTCAAGTATTTTTGTAAAAATGTACACTCCTGTTTGGGAATGGGTGCTTGGTTCTTGCTTTCATCAATGTCTGATGAGATTAGCCTACCAGAACTCAGCAGAGCCAGCACACTTTGTGATTGAATACATACTATATGTGGGCATTTAATGAAGAAATGAATTAGATACTCTCAGATATGCAAATAAAGAAAAATAGTGCAAAGTGGAGTAGCTTGTCCAGATTCATATAAATGTGGATGGGAATTAAATTCCAGCCTGGTTGTCTCCAAGAGTGCTTTCTGCCAAGTAACGTGGCCTTCCAAGTAACTGGCAGTTCTGTGGTCTTTGTATCATGAAAGGATTAAATATATAGGTCCCTTTGTAACCTTTTCTCTCTTCCACAGCCATAGACATTCCCTCAAATCCAGGCCTGTCTTCTTCCAGTTCAGTCTGATGCTAACAGGTCAGACAATAGGGCTGATAGAAATAATCACTAACTACTTGAAAAATATTAGAGGCACAACCTATGGTGTTTTTCATTAATTTATTTTGATAGCACAACTTCTCAAAGGGTCATAAGGGGCCCATTCCAATTCATATGTGGCCAACTCCAAAGGCATGAAAAATTATTATACAGATAAAAAGAAATTGCAAGATGAATGACTATTAAGATAGCTTGACTCAGAACACATCTTAGGATCCATCGAGGTAATCACTCAAAAGCTGTTCAAAAAGACTCATTTTAATCAAATGAATGCTTAGGAATAATTTAAACATTCCAGAGGTCATGGCTCCAGTGATAGACTAAATGGAGAATGTCCTCCTTGATGCTTCATCAGTGACTAGTACTGGTAAGAGGGGACCCTAACCTGTCTTAACATTTCGGTTCGGGTCTTCTACTTTCGGTCACAATTGGAATAGGAAAAGGCACAATATAAAATCAGAATTTTTCTCTCTCAGAAAGATTCTATTACCTCCTATTGTGAACTTGGTGAAAAGTTCAGTTTGGAGTCTTTTTTTTTATTCAGGTGAAGGGTTGGGTCATGTCTCATTTCCCCCAAAATAGTTCATCCATCTGAGCCTCTGAAGCCAAAGGAATTGAATCCTGAAGCATGTTTTATTACTGTTTCTTTAGGATGGAGAAGGAGTCTTGGAATTGTACGTCCCCCTGAAGCTGCAGAAGTTAAAGGCCCACTGTGTCCTCCAAAATCAAAATCATCTGCTGAGGGAGCATTGAGACTTCCTGTGGAAAGTACAAACTTTAAAGGTTTCTATTTCCACTGCTCATCTGAAATAATGTAGGATTTATGATTTCATAGTATATGCAAGTAGGAAAGCCTCCTGTTAGATTGTAGGTTATGCTCATAGCTTCTGAGAGTGTCAATCTAAGGGTGGAGGGGCAGGCAGCACAGGCCTAGATGTATATGGAAACAGATGTGTTTGCCTCTTGTGGAACCAGAGATTTGGAACCCTGGCTGCAGAGTTTGTTTTTCCAGTCCAATACCCTTGAATTATTTTAAATGCTATTACTAAATGACTGTAACCCTTTTAAGAGTCTTTGCCTATTTCAATTTATGAATGTTGCTTTTCTGCTCTTTTGCATTATGTCTCATAATGAGTGCAAATAAGTTAACCATTTTTCTTGAGGAGTCCTATGAAATCTATTTCCATACTGTTGCTTGTTGTTATTTTTCATTTTAAATGTTTTATTTTACCCTTTGGGTTGGGGGGTGGGGTGGGGAACTAAAGCCAGAATCCTCTTTACCCCAAAGAATGTCAAATATATTGTACAGCACTTGTCCACAACATATGTCAAGGCTTCTGCAGCTACTCTGCTTCCCCCTTCAACAGCAAACACAGCATCTACAGGTCAGCATGAAATAGCTGACAAAAGCGGTATTTTGTTCATTTTAGACAAAAATCTACACCGGGGATTGACTTTAATCCAGTTCCTTGGGTAACAGCCCACACTCTTGAATCTCTCAGACTGTAAACAAATCAGTTTTCAGAAATAATAGCTAGAGAAAAAAAAAAAACACAATGTAAATTGGGGATAAAATCTTTATCTTCTCAATCATTTTTTTTTTTTTCATGTTTCAAGATGGAACAGATACCCAGAAGACTGGGTAATAAATAGATAGGGATAATGAAGATATAGAATGAAAGGAAATAATGGCATTCTCTAGAACTCTCCAAGAAGCCTGAGGTATCTTCCAAATGAATATGCTGTCATTAATATTGATTCAGTTTTGTATACAATTACTTTTATAAGTCACATAAAGTTACACCAAAATAAATTGGACAAAGCTAACCATGAAATCTGTCATCCTAATATGTAAACCATTTTATTTTTTTCTCTTTTGTAGTCTATCATAGTGTATGTCTATAATATTAAAATGTCACATATAGGTATATATCATATATCTATTATGGATGAATTTCTCATTAGACTCATAAGAATTTTTTTTGTATTTCTTAAGTCTTTATAACAATCTTTTTTCAAACAGTTCCTTTGAATTGATGTAATATAATTCACTCAACTATTGATGAACCAGCTATCTACCTTGGGCATGTTACATAAGCTTTATGAGTGCCAGTTAATTCTGCTATAAAATGGTAGTAATATTATTTACATCTTGAGGTCATTGTTGACTGTTAAATAAGCTAATATGTATGAAGCATTTAACATAGAGTTTGGCACTAAAGAAGAACTCAATATATACTACCTTTTAAAAATGGTTTTTACTGAAATTTTACAACATTTTTAATAAACATCTTCACTAAAGATGTGTTTTTTTTAAACTGTATTCTCATAAGTTCCCAAGAGTAAAATCTGAAGAAAAAAAAAAAAACATTTCTGCATTCATTTATGCTAATTATAAGAATTACAATGCAACTGAAAGCTTTATGCATATTGGATTGGATACATTATCACAATTGTCAAAAAGTACCTATGGGATATTTATCTCAGCATGGTGTTGTGTGGAATACTCTACTGAACACATTAAACCAATTTGGTCCTTGACTGTTACATTCTCAAACAGCACAATAGGAGAAATATGTTGAGTCTTACCAGTTCAACTTAGCTTGAAATAAGCTAAGAAATACAATATAAAGCCATATATGTGTGATCTCTTGAGCCCTGCTACCTTCAGGTGTTTAAAATTGTGAGTAAAAGATCATGTTAACAAAAGACATATTATTTATGTACAACCAACTCTGAATATTGAGCATCAGAATAAACTCCAGTGGTTAATAGAGATCAAGGAGAACTCTGCTCTTGTCTAAATCCACAGCAAGGAAAGGAGAGGAGCAGCCCCCAATGCCTCAGCCTTTGTGCAGGAATAAGAGGAACACCAAATGTGTAAAAGTAGCACAAACTGGCCAGGAACCTTCATTTGGCCGTGCAAGTGCTTGCTCATATTTCTTAAGAAACAAGAAAAAGGAACAAGGAAGTGTAACAAAAATCAAAGCATTGTTCATTGGTGTTTGCTATCAAACTAGCACACCTCGCTCACACACCTAATGCTTCCCTTCCTCTCTGGGCTTTAGTTAGCACTGCTTCCTCTATCTGAGATTCTCTTTTTTCCTGTGCATATTCTCCTTGGGGAAATCCATCCTCTCTCTAACAGCCTGCCTCTTTCAAGAAGCTTTATCCCAGGAAAACAAAATCAAATGAACAAGTTTTTGTACAGATGCCAATGCAGAAGAGAAGTGAGAGATGAGGTGTAATCCACAGGAGATGCAGGAATAGAGGATGGAAAGGAGTGTCTTGGGAAATACTAACATGTGGGAAATGGGCCAAGAAAGAATGACCACAATGACATGGTGCTGGGTGATTTCATGTAGCTGAGCATTTCCAGTGAAGGTATTTATTTAAAAAAAAAAAAAAAAAAAAAAATATATATATATATATATATATATATATATATATATATATGTGACTGGGATTGAAATCAGACTATCATACTCCATCTAGGTCCCTTGCTCATTGTCCTTTTCTCTGTTGAGGGTATCTTTAGGCCCAATGGGATCTAATTTCCTTATGAAGTAAGAGGACACCAGGAATGCAGCAAAACCCAGCAGCTTGGTACACTACAAGCATAAGAATACCCTCCATGTTACTTAGTTACCACTGTCCTCCCCACCCCCACTGCCTTAAGAAATCACCTTGAAAAGCAAGAATTTCATTCTTTTAGAGTTCACAAAATTTAAAAGGTTGCAGAACATTATAAAGAGTCAGTGACAAGGATACTTTTTGTGCCCTGAAAAAGTTCCATTGTGGGCATTCCATAAGAAAATGGGCTTTTGTGCCTTTCATAGATTACAGTTCCTTTACACAATGGACTTGTCTAAGTTTCTTCCTGTTTTCCAATCAGTTAAATTTAGAACGATTGTTTCCATCTCTTATGAGATATGATGTCTAGGAAAAGTGAATGCCTAGATGCGATACCAGGGCCCAGCAGGTCTGTGCGATTCAGTTGTAGCCAGGGACATCACCCAACTCCAAGCCTTTCTCTAGGGTTTCCCATGGGCACAAAGGGTATTTTCCCTCGTGGTGGCTAGTTTGCTCCTTCTTAATATAAACTCTAAGTTTTCTGACGCCTTAACACAAAGAATACTGTTTTTAATACAAGACCACTTATTTTTAGAGATGACCTTCTTATTTTGACTTTATGTAACTTTTTAAAAATCAAACAATATGTGATTATTTTATTAAGAATGTGAAAATGCACTTACCTAAAAAGGGTAAAAAATATATCCATTCTCCCACAGATAACCACTTTTAACCTTTTGGAATATGTCTTTCTAGATTCCAAAATAATATTTAGAAATTAATATCACACTTTAAAAATATATTTACATGTCACAAAATTTTATTTATATATTTATAAAAATGAATGCATAATAATATATGATTCTGAAATTTGCTTTTATCTTTCTATGCCAGTACTAATACTTCCACTACATTACTTTATGACTATAGGGTTTTAATTGTCAAGCCACTTGTGTACCACATCCTTTATACTGTTGGGATCTTGGATACAATAAATCTTATAAATAACAGTACTTTGAAATATGAGAATAATTATTTGTCCAGGCTGTGGAGCCTACCTTTGCCACTTACCCAATGTGTAGACTTAGGCAAAATCTTAAACTTTTTGACCTCATCTGTAGGGTGAGAAGAATACTTGGTTCATTAGGTTTACTCTGAAGATTTAGCTCCATATGTCAGTGCTTACAATGGTGCCTTGCCCAGAACAAAAGCTCATAACTAAGATAGCATTACCCTTCTTCAGTCTGGTGCTACATATTGAGTAAAGGCTGTTATAATAACATATAAGGTCCTAAATTTAAGTTCTGGGCATCCGCCCTCCCCCACTGCCAATTTCTTTTTCCCCAAAGAAATCTCTAACTTTAGTTAGAAAGTTAACAACTCTTTTGTGGAAATTTAAACAAGTTCTTTTGCAAACCCTTTGAAATTTCAGCATGTGCAATTTGGTGAATTCTATGCCTGTGGAACCAAAGAAAAAGTAGAGCTACTCCAGGGGCTTTGGCTTTCTCAAAACATTGCTCCAGGTGCCTTAGCATGGCTAGGAGACTAGGTCTTTTCTGGCTCCTGTGTCTAAAATGATATGGCACAGGGATGTGGCCAGGCTAAGCCCCTGTGAATACAAAAGTCTCTGTAAATTGTGATGGACATTTGTCCAATGTCTAGAAAAATGTCACATGAATTAAGACAAAACAATGATTTTAGAGGTAAAGAAGTGACATTATCTCTTTAAGCCCAACAGATTTCTGCATGGCAGCCTCACAAAGATTGTTGTTGTTGATTTGAAATTAACTCTCGTAGACATTGGCTGGAAAATTCCAGTGAAAGATAATCAAATCATTGAAGAAAACTCCAGACTGAAACCTATGTTTATTTGATTTGGGGCCTTTTTGCTCCAGCCTCAACCAATTTACCTCTAAATATTAAGAACATTTGTGAGTTGATAATCCTGTAGATCAAAGAAAAGGTGAAGAGTTAGAACAAGTTTAATGACTTTGTTCCCCTCATACAACTTTGGTTTTATGAGAAATTATCCCAATTTGCCAAGAAAAAACAAACAAACAAACAAAAACCCAGAAATTTGTTTTGTTATGTATCAAATAACTTGTCTTAAAAATACCCCAGCAGCATTAGTTATTCTAACAAAAAGTTTTTAACTGCTCTCACACATGAAGCATTTAGCCTAGAAAAGGGCCACATTGTCCAGCACAGTATTTGATTTACCAGTGCTAAAGCATTGTTCATGCCAGTGCAGAGGATGTAAGCAACAGAAGAGGCAGAGAGCACAACAGGCCTGCCCTGCAGGGTTTCCACTTGGCTGTCCACCAACAACAAACAGCAAAATCTCCAAACATTTTAGAGGCAAAGTCTTGTGGTACAAGGTTAAAGTTCTTGAAATGCATCAAAGACACGCTGAATTGCAGCAGGGAGTGTGTTGTTTTCCATTGGAACAAAGGTAACTCTCCCAGGTCCCAAAACCCAAAGGGGAAAAGAGGCCCCTAAACTGGCTAACTACCAGACTATGTTGGTCTCAGTGGCTGTCACATATGCTCGATGAGACTGTGGTGCATATGACCCTATTCCTTATAGATCCAGGATTGGTGTCAACACTTCCTAACTTAATTCTTATTGAAGACCTATGATTAAATGCTGGTGGCCAATAGCCCTCATCAGCTAATTTTCTCATTTATAAGCCACTCTCCTAGTTAGTATTGGAATGGTTTTGATGAAATAGATATCCCAGCCTTGTGAGGGAGATAGATGAGTAGTGGATAAATTAAAAGAAAGCACAACAAGTCAGCAACAAGAGTATATACAAGTTGACATTGACATCACACAAAAAAAGAGAGTGACAAATTCTTTTCAGGATTATTCAAGAAGATTTAACAGGTGAGGTGACAGCTTGGCTGGGTGCCACATGAAAAGAGGGGTTTTCTGAACAAAGACATTTGCAACTCTATGCACAACTCTGAAAGACCCTGTTGTATACTGATGTGGTAAGAACTCCGAGAAAGATAAATCTGGAGATGATAATGAAGCCTTTAAATCAGTTGCAAAAATTAGACTTATTCTATAGAGTCAATATAATTTTGGGCAAAAGAATGCTAAAAGAAGTTTTTTTAATTTGGCCAATCCACGAAAGAAGTTTGGGATTCTTAAACATTGAATGTTGCTGAGGCTGAAAAACTCAGGCCTTACCTTCAACAATAGGAAAAGATGATTTTGTTTCTGTATCTTTTTTTTTTTTTTTTTAACCTTTCTCTTTGTGGCTCTGAGACCTTCACATTATTTGTCTCTGTCACCAAAGCTCACCCACCTACACTTCCAGGCCTAATGTATATGACCAAAATGTGCTGGCAAGTCCCATTTTCATAGAATCTGCTTTTCTCTAGCTGACTGAGCAAGTATTTCATATATGAAGATGATTTACTATGTTAACCCTTTCAGTCAAAAAATTTTGTGTTTCATGGTGGACCCTCAGTCACAGAACCAGACAACTGAATGAAGGCGGACATTGCAGGCCTGGTAACATTTTGCCATAGGAGGCGATGCTTCTTGGAAGAGGGGATTGCAAATTTTATTCAATCACAAATAGATGATGTCTTTCTCCATATACCAATAAAGCTGATTCTAGGGAGGAAATGAAGAAAGGAGGCACATACACAGGGAACACGGGGAAAAGGATGGTCTTGCCTAGAGGGTGACTTATTTATTTCACATTGCTGTCTCTCGCTCAAAGAACATGTGTTCTGATTGCTTACTCATAGTGCCATGATGTATTCATATATTAAATGGTAATAATAATTTAGTGAAATCTCTTTCACTAAATGATCAGATCAACCAATGCTACAAAGAATCGCCCTATAAACTACTCTCCCTGGTAAATGGAAGGTCTCCTGCCAGAAGGCCAATCGTACACACTTCCACGACCATATATTTAGTTACCAAAAGTCAGTTGTGAAAGATATGGAATAACAACCCCCAGAGAGAAAGGATGGGTCCTGGGTGGAGAAGGCAATTAATGGGTTCTGGGCTCTGACTTTCATCCCAGTATCAATGGGTTTTGAGATTTTACAGCTGTTTTCCTGATTTAGATTTTGAACCTGCACAACTAGTTTCCTGACCGCCCAAGTCTCTCATGATTAAGTCACACCAAACATTCTGCTATTGTTAACTCTCATTAAAACCTAGACCTCATTAGACCCCTTTTGTAATCAGTAGCTATTTTCTCCCCTAAAACTGTACTATTCTGCTGCTAGTTAGAAAAGACATCTTGCTGATCCATTGAGGTCTGCTCCTGTTTCAGTTATTTTTGCTTACAAGTTGTGCTTGTTCCCAAACTCATTCATGCCAATTGCTTTTTTAAAGGTATTTTATTAATGCTTCTAAATTAAATATTATGTAAACTGATCAAATATAAGTACCTCCTATGATTGTGCATCTTTAAAATTTAAATTAATATTTTATAATGACTTCAGAAAGGGGAGTAAATAAGAAAAAAAGTGAAGGGAAAAATAAAAAGAATATTGCCATACATTTATATTCACTTCCCCCAAATAGGGCACTTCTGGGGAAGAGCAAGGGACAAGACACAAGGCCACTTCCCAAGGACCCACACTGACTTCCAATTCATATATTTATAAAATGGGAATTCATTATATATGTATATGGGAATTTTCTTTTAAATCAAACCTCTGCTTCTTTCCTTTCTCATCATATGCAAAGGCCCCCAAAATACTCAATTTTCAGAATCTGATCACTTTATGTCCTGTTTCCTTGAGGAAACATTTTAGAAGTTCCTTAAATTCTAACTTTTAGAACATTCAAACTATACATTTTTCCATGGGTTGTACATCTTTATTTAGAGGTTCAAAATCTGCAGATTGGTTTTCTTCCTGCATCTGTTTAATGCCATGTTTTCCCTGAGGAGATTCAGGCAAAATGTTTAATTGCCTGACTTGAGGCAGAGCTGAGAGTGAAACAGCTGCAGGTGGGGAGGGTGAGAGAGAAGGGCACAGGTATCAGAAAACATGGGGGAAAAAAACCCTATTTGTTAAGCAAACCAAAAAATGAAAATTTAATTAAAAGCAAAAAAGAATTATCATCCCACTGCATTAACATGAAAAGAAATTATTACCTTCTACTCAATATTCTGCCATGGAATTTTTATTTAATTATTAAAGCAGCAGTAAGTAAAAACCATGGCATCACATAAATATGATGAATTTGGCATATTGCATTTGACCATAAGCAATGACACAGAGATTCTAAAAAATGTAACAGAACTTTTCCTTTGGATCTAAGCCCTGTGAACTGAAACTCACTGATTTCTGAGATGCTTCTTATTTTCTTTTGACCAAAGGAAAAAAATCATGTTTTTTTTTTTTTTTTTTTTTTTTGTAGGCAAACCATGAAATACAAACAAAAGTCAAAATGAGTCCAGCGGGATGTCAAGCCTCTTCATATATAGCTTTGAAGCCTCTTGAAATAATACTAGAGGAACTAATGAAATGGGAAATGGTATGACTTGCAAAATGCACCTAGAGCAAGCACATGATCTCCTTCTCCTTCTCTCCCTCTCTCTCTTACATTGTAAGAGTGAACATGCTTCATCCTCTTGCCAAGGGCCACTTCCCTCACTTATCCTGTTACATTATTATTTGTGCTGGCATTCATTTTCTGCCTGTTCTCCAGGGTTGGGTTGCCACAGTGAAACTTTGAGGTGGTCTTTTCTCCATCAGACATCCCTCCTCTCAGCTTCTCCTGGCCTGCCCCTCCTTGTCTTATTTCCACATCCATGGGAAGCTAATTTTGATCCCATTCTTTGGCTCACCACAGGGTGATATTTTCAAATGCTCATTTCTTGGGAGGGAAATGGTGAAATAAATGAGACTGGGAGGGAAAGAGGGTTATGGCATTTTCTCTACATTTTATGTACTTAGAGATTTTTTATGGTAAATTTGAAAAACATCATTTTGGCCACCTTTTGGTAATGTAGCAGACTACCCAAAGAAATGGTCCCACCTCCTGCCACCCTCCCTTCACTGTTGTGTCCATGTTCTCCTCTTCCCACACGGTTTCTCATTGCAATGACTGGCAAAGAGAGTGGAACAAGTAGGCACCACCTATGGTGTTTTGAACAAAATCAATGCCTGGCACCTTACAAAGGAAGGCAGAATGTTCAATAGGTTTTATTAGCTCTCAAGGCTTTTGGTACAGTTCTTCAGGGGGAGGAGGCGATGGGGAATGGGAAGCACAAAAGGGCAAGGAAAGTCCTGATTATCTTTCAAGGCATCTCAGAATTTTCAATGATGTTGTCTTGGCATGGGAAATTACTCACCAAGTTATGGTCAGCATTATAACAAATGCCTTTTATGTCCAATGGTAAAACAAATAGAAAGGAGCAGGGAATGAATCTGCAATTACTTCATTCTTCTGTAACTTCAGTAATGCTTTTATGAGTTAAAATGATTTACTAGTAAAAAGAAGATGGGTCCAGGGGAAAGAATATAAGACCCCAAGTTCCTTCGTTTCATTACATCAGAGTGAAACTTCTCCTGTCCCATTCCCAGTGCCCACACATGGAGTGAACTTTATCACCACTTGGTACGGTCACAGTTACCTCTTGAGGGCAAATTTCTCTACGATGTCCAAATAGTCTTATTTTCTCTGTTGCTAAATATAATCTTAGATTGTATGCCTCCTTCTTCCTAACTAGAAAATAAACTGTTGATTGGATAGAACCAAACAGACTGTGAAGCAAGTAGATTGTAGTTAATAATCATTTCTGCTTAGCTTTTATAAAACTGCAGTACAGCAGATTATTCCCACAGCAAAACTGTCATTTTAACCTAAGTTCTGATTATGAAAGAACTCAAGATTTCTGAACATTTTACATATTGAACATTATTATACTATTTAACCATTTGCTAAAAATCAGCAGTTAAAGGGAAAGAATGAGGAATTTATTCTCCTTTTCATTCAATAAAATCAAGTTTACTTATACTTGATTGACGGAAGTATTTTTGTGAATAATAATGTGAGCTTGTAAGTGTAGTTGAAATGAAGTAATTAGAAAAATCATCATGTGCCACCACCAACTTCTAATAATGAATTAGACAAAGATCCAGAAGACCAACTAAAACTTAGATTAAATGATGCAGAATAAAACATTATCATGATGTCAAGTGTCATCTTACACTTGACTGTCCAATTCAATGGGAAAAAATGAATTTATTGTAGAAATAACTCACATCAAATAATCAATTTTAGCATCATTAACAGTGGTACACCTTGTCATTATGCAATATAAAGTATACAGTAATGTCTGTAGATGAGTTGTACCAAAATATTCAACCAACACTTAATTAAACCTTTAGAACTAACAACCAGTCTAAAAGAAACATGGAGGATTATCACAAGATAAACCTCACCACAAGGAAGTGAAAAGACAACATTTGAAGGGACATTCCTCCAGGAAATTGAACTGGGTATCCTCAAATGATCCTCACTAAGGGAAAAAAAAAAAGAAAAGAAAAGATAGGGGGGTGGTTCTCATATAAAAGGCCTAAAAAACAAAATCACCAAAACCAATGTCTAAAGATTGATTGGATTATATTTCAGAAAAAAAAGCAATGAACAATATTTTGCAACAATTTGCAAATTTGGAATGTAAGGGGAATATTGGATAATACTAAGGAAATATGGTTAATTTTCCTTTTTGGAGATAAAAGTGAAGAGGATTAGAAGAGAAATGTCATGTCTGCAACAGTTAGAGTTTAGCAAGTTGGTAGTGGGACTTTGGCTACCAGAGCACTTTTTTCTCAAATCTGCTGCATGTTGGTAAATCATTTCAAAGTAAGAGTTTAAGAATGTGGGAGAAGCAGCCGGGCACGGTGGCGCACGCCTGTAATCCCAGCACTTTGGGAGGCTGAGGCAGGAGGATCACAAGTTCAAAGCCAGCCTCAGCAATGGCGAGGCACTTAGCAACTCAGTGAGACCCTGTCTCTAAATAAAATACAAAAAAGGGCTGGGGATGTGACCCAGTGGTCGAGTGCCCCTGAGTTCAATCCCCGTACCACAAAAAAAAAAAAAAAAAAAACCCAAAAAAAAAAAGAATGTGGGAGAAGCAGAGGAAAAAAGAGTGCCTTCAGTGGAAGAGTGTTCCTCTTTAGCTTGTCACGTGACACGGTTTTATTTTCACCCTACCTAAACTCTTTAAGAATAAACACTAACATCTTGATGATTTATATAAAACTTACCATTGCCTTTATACTTTTGCTGTGACTATTCTTATGAAGTGAATATCCTTATAAAGACTGTCTACAGATATATTTTTCAAACTGACTTCCTTGTACGCATTGCAAGAAATAATGACCAGTCCTAAAATGAGGCTCCCTGTTCTGGCTCAGACCTTACAATGAAATGCCAGGTAGATTCTTCCAGAACATCTCTCAAGATAAAAATCTATCCTCGGCCAGGCATGGTGGTGCACGCCTGTAATCCCAGCACTTGGGAGGCTGAGGCAGGAGGATCGCGAGTTCAAAGCCAGCCTCAGCAATAGTGAGGCACTTAGCAACTTAGTGAGACCCTGTCTCTAACAAAAATACAAAAAAGGTCTGGGGATGGGGCCCAGTGGTCGAGTGCCCCTGAGGTCAATCACCAGTACCAAAAAAAAAAAAAAAAAAAATCTATCCTCAAAGTAGCTTTCCCATTCATACCTTCAGTGTGTTAAATCTGAATATGGTGCTCCAGGCCTGTGCTCCATTTGTGGCACCAGGACTCTCTGAACTTCAGTATTTTAATTTACAAGGTGGTGGCCATGTTACCTTCTCTTGACTAAAGGAGGAATGCATGAAAATGTGATCTGAGATCAGCTAAGCATGCACAAATTTAATGATTATTTAATCAGGTGCCTCATTAAGAATAAGCAGTTTCCCATTTTACATTTCTAATGCTACGTTTCTAATGCCACATTCATCCTATAAAACATCTTAAAAGTTTCCCAGAATTTAAAATATATCTATATGAAACATTAATAACTTTTATTACATCTTTATTTTTTCTTTCTTAACAAGGACAATATTTAACATGTTCATACCCCCTTCATATTCTTGGAGCATTCTCACAATGTCCTCTGGAAATGGGAATAGTTAATTTAATTTTTGTTCATTACAGAAGGGGTTTCATAACACCTCAGTGTCCCCAAACCCTGCAGTGAGGAAGCTGGTCTCAATAGCTCCTGGTTCCCTCTTTTGGCTACAGGCTACGCTGCCTATATTGGATCCATCTGCACAAATCAGCAAGTTGATCTTGCAACTTTTCCAGAATCACTTGTGATTTCGTCAAGGGCAGGGTGGAGATGTACAATGAGATTCCTTTCCCAGCAGCTGGATTGGATCTTGAAGGCCCTGTTGCCAGAGCTTGTCCCTTTTTTGCTGTGTGGTGTTGTGCAAGATCCTCTTCTCAGCCCCACGCCCAGACACCAGCTGGGTAGGGGGAGGAGTGGGAAGAGGGTGGGGTATGGAATCCAGTCCATGGTGGTATTAAATAACAAACCAAGTGACCCAACACTGCACCATAGGAAAGAATCATTTTGAACTTCCTTTGACATGACTGAATAGTATACATCATTTAAAAAGAAGTATTTCAGTGAACACATTTTTGGGCTAATCTTGGTTCAAGTGTTAGGGTATTGCTTACCTTCCTATAATCCAAATGGGTTTACTTCAAAAGCATGTTAGCCATTTTACAAACAAAGCATTTATGAATTCAGGCTTTTGTTTTCTTTATCTGAGCATACATGGATAGATGTTCAGTAAGTGCTTCATTGTAATGATGATGGTGGTGGTGCTGATAAATTTTGTGCTGTGCATAGTGGCACATACCTTCAATCCCAGCAACTTGGAAGGCTGAAGAGGAGGTGCAAGTTTAAAACTAGCCTCAGCGACTTAGCAAAACCCTAAACAACTTAAGGAGAACCTGTCTCTAAAAAAAGAAAAAAAATAGAAGAAGGGCAAAAGGGAGTGGATGAGGCTCAGTGGTTGAGCACCCCTGGGTTCAATCCCTGGTATCAAAAAAAAAAAAAAAAAAAAAAAAAAAAAAAAAAGCCAGGCGTGGTGGCGCATGCCTGTAATCCCAGCACTTGGGAGGCTGAGGCAGGAGGATCGCGAGTTCAAAGCCACCCTCAGCACTGGCGAGGCACTTGGCAACTCAGTGAGACCCTGTCTCTAATAAAATACAAAAAAAAGGGCTGGGGATGTGGCCCAGTGGTCGAGTGCCCCTGAGTTCAATCCCCAGTACCAAAAAAAAAAAGTAAATTTCTTTTTTATTCCATATGTCAGTGATGAACATTTGGAAATTCATTTTCACTTGTGGAGTGAGCATCTAAGAACCATATTGCTTCAATGAATACCATAAAACTGTAGTTGAATTATTAGACTGTGGTTGAACTATTAGAACTCATTATTGATCAAATATTTGTAATGAGTCAGAATTCACAAAGAACTATTTTATCTTTTGAAATATTCCATTTATTTCTTATTGATTTCAATATGTATTATGTCCTCTTTCTCTCATCTCAAATTCTATATTCACCAGATAAGCATTAAATGTACCTTCAAAGAATGTCCTTTTTATGACAAGTTTTATTTCACATAATATGAATTTTCTATTCCATTCAGTCTCTCTTATAAACATGCATAATACTGACTTTTGATAAAGTTAAATACAATTGCCCTTCAGTATCCTAGGGGGATTGGTTCTAGCATTCCACAGATACCAAAATCAGAGGATGCTCAAGTTCCTTATATAAAATGGTGCTGTATTTGCATCTAAGCCATGCACATCCTCTCATATCCTGTATATCATCAAGACTACTTATAATACCTAATACAGCAAATTACAAAATGAAAGCTCTATGTAAATAGCTGTTATACAGTATTTTTTAGGGAATGATGGCAATAATAAAAGTGTTCAGTACAGAGGCAACATATTTTTGAATACTTTGGATCCATGGTTGTTTGACTTTGCAGAAGCAGAAGAACCTGCAAATACAGAGACCTAGCCAGACATTTGTATCATTAAGTGCCTACATCTGGCTTCATGGAGTTTCATTTAAACCATAGGTTTTATTTGATGACTGCACAGTTCTAAAGAATGAACCAGAATGTCCATAAAAACAACAAACAATGGGCAGGAAAACCTTTAAATGCCTTAGAAATCCAAGTCAAATAATAAAAATGATCTAACATTTATCTGGAATGTTGTAATTTGTTAAACAGGTGTTTTAAGTTTCAGGGACAATATCGGATTTGTGTCAATTATTTTCCCAACTAAATGAGACAATAATTATAATTTTGCAAATTTTTAATATAAGTGAATTTTTTCATTTTAAAAATACAGTCCTTGTCAAATAGTATCACCATTTTTCAGTAGAGTAAAGGTGATCACTATATTAAGAATCAGTTTGCAAAGCAATTCCAATTCTATTTTAATTTCTAAGATAAAGATTCCCTCTTGATCCTCAGACCCTTGGATCTTCCACCCTCTTGGACATAGCAGTGAAAGGAATAAATTCCTTATGCTCTAGATGAATGTGCTTAATGTGCCCCTAAAATATTTGAATGGATACTTGAGAACACAAGGACTTTCCTGAGATGCACTATCCACATTGCCAAAAACAATCATGCTTTACTTAGTGAAAATCTAGCCGCTACTAGCCTGAATCCTCAGATTGGAGTGGGCCCATCTCCTTGCCTGTAGGTGATGACACTTCTGATCAGACATGGCTCTTTCTAAACGAGCCCACAGAGACCCTTAGAGAGTTCTTATCATCTCAGTGTTTTAGTTGATCCCTACTGAATGAGCATCACACACAAGAGAAAGCTTATTTTTCTCTTTATTAAGAGTAGGGGCTTGTGAAAATGTTTGGCCTTTTCATATCTGGCCGTGGAAAGCTAAGATACCATCCACAGAGATTTAGTAATTTTACTCAATAACCTTCTGCATGTCAGAACAGAGTAATGAAGACCATTACAGGTGAATCCTTATTCTTCAATCTAAATAGTAGGCATTAGTTGATCATGCTAGCATGGCGTTTACTATAGCACCTGGGGTCTGTCTATAGTTCAAAATAGAATAAGCAATAAACAGTCGAGTAGAACTTGGATTATTTGGATCCTATTCCACTATAATCCTCAATCAACTGAAAGTTTCCATCCTTTGCTTTGAGAAAAAATGGCAGAACATTTAGAAAACCAACTGCTGGCAGCTATAAGAAACAAAACAAGTGGCAATCACAAAATTCTATTCTGAGCTTATAATATTTTTCTTCCAAATCTAACCTACATCAACAGTTCCCAGCCATCTCTACCTTTAGTCTCTCTAAGCTTTCTTCTACTGTGTCCCTCACTAACCTGACCATTTTTTTTTTTTTTTTTTTTTTTTTTTTTTTTTTTTTTGTATAGGGGCACTTAACCACTGAGTCACATCCCACATTGCCAGTCCTTTTTATTTTGATATAGTTTCTTGCTAAGTTGCTAAGGACTTTACTAAGCAGCTGAGGCTGGCCTCAAACTTGTGATTCTCCTTGCTCCCAATCAGCTGGGATTACAGGTGTGCACCACCATACCCTGCCTAGCCTGGCCTCCCAAACCCCTTAGTCAGACTTCCAAGGACCTCCACCGTTCAAACAATATACTCTTCTTGTTCCTCTGACCTCATCCTTTCTGCCACAGTGTCCTATACACTGTCCACCAGTGTGCCTTCTATGTAAACATTTTCACTCCTCCCCTTTATCATACCTGGAAGACTCTCCTAATTCTTTGTCTTCAAATGATGATCACCCTTCAAAGTTCCAATCAAGTCACTATTTGTTCACAAAATCTTCCTAGAATATCCTAGGCTGCAGGGATCCTCAAACCCTATGCTATATTTTGGATCTTAAATGTCCTCCTAAGACCCATATGTTGAAGGCTTGGTCCCCAGCCCATGGTGACCCCGGGAGGTGGTGGAAACTTGGAGAGGTGAGGCCTAGTACAAGGTCACCGTGAATATGCTCTTGAAGGAGATTATGCGACTCCAGCCTCTTCTTCCCCTCTTTGGCTCCCCAGCTATAAAGTGAGCAGTTTTTGTATGCACTACTACCATAATGTACTACCTTAATATAGAGCCCAAAGCAATGAGGCCCATTGATCATAGACAGAAACCTCTGAAACTCTGAGCCAAAATAAAGTTTTCCTTTATATAAGTTTATAAAACCTCAGGTATTTGTTATAGTGATACAGAGTTGACTAGCTCAACCTATCTCATTCAAAAGGGGAAATGTCTCTACAAACTGCTACCAGATGTGAAGAATAGGCTACAACTAGCTTTAGAGCCTATTTTCTCTTGTTATTTTGGGGAAATTACGTCTTTTGGCAATAGAGGAATTTTTGCTGGTGACCAAATCAATCCTTGTAAAGAGTTACATGTAGGTCATTCCTAAAAGTTGATTTATTTTTATTTTAAAGAAACTTCTACACACTTCTAGAACGCTATAATTGAAATCATTATAATCATTCAAATCTTACCTGAGGTGCATATATGTGTGTGTGTGTGTGTGTGTGTGTGTGTGTGTGTCACATATTATTTACCCCCAAGTTTTTATAGTAATTTCCACAGATATGGAAAGTTCCACAATTTTTCAGGCACTGACTCTGGGGACAGGCAAAACTAACTAGGTAGAGATTGAAGCATAATAATCCATATCTATTGCAGCTGGAGCTTGTATCTTAATAAAAAGTTTGAACGTCTTGTTCTTTCTGAAATAACCCTGTTTTCAACCCTTGAAAGAGGCCAGAGTTAGCACTGGAATTACACTTAGTACTAGTCTATATAGCACCTCTTTCCCAACTCAAACCACAGGCAACACATGTGTAGATACGGGGAATATTAAGTGCTGCAATCATGCCGCTTGGAAAGCTTTGTAATGGTACAGAACTATGTGAGTACACAGAGTTTGAGCCACAGTGGATTTCTATAAGCATGTGTCTGCTCCATCTGTTGTCTGAGAACTTACACATCCATGTTATCAGTCATTGTATATCCTTGCAAAAACACCACATATCAAGAATAAGCTGATAGTTGTACAGGAATTAACTAACTTAAAAGCAAAAGAGATTTTGTGGGAAGAAAGGGGAGTAGGGCATATACTTACTGGAGTAAAAATCAGTAAAAACAAACTCGAAAAAGACAGAAATTGAGACAACTCAGTGATTCATTCTCTGAGCTACCGAGAAAGCTCCAATCATTTTTTTCATTTCTGAGACCTAAGAGAAAAGGTCTTGTAGGATCACTGTGGGTCACGTGCTCAGCCCTGAGAATCCTGATTGACAGACTCACCAAGAGTGCACACAGTGGCTGGGGGCGGCGGGGGGGGGGGGGGGGGGCATTCTGCACAATCCAGTGTAGGATTCATGTCAGAACACAACAGCAGTGAAAAGATTCTGTCTGGGAAGAAATGCTAAACAGCAATCACCATGGCTTGGAAGAATTTTCTAGCAGAAGGAATAGACGAGCTACCAGCATGCAGTGACAAATTGGAAATTTAAATAGAAAAGTTTTTTTTTTTTTTTTAATTTGCTGAAACAATAACTTTTCTTGGGGCTGAGAGAATGACCAGTGGGCCCATCAAATGCCTTTTTTCTGACTCTGTTTCCAAGTTCTTTTAAGCATCTTTGGTTCTCTCTGTGTGTATGTAATGCTGCTAAACTTCCAGTTGCCTTTTCTTTCTCTGGGTCAAGCTAGATTTATCATTCCCCTTCCATTAACCTTTTAGTTCATCTGCTCCTTGTGTCTGTCATCAGCTGCAGGAGATGCTGATTATGTTGGGAGCCTCTGGAAAAGGGGATGAGACAGAGAAGCACCAGAAGATAAGGAGACCAACGAGAGAAAGATTAAAAACCTCTCAGCACTAAGTGCAGTTAGGGCAGAGTGCTCTTGCAAACCTCTGCAATTGTTGGCTGTGGATGGGGGAGGATGAATCAGTTTAGATAACTCAGGAATGGGCTTGAACCTTTGCCCAGACCTCAGAATGAACCACCAAGAAAACCTCTGAGTTTTCCCAAATTAAGACATTGAGAAAAATATTGAAAGTGAGTTTCCCTTTCTCTCCCATCTCTGTATCCCTAGGGAATGGCTGGGACCACAAGGCAATTTTTTAATAATAATGGATTAGATTTTCAGTACAAATTCCCTTCTGGCCATTTTGATGTGTCAGAAATGTTTTACAAATGTTAAGTGCTGCAATTAATCTCCTAAAAAGGGGAGGGAGAAGAGGTTTGCCAGCTGTAGATTTTAGTGATTTCATTTAGTTAAGATTTTGCTATTATTTTCTGCTGTAGGATGTATTTCCCTGGAAAGTCAGTTATTAAATATTTATGAACTGTCTATTATTTGCAAGCATTGCCGTTGGTGCGAGGGATACAGAGTAAGGAAGACAAACCATTGTTTATACTATAGTACTTTGCTATAGTAAATAGTATAATACTGCCCTAAAGAGGCTGGCATACAAGCTAATTTATGGGGTAAGTTTACCTTGATTCATTTATTTAACCCATTAATTCCCAAGTTGTCAATTCTGCAAACATAATAAATATTCAAAGATTATTTCAAAGTTAATATAAGTGGTATATTTGTTGCTGAATTTAAATAATTTAAATTTTTACAGGCATTCCATATTGAGAATGATGGGGGGGAAATGGGTTAAACATCTGACTTAATACAATACAGAACTTTTTTTTTTTTTTTTTTTTTTTGTCTTGCCTTTCAAGTAGGCAGGAAAATGCAATAGGGGGTTATTATATCTGAATAGTTTTTGCATGTAACTCATTTGTGGTCCAATTCTTCTGTATCTCCACTACCAGTAAGTACTGTTACCATTATTAAATCCATGATTGAAATTAGGTGAATTAATGGTATGATTCCTTCAACTTTTTGCCCTTCTATCAGTGGAGAACCATCTTGACCTGCCTCACAGAGCTGAACTCATCCTGAATGATATCTAAAAGAGCAGAAAACAGTTCCAGACCCAGATGGTGGCTTTTGGCATCAGTGCTTACACCTCTCATTTTCTAGTCCAAATGTTGGATGCAAACAACTCTCTGTTGTTCGGATGAAGTCCAGCTACTCACATTCTTCTGGGCTCTCCTCAGACACTATTCCTATCACCACCTCTCTCATCTCATTCTAAAGGGGAAATATCTCTATAAACGGCTACCAAATGTGAGGAAGCTTACTTTCCTAGCTTGGGAGCCCATGTTCTGTTGTGTTATTTATATTCTTGGGAAAATATGCCTTGTGGCAAGAGAGGAATTTTTCGTGTTACTGAATCAATCCCTGACTCTGTGAAGAATTACATGTAGGTCATTCCAGAAATTTGATTGTGTTTTTTCTTTAAGAAACATATGCATTTCTCATTCAGATCTTGTCAAAAATGCCAAAAACAAAATGGTCATTTTATTTGATTCAAATCACTAAGTTTTATTCAGGGAACATTTATTAAGTTTAAGCTCAACTCAATTCCCTAATTTATTGAGCACTTGCTATGTTCCTCTCACTGTTCTCAGGATGGAGAAATGATTTAGCTTAAAGTCTAGTGTAAAATAAAGAAATAAAAAGAAATACATTATAATGCAATAAAGTGCAATAATACCTTAGATAATGGTGATATAGATAGTGGTGAGGTGTAAGAGTAATTCCCTGTATTTAATTCACCAGTTTCCAATTTCTCTCCCTTCTCCACACATCTCCCACCCTTCATAACCTTGTCATCACCTCATTCTGCTCTCTACTCTTCTGGCAGAGCTATTTTTCTTATTCATAGATGGCTCAAGTGACACTCCTGCTTAAAATGCTTTGATGATTCATCTGATCCCCAAATTGAAGGGCAAATTCCCAAATATGGTATTCATGAATTTATGATCTGGCCTTTCTAGCTTCAAGTTCAGCTTTGTCCCTATAATAGTTGTTTTTATGTATCAACTTGGCTGGGCCACAGCACTCACATTGAATCAAACATTATTCTAGATGTTTCTGTGAGGGATGTTTTTGAGCAATTTTACATTAAAATGGGTGGACTTTGAATAAAACACATTGCTCTTCATAAGTGGGTGGGCCTCAGCCAATCAGTTGGAGGTCTGAATAGAACAAAAGACTGACCTCCCCTAAAAGAAAGGGAATCCTGCCAGCCAGTGAACTTCCATTTTCAGCTTCCATGTTTAATCTCCCTTTCCAGGCTGCCAACACACCCTACAGATCTTGGACTTGAAAGCCTCCAAAATCATATGACCCCATTCTTTAAAATACATCCTATTGTTTCAGTTTTTCTAACTATGTCATACTCCCTCTCTACTCATTCAGTAATTAGAACACTGAAGGACTGTGCTTTTTCTGGCCTCACACCTTTGTGTACACTTCTTCCTTTATCTATATCCTCCCTTTTACTTCACCTATTTAACTGGTACCCTTGCCTCAAGACTCAGCTCAGATGTGATAATCTGAGAAAACTTCCACTGACTACCCCACCTGATAATCCTGCTGTTATCATACATTTGCTACAAACAGTAATCTACTTGTGAACGACTTGTGGGCAATTACCAAGTCTTCATTTCACTGATCACATGAGATTTTTAATAAACATTAGATGTTTGATAGATATTTAATAAATGAGTGGATAAGTGGATTCATTGCAAGCCTTTTCAAAAGGCTCCAATTGATCCAGAAGGACTGAGTACATGGTACAAGGAAGCATTAGGCGTTAGATGATACACAAGGAAAAGGAGGAGAACAGTTGAAGAAGGGAGGTATGCTTCTTTCTGGAAATATTCTACCAGTGCAGGGTTTAGAACAGGGAAGCTGTGAATGATCACAGTGGCATTTAGAAATTTCTCTGACCACAGAGTAGATGTTCCATGGGGATGAGAGGCACATTAAAATAAAAGAGCTTACTAGCATGGCTCAGGAGAGCAGTAATGATGACATGAATTGAAAAGATAAGAGGCACATGTGGGGAAAGGCTTAGGAAGCAAAAGAAGAAGATCTTTGTGTCACACTAGCTGATATGGAGAGAGAAAGTAGTCAAGGATGACTTCTTGATTCTTGAATCAAAACTGAATTAAGTATTACTGACTGACATAGAACACCAAAGGAAAATCATATAAAATTTTTGCAAACCTAATCCCCTATATTAAATTATTTCTGCTGAATAACTTGAGGTTTAATTTTTGCTTTCTCTTTGGAACTCAGACCAATGCAAATATATCCTTTAAGAGATTAATCAGAGTAAAGATGTCAGTCTTGTTTGAATTGATAGTCAAAAGACACTTTGACTTAAGACGCATCAATTCTATCAGTATTCATTTGCATGTAGTTGAGTTATATTGAGGCCAATGACAAAAAAAAAAAAAGAGTAAAGGGAAACTTGAAGTTATTCTGCATTCATAAATTTCACATTTGCATAGTATTGAGAAGGGAGCATATTTAGGTAGCTCTGTTAATAGCATCATTGTGTTGCTAACTTACCTCAAACATGACTGCCAAGAAAAGCCCAAGTCTGACTATTTGTATTTGCAACCTGAGAAAGTACATTATCTCTTCATGTGACAGATGATAAAGTACATTGTCTCTTCATGTGACAGATGGCTACAATTAAATTTTTATATGTGAATACATCAGCCCAAAAGCTGCATATCAGCATTTGAGATACTCATAGCTACTGGTTTTAGAATCAAAATGTATTTTTTCTTCACCCATAAAATGAAGAAGTGATAGATGATATTCAAAATTACTACTGCTTCTGACATTCTATAATGTTAAGGAAACTTCAAATTAAAGATCAATCAAATGCTACACAGTTGTTATGTTATATTGTTTTGTTTAGAGAAAGAAGTAACATTCATGTCAATGGACTTTGTCTCTGTTCACAGGTCTTTTCCACTTTTATTGGCATATGTCAATCAACAAGCTTCATTTCTTAAGGTTTTTTTTTTTTTTTTTTTTTTTTTTTTTTTTTTTTTTTTTGCGGTACTGGGGATTGAACTCAGGGGCACTCGTCCAGTGGGTCACATCCCCAGCCCTTTTTTGTATTTTATTTAGAGACAGGGTCTCACTGAGTTGCTAAGTGCCTTGCCATTGCTGAGGCTGGCTTTGAACTCGCGATCCTCCTGCCTCAGCCTCCCAAAGTGCTGGGATTACAGGCGTGCGCCACCGCACCCGGCTTCTTAAGGTTTTTTAAATTTTAAATATATTTATTTATTCTATTTGTTATCCATGACAACAGAATGCATTCCAATTCATGGTACACAAATAGAGCACAATTTTTCATCTCTGGTTGTACACAAAGTAGAGTCACATCATTCATGTCTTCATACATGTATTTAGGGTAATGATGTCCATCTCATTCCACCATCTTTATTACCCCCATGGCCCCATCCTTACCCTCCCACCCCTTTGCCCTACCTAAAGTTCCTCCATTCCTCCCATGCTCCGCCCCACCATCCCCATTATGGATCAGCATCCACATATCAGACAAGACATTTGACATTTGTTTTCTGGGATTGGCTTACTTCACTTACATGATATTCTCCAGCTCCATCCATTTATCTGTAAATGCCATAATTTTATTCTCTTTGAATGCTGAATAATATTCCATTGTGTATATATACCACAGTTTCTTTATCCATTCATCTAGTGAAGGGCATCTAGGTTGGTTCCACAATTTAGCTATTGTGAATTGTGCTGCTATAAACATTGATGGGGCTGTGTCACTGTAGTATGCTGTTTTTAAGTCCTTTGTGTATAAACCGAGGAGTAGGATAGCTGGGTCAAATGGCGGTTCCATTCCAAGTTTTCCAAGGGTCTCCATAATGCTTTCCAGATTGGTTGCACCAATTTGAAGTCCCACCAGCAATGTATGAGTGTGCCTTTTCCCCCACATCCTTGCCATTTCTGAGCTTAGTTTTGGTCTAGTTTTGGTCTTAGGGATCTAGACTGGTAGAATGATTAAGTAGAAACTTTAACATTCTGGAACCTGTGCAAACCTCTCTTCAGTCATTTTGGAATTTTACAAAAGATGAACTGTTCTATTCATGTAGCTTCTACTTTCTGACTTGCAAAAATCCTAGATACAAGTAAATAATTAGGACCTATCTACCAGCTTGGAAAGCAAGAAAATCAGTACAGTATAATAGCTCATAAAAACATCCTATTGCAGTAGCAGGTGACAGAGCATATACCAAAACCCCTGTCTACTGATTGTAAATCCAGTGGTCTTCATACAACATGATTCTAGTAAAGGATTTTTTTTTCTTTTTCTTTTTTTTTTAGGAAATACAAAAATAAACTTCTGTCACTCTCCTTTCTGAATTTCTAATCAATGAATTCCAAAACAGAGATGTTTTACTCTTTGGGAAAATTATCCTGAAAAGTGCCAGATTCTGTCTAAAGCACCATCAAGAATGTCAGATATCTTGATGTAGGATTTGGATAATGGATTTCCCTGAACTTCACCTCACTGAACATGTTCGTGTTAACTCACTGCTTCTGCTTGTTGACAGCTAAAGCTCCTATTGCCAAGATCTCTGCAAATGGCCTGGATCATTGGCTCAAGGATCAGTTCAAACTAGAGAGCCCTAGGCTGTTTTCAAAGACAATTGTGATTGGAGATCTTTGATTCACACTGGGTTGCGTGGGTTCAGCCTAAGGGTGAGGAGGCTGTTCAGCTCCCACACTGAGTGATCCAGTGGCTGCCGCTCAGCTGTCAGTGCTCCCTTGTTTGAGTTATACATGCATAGTAAGCTGCCTTCTGTCTCACTAGGTGATATACAGAGCTGGGCCTGGAAGAGGGGAATCTGCATGAGAAGGTAAAGTGGCAGGCTGCCCATAATCCTTTCTGGGAAAGGGAATAGAGCTCCAGATGCTACAGAAGTTCAGAACCTGCTGATGTTCTGAACTGAGGCTAAATACATGCAGACTGTACTTTATTTTGTGAAGCTAAGCAAAACCAGGTTGCCTTTACACCTGTTACAAACTGAGAAGTAAACACAAGTTCAATAAGGAAATAAATAGCTACATGTTCAACTTTCCTTCTTAGGTACTATGCTCAAAATTAGACAGAGGCTGCCTGTGTAGGTGCTACAGGAAAGCCTCATGGAGGTCATTACCATCAATACTAACTCAGGTATGCTATGCACAATAGAACACTCTTCTTGTTCTCTGCTCAATGTTTGGAAGGCATATCATAAAATCTAACTTAGACAATAATTCCTGATGAATTGAGTGACCTAAACCTGGCCATGCTTCCATATGTGGTTGCCAAAGTAACATTAGCTTTACTACAGTCTAAGTACCTGTCTGCCGGATACCCAATGTGCACTTCAGGATGCCCCAAAACGAACTCACCATCGTCCCCCTGTAGACTTATATTTTCTATCTGTTCAGTGCATGCTGTATACATGTATTTAAATATTACTCCAAAACCTATTCATATGTGCAACTGACACATTTACCAAAATAAAAATAACATAAAAGAAGGAATCTCCCCTTCAAAGAGAGGAAAATGACCCTTGTTTGTCATTTACTCCCCACAGTCAGCTCAGCTTCTTCCACCCACCCGCCAGCCAAATCAATGCATTTTCCTTAGTCTCTCTAGCTGACCACCTTTTGTCCATTGCTCCTACAACTACTCCAGCTTAGGTGCTCACCAATTCTCACTCTAACTTTGCAAGCAGCTCTTCCTGTATCTGCTTCCAGGCATGTCCCCTTCTAAATCATTTTCTAATTGCTATCAGAGGGAGATTTCTACAACAATTTGGTCGTTTCCCTCCTTGAAATCCTTCAGCAACTCTCATTAGCCTCTCAATAATCCACCCAATAATTAAGTCTTAATTTCCCAACTTGGCCTTGAGACATCTCTGCCTCCTCTGTGGCTTCATTTATGACCTTCCCTGCCTCACATTCAATACAGACATCCCAGGAAGGCTTGTGCTTGTGCTCTCTCCCTCCTCCTCCTCCTCCTCCTCCTCCTCCTCCTCCTCCTCTTCTTCTTCTCTTCTCTTCTCCTATCTCCCTTTATTCTTTGAGTTAGTCAGCATATAATCTCTTGAGGGAATCTTCTATGATCCATCCAGGAAACCTGTTTAAATGCCCCCAAAACACTCTGTTCACCACTATGATAGCATTTCTTGAATGCTATTGACAATCTGTAATTTTGACACTTTCTCCCACAAGATTAAACTACTTGAAGATAGAAGAAAGTTCTTACAATGATCTCAAAACCAAAGAAGTGAGCCTGGTATGGAGGTATACTCAACTCATATGCCGGACCCAGACAATAGACAAGCATGCAAAGAAATAAAAATTAAAATTTAAGGCAGAAGAGAGAGAAACATAATTTATATAGCTTTTGAAAAATTTTTGACACTTGAGAAACAGAAAATTGAGCTAATATGTCCATATTCAAACTGTAGTGTGTGGATTCCTGAGAGTTCCTGAGACCCTTTCAGGGGTGCTTCAAGCTCAAGTCTTTTTTCATAATAATACAAAAGCAGAGGTTCTCAAAAGTTCTTAGTTCATGGCAACTTTAGTGGTGCAATAGTTTCCACACAGCATTTCTAGGCCATAGGAAATGCATAGCCCCTGCTAAATTCTTATGTAAAACCTTATTTCTATTTCAAATTGCCATGTATTTCTATAAAATTTTGAGAATGTTTATTATGTTGCCGCCTGAAGCGATGGCCTCTTGGAGCAACAAAGCCATGGGAATAAGTTCAGAGGCAGACTGGAGACAAACAGGCTCTTTATTTTATCAGCTTTTCTCTCTGGCTCCAACAACACTCGGACACGCTGTTCATGCTCCTCCAACAAACACAAAATGGCACCGACAATGACCCACAATACCCCGGGGCCAAGTCTCGCGAGATCATGCAAATGGCGCCAACCAGATCCACAATGTCCCTGGCCAAGTCTCACGAGACCATGGAAGGTGGTAATGCTTATGGCTCACAGCTAACCGCAATTTTAGCTATCTTCTTAATTAGGGCTCCTGCATTATTATACTTAGTATAAATCAGCTTTTGGTCTAATACATTCATTCTTATCTTCTAGTATGTGTTCAAAGCATTACCCTTATAGCAAGTAACTTGTAAAATATCTTGCTATTTACCATGAACTCTTCCTTGGTGAATAGGGTGACCAATAAGAGAATCTAAGTGCTTGGCTCTGACTTTTTTAAGTTTTAAAAAAATATATTTATTTGCTTTTAGTTGTACACAATGCATTTTATTTCTATGTGGGGCTAAGGATCAAGCCTGGTCCTCGCACATGCTAGGCAAGCGCTCTACCACTGAGCCAAAACCCCAGCTTGGCTCTGACTTTTGACATTTCCAAAATATTTAAGTTGGCTTTAAGATGCAAAATTTAGGTTGAACCATTGCTTATTTACTATTATCCCAGTTACTCCTGCTTCTCATAAAACTCCCTGCTCCAACACCCTTAGCACCACTCATATCTGAGAGATCTTTCCTCAACTGTAATAACTGAATTAGTGCAATAAGGAGGAAGGGTAGGAGGTATTATAGTTCACTTACTTGTAGACATTTGCTTCCCACCTCAAGCACCTCTAAAGCACTGGGTCTGCACATATGAAACTATTCCATTTTTTAATTCAAAATTGTATATATAACAGTATTGTGCATGAAATGGACAATGGCCCTGCTGGGGTGATGTTGTAGTCAAAAGGAAAGCATACTATAAAGGTTTTTTTTCCCACCCCTATTCTCTTAATGTGCATAACCGCGTCTTCTCTGAGCTGTTGTTCCCTCCTATATTAGAATTCATTTATCTTCTTCACTTTCTAGGGATTTTTCAGAATTGTGGTATTACTTTCTCAGATGGACCAGTCTTACCCTTTCTTACATTTGCAGGATATTCAGGTTTAGATTTGAGAGAGAAATAAAAGAGCACATGTTATTGTGACATCTTTTTAGAAATGGGATGTCTCCATAATACTTTTGGATCTTGGAAATATCAGAAACCAGAGCTAATAATCATCATCATGAGAACTGATGGTCATGTTATGATCTAACAGCAACCTTTAGTTGTCACAATAATAAAGATAGGCACAAAATGCCATGGGAACAAATCACAAAAAGTCCAAATGACTGCTAATGAAGCCATAGAGTGACTAAAACGGTCTCAAGGAAGAGTTACAGAGCCATGTAAAAGCTCAGTGTATGGATGAATAGCAAGTCACAGGATGCAGCCACAGTGCAGCTGCATAGAGACCAGGAGAGCAGGGGACACAGCACCTCAGGAAGCAGGAGCTGTGGACTTAGGTTGGAGGACAAAGACATTAGCATAGCTCATTCACAGGAAAACTCTTAGCTATAGAAAATTCTGAAAAAATTTTAAGGTAACCTTTTGTGATTCCCTAAGTAGGCTAGATTAGTTTCATGCTACCATGAGGGCAACCTCTTTGAAAGTCTGTGAAGAGCTTTGAAACTGTTGACTCATTCAAGCAATCAGCATCCTGAAGAGGTTAGCATAATGGAGTGGTATAAACTTACACCAGGAAGACCTGGGTTTCAAATCCTGGCTCATTCATCTATTCAACAAGCTTTGTGACCTTGGGCGTGTGGTTTAAACCATGAGTTTCAATTACTTATTCAGTGTTACTTAGTCCTGTGTGACTGTAAGGTGGTTTAAATAAGGTAACCTAGGAGAGGTTCAAAAAAAAAAAATTTAAAGAGATCATTTTGTGTATTACTTATGCTGTGAAATGATAATTCAAAATACAAAGGTTGATTTTCTAGTCAGCAAAATTATTTCCTAGTTCTCTTATGGAGGTGATTTATGTCACATGGTTTTAGAAATTAGTTTGATACATTGTAGACTCTCAGAAAATCCTTATTGAATAAATGTGTATATATATATATATATATAAATACATATATATATATGTCTCCATGTTATATATTGAATAAATATATATGTGTGTGTGTGTGTGTGTGTGTGTGTATATATATATATATATATATATATATATATATATATATATATCATACACACACACACATATTTTTATAAGATAAATTTGGACTATCAAGTTGCTGAGTTAAATTGTGTAACTTACATACTTTTTAAAAAAAAGTGTTTTCATGACAGGTGCAATTTATTTTAATCTCTACACTATCCCCCCACTCCCGCCACCTACCCAGAGGACAGAATGTCTTAGTTCTTTTTTATATAACTGAGGTTCAAAGACAGAGTTAGAATTTAAGTCAAGGTCTCCCTGCATCCAAGTGTATACCCTTGCCAAGAGTCTCTCATAGCTCTTCTTCTTTTTGAATATCTTAAGCCAAAGGGAATTTTCGTGGAAACTTATTAGAATTCTCTTTGTGGTTAAGTGATCTAGCAATAAAGGCTATGTTGTCCTGGTTTCCCAAATCTCTGGGAGAGCAGTTACTCTGTGGGCAAAATGCATGCAGCTGTCAGAGCAGCAGGCTTTGGAATTGGCCAACAATTTTACAGTTAAAGACCAGATGCGATTGAAAATGTTGACAAAATGTGGGGTCACAGGGTCAAGCGCAGATTTTTCAGATCAATTTTTATAAAGTCTGTGCTGATTAGTGCCATAGTACTGTCCACACATTTCTTGGGGAAGGTATTGATCAGAGAACAGAAGCTATCATAATTCATCCCAGCTTAGAAAAATTGTCCATGAGGTATTCTGCTTGATTCATCTCTTCTTTTCCCCCTGCATATTTGAAAACATTTTGGAGGGGAACTGTGGGAATCATCTTCCCCCAGAACACTGGCAGATCTTTCTTAATTCCATTAATGGAAGCTTGGTACCAGTTCAAAATGCTTTGTTAAATATTATCCTAACTGGTGCCTTTATTTCCAGCATTCTTTTGGCACAGAGTTTCGATTCCCAGTTCTCTGCAAACATGTTAAAAGGTAAGGAGTCATTTTTTCCTTCTTCTGGCTGTTATCTGGGATGTTCTTAACTCAGAGTAGTTGCTGAACAGTGCTGTCCTACATGAAAGAATACTGGGAGGAAAGTTCCAGCTTTCTTTTTTTTCTTTTTAACAGAGTCCCAGTAAAGAGCTGTGGTTCTGGATAATTTCCCATGCTCATTCTTTTCAAAATGAGGAATCCTGAAATTCAGCCTATAGTATGAAATTACTCAAATTCCAGTTTTCTTTCCAGAAAATTAACAAAGCAGGATATACTTTGCATTGCTAAATAGGCAAAAGCAATTTTTTTCTACATCTTGAATACACACTGTTGTCTATGTGCCACTCAATTATCATACAGTTTTCATCTCCACCGTGTGCACCTAGAGAGAATGATACAACAAACTGGATTCATTTGTTCTCACAAGGCTGGATAATTCTTGATCTGACTCTCAGGAGGAAGAATTAAGCACATTAAGCATGAATTCCATCAATTTCTTATATGAAAGAAAATTTCATGGGGAAAAATGAATTTATAACAGTCACACTGAGTTTTTTACATGAATGCTAGCACTATTTTGCTCAGTTATTTGTTTCATTTATGACTGCTACCAGCTTTATTCATTTGGACAACAGATGAAAAATGTGTTAAATTTGAAATTTAAGGGAAAAAGGACCTATTCTTCAATGTCTTTCTAACCAATTTGCTAACAATACTTCCTCATGATCTAGCCTTTATAAGCAAGAATGAATACATAATAAACATGAATAGCAGTTCTAACCTTACATTTGAATCCCTGTGTCAATGCCACTGGAATGAAAAGCCTGAGTTATTGAATGTTCAAGGCTAGTATGCAAAGAACAGGGAACTCACGCTTCACTTGACATTAAGCCTCCACCATTACCTGGGAAAATAGTCCCTAGTAAACTGGTACACTTCCCTTTCAAGTCGTGTAGACAATGTTTATTGTTTAGAAAGGAGCTTTAACTTAGAGAACACAGTACTGACAGACATAGGATCTTCAGTGTACAAAATGAAACTGAGAATTCCACAGTATATCTATATCTGACATGTTCATTCAGTCAACTATATACAGAGCTAGGTATGGTATGGTGTGATAAATATTATAGTATTGGGATAAGTGAGGACTTATGGTGAGTACAAGGCCAGAACATAAGCATGAGGCTATGAGGAGAAAATATTAGAGGTGCCTTTCAGTTAGTTCCTGGATGATGAAGCATAGTTTGCCCGGAAGAGAAGGAAAGAAAGATATGGTAGACAGAATTTGACTGGTTTAATTCCCTCCCATTGAATGTGGGTGAAATCTGTAGCTAAAATGAGATATTACTCCCACTATTATATGTAGGACAAAAGAAATTTTTCAGATGTTATTAAGGTCCCTCATTGATTGAAATAATCAAAAGAGGACTAGAGATTAGAGCCTTATCTAATCTCTTGGATCTTTCTCAAGGACTGGGCCCTCTCTCACAAGTCAGAAACTGGAAGCTGTGGGAGGACCATGTGGTAAGCATAGCATCTAAGAGCTGAGTGCAAGACCATTGTGCCCTGAGTCCCACAGCTATAAGGAAATCCATTCTGCTGACAGCCTGAAGCAGCCTGGGTGCAGATCTTTCCCTAGTTGAATCTTCTGCTGAGTATGACACCTTGACTTCAGCCTTCTGGTCTTCTAAGCAGGGAACCAGGCTTTGCTGGGCTTGGGCTTCTGACCTGCATGGAATAATAAATGGGTGTTGTTTTTAGCCATTAAGTGTTACTTTAAGCTTCTATAGCCACAGAAAATGAATACAGAGGAAAATCCTACAGAGAAGTAATAGTATGGACTACCTTGTAGGTGAGAAGGTACAAGGAACAACCAGTGTTCCCTGTGACTGGTCATGCATCTCACCTCAGAGAATGGCAGGAGGCAAGATAAAAAGTCAAGTTGGAGCTACTTTGTGAAAACCAATAGTAAGGAGCATGAATTTGGTTTAGCACAGAAGCATAAAGATTAGATCTGTATGTGGAAAAATAAGTGATAGAAAAATGTAATGAATTGGTGGAAGGTGGTCCTACATAAAAGAAAAATAATAAGCTATGGTAACAATCTAGGTAGGAAGTATCAATGGCTTAAAGTAAGACAGGGCTGTAACAATGAAAAAGAGGGAGGTTCCAAGGATATTTCGGTGGCTAACTTGACTTCTGGGATCATACATTTTCATAATGATTTTAAATTCCTCTGAAAACATGATGGAGTTGTAAATCTTCCAGCTGCATGAGACCTGAAGGAGTCATCCAATCAAAAAAGAACTGAAGAAATATCAAACTGGTCAAATGAAAATCAGTAGTATACCTAGCCAAGTCACATGAGCTGTACCATTTGTTTAATCATTTTTCATATAGAAGTTCTATCCTTCTAGCAGAGCAATCAGATTGATCTGTGACATTATTTTTAAGATAAATGAAGGTATATGTCAAATTGAGATACATCATCCATTTCGTCTAGCCTCCTGCCTTTGGACAAGCAAAAATATTATTACTCCCATAAAATAACTGAGGTTAAAGAGGCCAACTAACCTGTCACCAGGTAATAAGTAGAAGGGAGAGAATGACTAGAGTTTCATTCTACAGACTTCTGTTTTTTCAATTTAGCCACCAATAGCAGACCAGGCAGATAACAGCATTGGAGGGGCTGGGAGGCAAGTTAACTACAAGAAAAAATGATCTGGTTGGAAATTTCCCAGATGAGTCTGGGAATAATGTGGGCAACAATAATATTTTCATTGTTGAGTCTTTATTATATTTAAGTTGAGTATATAGAGTCTATTATATAATTTTATCAAATAGGAAAACATCTCACCTTTTAACATAAACTAGTTAGCCAGATTTGTTCATTTCCAACAGTTTTACAAAGCACACTCCAATTCAAACTTGAAGAACTATGTTCAGGTTTTCCTTAATTTTTTTTTTTTTTTTATTAACCCAGCATTGCAATTTAATTGTGTGCAGGGACTTAGCAGCACTATTGTGCTCATTGGCATAATCCCTAGAAGCCCAGATGTTGCATATTAATATCATGATAACCATTACTGTTATGACTTCCTACAGCATTTTTCTTTCTTGTAGCTAATCTTTTAAAAAACCAAGCTTCATTATTTTAGGTTCTTACCTAGATGAAACATTTGCTTTTGCACTTAAGCGCTGTCAGAAATGCTGTGGTTGGAACAGTGCAGCCTAGCCTGAGCTTATGGGGCTCCTTCCAGGTTTCCTTTGAAGTCACTAGGAACATGATGCAGAGCAGGGACCCCCTCCCTGTGGAAGGGAGTGATAAGGATCAACATCCTCAAACTAGGGTGAAAATATGTTCACTTCTGAAAATAATATGTCTTTGGTTTCCATTCATATTCAAACCTTTTAAGGATCCTGGAGAAATAGCACAGGAGCTGTGCTTCTGTTCCCTGATGAATTGAGCATTTGTTGCCCTGGAAAAAGAATCCATCCTGTGGGGGTGTCCACGGCAGCTGAATGAATCCCAGAAAGGATGAAGGATTACAAATCGGGCCCAGGCCCCAGTTGGATGTGATTTCAACCGAGTGTGGTATTATTTTTCCTTTATGTTTAACTGCCTCATGCTTTTCTTCCCTCTTAGAATGTGAGGTGGAGCACGCGCGACCTAGGCCTGCGCTGTTGGAGAGCCTGGGCAGGGCACCGCAGGCTCTCTGCCCTAGATGCGTGGCATTTTCCTGAGGCTCCCTAAGAGCCAGTCAGTGTTGCTTGTGGTTTTTCCAGGTGGTGCTTAAAAAATGTCTCACTGAAACTCTCTAGAAACTTTAGAAAGGCTTTTCTTTGGTGGATCATGCTATTTCTTGGGATGACTATAGGATTTATGTGAGGAATCAACATTTTGGACCAGATTCCATTAAGAAGAAACACAATCAGCTGTGATCTGGCCTAACCCTAATAGAATGTTACATCGTGATTAACTTGGGGATTCAGTGTTCACATGTTTAGGCTTCATCATATTTTAACACCGTCAAATTGGTCACACACAGGGAAAGCTCCCATTCACTTTCCTGCAAGCACAATTCATGCCTCCCGCATTGCCTTTGGGCCCACATATCTATCAATGTGGCAATGACTACATTTCTTCCCAGTTCTGGTAGGATAGGTTCTGCCAGGATCCCACAAGCTATAGTCGCAAAGGCTTGATGTTGAAATCCTAAAAAGTCATATTGCTGGCATTGCTACAGAAAGGACTATGCCCAGGTTAAAGTAGCCCAGAGTACTCACTCTCTGCTGATTGTTCCGACTTGTCAGAAAAGGAGAGAGACATAAAACCAAGAATTCTCCAAGAGAATAACAGAAATGGACATTTCTCTATGAAAATTTTTTAAAATTTTTATCATATTTTATTGTACTGGGGATTGAACTTGGGGTAATTTACCTCAGAGCTACATCCCAGCCCCTTTTATTTTTATTAATTTTGAGACAGGGTCTTGCTAAGTTGCTTAGGGTTTCCCTATGTTGCTGTGGCTGTTCTTGAACTTGTGATCCTCCTGTTTCACCTCCTGAGCTACTGGAATTACAGGCATGTGCTAACACACCCTGCTCTGTGCCTCTTTTAAAGTCCTACATTGTGTCATCTGTTAGAAGTCTTATTTGCTCCTCCCTCTCTGTACCCTCTATTTCTTGCTCTATGGTTTTCTGATTTCCCTGTGTCATTAAACTGAGTTCACTGTATTATACTTACACATTTTTCTTTTTTGCTAGACTGAGTTTCTGAACGCCAGTGATTATGCTAATTTATTCAATCAGGTAACATTTGTTCTCATGCTATGCACCAGCCAGTTTTCCAAGCACAGGAGGCACAGAAATTAGTAAGACAGAAAATGCCTCCATTCTTGTAGACTCTAACTCTGGTGAGAGAGATGAACTTGTAAACTTTTTTCTAAATTATTGTATATTCACAGATTCTAACATGGTGCCATGGTGCCTACAATACAGTCAGGGTACTGTGTGTGTGTTTGTGTGTGTGTGTGTGTGTGTGTGTGTGTGTGTGTTTTAAAATGCGAAAATGCACCTATAGTCTCAACTCATTTGAAGAATGAGATGCCTTTAAGTGTGAGTTGTGAGCTTCCATTTTTCCTGGAATACTATATGAAGTATGATCACACATAACTGCTAACTGAGCCATTCCCTAGGAGTGATGTGGGACTTAGAATTACCCATAGAGATGTCTATGGCTCTATCCCATCAGCCTATGCAGTATACACATGAGGGAAGGTAGCAAACTCCTAAGATCAAGCAAAAGTGGCACATGAGTGTCAACGTGGATGGCATTGGAAGGATAAAGGCCACAGTAAAGCCCTAGCATCATCATCCCACATTGTTGGGTTTCTAACATCCTGGACCTGGGTGCCCAATAAGTTGCTCCCAATGTGGTGTACATCTGCCCACTCAGTGGAACTTAGGCTTTTTAATCAGGAGAGATTCTTCTTAGACTCCTTCAGAACCCACCTCCTGCCATCACCCCCTGTCATATGGACATCTCTGTGTTAAATAAATCTTTTTTTAAAAAAAGATGCTTTATTTACTTTAGTTGTACACAATGCAATACATTTATGTTTATGTGGTGCTGAGGATCGAACCCAGGCGGCGCACGTGCGAGGCGAGCGCTCTGCTGCTGAGCCACAGCCCAAGCCCATACAGCATCTTATTTTGAAATTGGACCCCTTGTTTTCTCCAAGTGACTGGGTGGGGCTCTCAATAACCAAAGGCTTCCTTGTTGCAGGTTTAGTGATGAAGAGGTTACTTCAGTTACTTCAGGGGTAGTCATACTTTTCATGGAATGAAACAGTGAGTGATGGTGGTTTTTCCTCTGAAATCATGATATCTAGGGAGAGGAAAATAGCACATTGAAAAAGCAGCATTTATAATATAATCAAATAAAATTATTTTTGATTTCCACTATCCTTTTGAAATTTTATCTGACCTAGTTGAAAATTCCTGCAGCCTGATCTTCTAATTTTACTTAAGTCCTAGTGTCACTTTAAGTCAGAAGTATAACCATAGTTTAGAAATGCAAGTGCTGACTACAAGATGGTAATGAAAACTTTAAACTTGATTTAAGGCAAAATATTCTCCCACTCCCTGGCTTCGGACTGCCTCAAATGGGAAGCAACAGGGGGAAGCAATGGTGGTTAGAGGAAATGGCATAATTGATTTCTATGTATTTCTCTACAATATATTGCTAACTATCCACCTCTAAGCTTGTTAGCTCGTTTCTGATCTCTTTGGGATCCGAGTAATGGGTGGGGAAGGAAGAAAATTAAGAAGTGAGAAAACTCCATATTTAAAATTATACTCAAGTAAGCCGGCCTCATGCTGTATAAACCATCTCTACCTTTTGTGGGTACTTTTATGGTTTCTGTGGATATTCTTATTATTGCAGAGCTATTTCCTGTAGTTCTCTTGAGCCATAGTGGTAGATATATTTTGCATCCTTCTGAATCCTCCACCAGCAAGTTGAGTGGTTTCTTTTGGTTGAGGTTTCCTCTACCCTTCCTGGTGGCCTTCATGGGAAGGACCTAGACTGAGCCCACACAGGCCCTTGTCCCTCATGACCTCTGTCTAGTCTACCAGAAACACTCCCATATCTCTTGTCTCAACAAACCCCAGGAGGGTCAACCAATCTCTCTGCAGCTCCTTTGTTCTACTGTCACGGTAACTGTAGCCTGCTCAGTTGTGTCTTCCACATCTGCCTGTGTCTCCTAATTCAGAGGGATCTCAGAGATGTATCCTCACTAGGCTTGAGGTGAGAGAGGTAGCTGACATGAGGGGGTTATGACACACAGAGGACCTATCACCAAGGAAATTTATTCATAAAAACCTTGCCCTCAATGTATTAACCTGAAAGAAATTGGCGTAATGTTTTTGCCAGTATTGCATTTTGCAAACTGGTAATTGAAAAAATTTATCTCACCAAATTCCATATTACAAAATTTTCATATTTCCTTTTCATTTCAAAAATAAATAAATAAAAATAAATAAAAACCTTGCCCTCACCACCATCAGAAACGCATCCTGACTGCCACTCTATTTAAAGTATTCATTCCATTAGGAAAATCAAAGAGTAGTTAGAACAATCTCTCTATGTCTTTTACTTTACAAATTATACATAAAAACAATCTGACTCTGGAATTCCACCCTTATTACCTTGATAACTTGCTGGTACCTTAAATATCTGACAGATAACAGATGGTCCAGAGATGTCAAGACACCTAAGGGGAGAGCCTATTTGGGAAGCTAGAGGCCCAACATTTCAGAGATAGAAGGAAAGAGTTTATGATTATTTTTGGAGACCCAGAGCCATTCAAACATGGAACTAAAGGTACCTCTGTAATCTCTTATATGCCCCTATTTCTTCTCTGCGACTGGAAAGGTCTTCTTAGTGCCCCTGTTTCTTTTCATGTCACCTGTGAGCCAGATAGCCTAGTGTATCTTTTACTGCTGAAGTCATCCCCAATTTTTCTCTATTTCTTTGTTTTATTGTTTTCTTATTCAGGGAATATCCCATGCCTCCCTTCATTCACTGTTACACTCAAACCTTCATATGAAAGAGAGGAAAAAATGGCTATTTTCATGCTTGCACATGAGTGGGCTCTCACATGAATACATAGAGCAAAATAACCTGGAGCCTACCTCATAGGAATAGGAAACGCTTATCTCAGAGAAAACTTATTCATTGATGTAGAAAATGAGATTAACATTCTGTCTCAGTGTTAAAAGTTGATATCACTGTGTATGGTTTGGGAGGAAAGAAATCATTGAAATATGAGGAACTAAATTGTTTTACACTTAAAATGTCATTATATTATGTATATGTATTAATATGACATAATGTATATTTATACTATTATGTATGATTTTAATGCACCAATTAAAAAAAAATATGTGATGGGAATCTAGGAATTGGTTGCTGAGAAGTGAAAACCAAATATTGGGTATAAAAGAAGACATTTCTGAAAGACAAGGAAAGGATGTGTCCAGGATTTCCAACTCTCCAGCAAAATTTCTTCTTACCTTCTTTTGTGGTAAAGAAGATGAGGCAGGGAACGTGGCTTCCTGAGTAGAGACTGTATTTCCCTAACCCTCCTGAGGTTAATTGGTCTTATGACTGAATTTTCATACATGGGAAGGGAGCAGAAGTAGGGTGTGTCACTCCTGGGCCAGAGCCATAGACAGCAGCAATTCTCTTCTACTCTCTTCACCTATTTGCTGGCTGTGGCCAGTAGGATGTGCCAGTTTTGGCCATGTGATCAATAAAGGTCTGGGGGACAGTAATGCAAAAACTCACTAACAACTATTTCCCTGAGTGATCATGTGGAGCAGAGCCAAAGCCTAGCCTATAAATCTTATTTTAGACTATATAAGACTTATTTTAAATTCCTTGAGTCAAAATATCATGGGATTTCTTTATTACATCATCCTTTCCTTACATTGGCTTAGATTAATGGCAAATGGCACCCCAAATAAGATGGCCAGTAAGATATTTCCAGTGGTAGAGAGGGCCAAGGAAATTGGACAAGAGAAATCTGAAATGAAATTTAGGGGTTGTCATTTCTGTACCATTGCTGCAATTCTCCTTGGTTATCTTAACATTTGAACATTGAACATCCTTTTATCAGTGGTGCTTTGAGAAACTGAGAAAAACGAGTGATGTGAGGCTAAGAAAAAAAAAATAATAATTTTTCTATAGTTTGAGAAAATGACCTACAGAGGAGAGTTAAAAATTCTTTGGAAGTAAGAAATTTCAGAAAATGGTGAGTAGGAGAAACACAGATTTCCCAAATCCTCTGAGATAGACTGAAGAGGGTATTAGATATCGCATAGTATGAAAGATGGGGGTTCAAGAAATTTCTTAAAGAATTAAAAAATAACTCCAAAATGTTGAAAGATGAGATCAGGCAGGCAGCTGACACTTGGGTTATATCTGTCTCTATTGTTTAAATCCTCCCTGACTTTCAGGCCCCAATTCAAATGTCATTTCCTCCATGAAGTGCGACAACACATGCCATCTCCACCCTTGGATCAACATGAAAGTGGATATTTTGGGGGTTTTCTGTAAAGTTCCATGGATATGCGTCCTGGTCCTTTGTGGGTAACACTATACATTGAATATTGCATTCAGTATTGCACCATTGTAAACTAAAAATATAATTTATGAAGAGTCTTTTCCTAAAAACAGGTTAGTTTAGAAAGTTCCATTGCAACCTATTATCAGAAGAGAGCATAGATTTCATTTTACAGTTTTCTCCAAATAAACTCTTCCTGTGCCAAGAGGGCATTACAAACCATCCATCAGAGGGTGAGCTATCCTATATTAATATTCAAAAGAAGACTCCAGATTCCTAGAGCCCCTCCCAAAGATGTCAAATTATAAATGTAAAGTTGCTCTTTTTTTTTCCCCCCTTTCAGGAAAGAACTCCCATTCCACCTTCCTCACAGTGGAATAAGTGGCTCAAAACAGCAACTGCTGATGAAAACTCAATTTCCAAATACATTCCATGGCTTATTTGTGGAGGGAAATGTTCTTTACCTTTTGAACTTTCAGATAGCTGGCAAAAGCAAATGGGCAGGCCCCCTTTTTCTTTTAATTAAACAGGAAAAAATATCACACCCTGGCTTGGCTGGTCACCAAAGCCAGGGGTTTCATGGCTATTCCTGAAGGATCACTTCACAGATGGGAAGCTCAAGACAGAAACAAGGACCAGGCATGGTTATTGTCATGGTGACACTCTTGGTGCCTTCTTGGAAACCAGCAGAAGCCAGAGGTTCAGAAAGAGGGTGGTGAGAAGTGCAAAGGATTCATTTACTCTGTGTACCATAACCTTGCACCTTATTGACTATAAATCAGAATCGTTTGAAAAATCACCACATCCCTTTTCTGTCTGGGCCTGCGAAACTGCTCCATTTAATCCAGCAGAGAGATGCCTGTGGTTTTAGAGCACTGGGATGTTCCATTCCATGTGCCACATGCATGTGGTCAGTTAATGACCTGGGTGTCTACTGAGGTTTGTGACCACGAATTGTTGCAAAGCTCTACCTGACTCCATTCTTCTCCTGGAGAAGATGAGAACATTCTTACCCTATTAGTCACCCAAGCGTTTTTTTCTTTCTTTCTTTCTTTCTTTTTTTTTTTTCTTTTCTTTTTTTTTTTTTAATATACAGGAAATGTTCCTCTCCAAGAGCACATAATTTGGCCAATCGCTGATTCCTAGGTTCAGAGCAACTTCACCAACTATCATGAGTTCTCCAAGATAAAGTTTGCAGTAGCACAGCTTTGGCGGTAGAAATGTCACCAAGCTGCATAAACTCAAGGCATGTTTTGGCACTAAGTCACTCTGCAAATATTTATTGAGTAGAGTTCATCGGGGTCAATAGGATGAACTGTATGATAGTTATTCCTCATGCCTAGAATTTACCCACAACCCACACAGAACCACACAGGCACTATTTTGTTCTTAAAGGAATACTTAATTATCCAACTATGAATAGCAGTACTTTTCTTACATTAAATAGTTAAAGATGAGAATGGCAGTGCAGTTGGATATGAGATCCAAGAGGTTGCTATTTGGAAAGGCTAGAATTTACCCCCTTGGCTTTGGGACATCCAGCAGTAGAAGCCAGGTTCCCAGTGATAGTGACATCAAAAACAAAACTGTGTCCTGTCCTCCCCATCAATGTTTTCTCATTTAGAGCTTGAGTTCATACTGTCAGGACAGGAAATCCAAGTCTGAAACTATCTACATTATTCAAAAGAGCCAGTTAAGAACCAGGGAACAGAGGAAAGAGTTGTCAGTCTACACAGAGTCAATTAATTTATTATTGGGTAAACACTGCTTAGTTATCTGTGATGATAATTTTTATAGGTCAACTTGGCTAAACTCTAGTACCCACTTATTCAATCAATCGCTCTCTAGGTGTTGCTGTGAAGGTATTTTGTAGATATGATTAATGTTTACAGATAACATTTTTAAAGTATAAAATAAAGTTAATTTGGGGATTGAGTATGTAGCTCAGTGGTAGATCATTTACCTAGCAGGTGTGAGGCTTTGGGTTCAATACTCTGGGCTTCAAAGTAACAACAACAACAATAATAAAAATAATAATGATAAATTTTAAAAGTATTTTTATTTTAGAATTGCAGATAAAATTGTATGTATTCTGTGCAACATGTTGTTTTTGAAGCATATGTATAATGTGAAATAGTTAAATCTAGATAATTGACAAATGTATTATTTTACATAGTATCATTTTTGTTGTAAGAATACTTAACATCTAAAGCTGGGCTTGGTAGCATATACCTGTAATCCTGGCGATTATCCAGGGATAAATCCTTGGGAGGCTGAGGCAGGAAGGTCAGAATTTCGAGGCCAGCCTTAGCAATTTAGCAAGACCCTCAGGAACTTAGCAAAACCCTGTCTCAGAATAAAAATTAAAAGGGACTGTGAATGTAACTCAATGGTAATGTGCCATTGGGTTTATTCCCCAGTACCAAAAAAGGGACACTTCACATATACTGTGCATTTTTCAAGCATGCAGTGTATCACCAATAACTATAATCACTATGCTGTTACATAACTCTCTTGTGCTTATTCCTTCTAACAGTGATGATACATCCTTTAACTAACAGTTCTCCTTCTCCTTCCCACCAATAACCCCAGTCTCTGGTAACCACCATTTTACTTTCTACTGTTTTTAAAAAGATGATAAAACTATATATATGGTATGGAATTTTATTAAAAGACAAATCATGTCTATTCTCTATTTCTATGAGATTAACTTTTTCTTTTAGGTCTTGTGATGATTTAGATATTAAGTGTTCCTCAGAGTTCATGCATGAGAAAATACAAAAGTTTAAGAGGTAAAATGATTGGGGTATGAGAAATTGAACCTAACCAGTGAATTAATCCCCTCACAGGGATTAACTGAGTGGCAACTGAAAGTAGGTAGGGTATGGCAGGAGGAGGCAGGTCACTGGGGATGTGCCTTAGGAGTATAGATTTTGTTTCTGGAGAGTGGAGACTTTCTGCTTCCAGGTGCCATGTCCCCACCTACTTTCTTCCACCACATGCTTCTACCATGTTCTGCCTGATGTCAGGTCCCAAGGAATGGAGTCAACCATCTATGAACTGAGACCTCTGAAACTGTGAGCCCCAAAATAAACTTTTCCTTTAATAGGTAAGCCAATATTCAATATATATTGTGCACTTGAATTTGTAGACTAAGATTGATACCATCTGTAATATCACTATTACTTTTACCCTAAGTACAAAACTTTTGGGAGGCAGCTTATTCTTTGTTAGATAAATGTTTCCTGGAACAGGGCATTGGACACCATATGCCCCCCAAAATGTTTACTGCTAATGATGGTAGCCTCTGGAAGCTCTTGCCAGGCAGCACCACTGCCTTCCCTTTGGAGAGAAAAGAGATTTTACTGTCTTTATGAGAGAATCTATATCCCCTGATATTTAACTTTTGCATTGTTCTATAATAGCAGAATTAAAAAGTTTTAGCTTTCTTTGAATCATTTTTTTTTTTTTTCTTGCCAGGTTTTTTGGGTCACAGAAGTGAAAAACTTGACTGAAACAGATCTTGGCTTATTTTCTTTTTGTGCCTGGTTTATTTCACTGAAAGTACTGTAGGTCCATCTACATTATTGCAAATGACAGCATTTCATTCTTTTTAATAGCCAAATAGTATCTCAATGTGCATGTCGGGTGTGTGTGTGTGTACACCATCATTTGATGTGATATAAAGGAGATCCATCACCCTGGATAATCTGGATGGATCAGATCCAGTAAGCTGAAAGGCCTTCAGGACAGAACTGAGGTTTTTAAACTTTTACCTGAGGATGGGAATGAGTTCCTGCTTAAGAGTTTTCAGCCTGTCCTGCAGATTATGGACTTCTCTAGCCAGCCCCCATAATCACAGAGGTGGATCCTTTCCAATATGTCTCTCTCCATAGGTAGATGAATAGATACATGATTTACAGATACACACACACACACACACACACACACACACACACACACACACATATACATTTAGTGATGTCTCCTATTGGCTCTGTTTCCTAATAGATCCTAGATGGTACTGAAACATCATCTCCTAATTAGTTATAAGTAGTAAACAGCCAACATAGTGACTTTTATTCACTGAATCAAATTCATTGCCTGAAGGTAGTATGTAAGGTTAGTAATGACCTTCAGGATATGTCTATACCTCAACTACACAGAATTTCTATCTATTCTTAACACCATAGCCAGAGACCTCCTACAAAAAACATAAATTATATCCTATTCCTCCATTGTTTAAAAATCATCATGGTTTTCTCTCACACTCTCAGTAAATGTCAGGATCTTAACATCATCCTGCTGGGGCTTACAATATCTGATCTTGCTTCCTTGAAACATTGCACCTGCCCTCTTGCTTTTTCTCTGAATCTCCAATAAGCTTTTCTCTACTTCATGAATGCAAGGCATACTTAGTAAAGCCTAAGTTTTATTTCCTTTTGCTTATTCTTTTTCTTCATAGCACCTACAACCATTTGGCATATTGGCTACTTATTTCTATGTTCAAAATCTATCTTCTCTAGAATGCAAAGCTCCATGAGCACAGGGATAGTTTTCTATTTTGTTTACTGCTGTGTCCAAGTACAGGCACAAACTGGGCAACTCATTATCATCTATTAAATGAATGAATGAATGGGCTTAATTTCAGTGGTGAAGTCAGCCAAATTGGTGAGTTGGTATTATTTAAATAACATAATTGATATAATGAATTTTGGTCTTCTATCAGATATCCTCCACCTCTAGCGCACCTCCCCACATACTGTGTCATGGAGCACTGCCTTGTGGTTTACTTGTTGTCAATCTTCTTCTGCCTCACCCTTTCTGCAGCAGTGGGTACTTCAGTCATCTCTTCTTGATAAAGAGTCTCTCTTCCAACTTGACTAATTCTGCCCTGTTCATCTAATAAGATCATCTCTAGAGTTATCTTTTCTGTGTTCCTCTTGGCTGACCTTAGTAGAAGTTATCTTGGTATCGCCCAAAGTCCTAAAGCATGTGTCACCTCTGCTGTTCTTGTTCCAAACAGCATTAGTTTTCTCCTTCAGCAACTACACATCTAAATACCAATGAATTCTGGGGGGAGTGAATTGTGCCTTACACATCCCTGATTCATGAAGTAACCTGCACAGTGGCCCATGATGGAAAGATTTCCAATTCCTACTTGTTGAAGAAGTGAGTAGACAGATGCTACAGTTTGGATATGATCTGAGTCTCTGCCCCAAAGGTTCTTGTGTTAGTGACTTGGTCCTCAGATTGTGATGTTGGAAGGAAGTGGAATCTTTAAGAGGCAGAATCTAATGTGAGGTGATTGTGTTGTTGGGAATGCTGCCTTCAAAAGAGATTAAGGTAGTTCTCATGGGACTCCAATTTTTCTCAAGAAAGTAAATTGTTATAAAAGAAAAAGCCCCCACCCTGCTGTCTCTCTGGCATTCTGTCTTATCATGTGATCTCTTCTTCTCATGTGTGCACCTGCCATGTCATCCACCAGGTGAAACAGAAAAAGGGACTCTCATTAGAGCTGAACACATGGTAGCACCATGTTCCTGAACCTCCAAAATTGTGAGCTAAATAAAGCTTTTTTTAATAGATTGATTTTAGCCTCAAGTATTTTGTTATAGCAACAGAAAAAGGACTAGTACCATAGGTATCCTTATACCTGTAAATCATTGATCTGCCTGGTCAATGAAATGACTGAAGATGGGGATAAGGAACTGAAATGATGAGGGAAAAAAAACTAAGAAACAGAGGACAGCAAAGAGACAGAAGTACTTCAAGCCATCTTCATAGCACCCTAAGGGTGTAGCCAAGAATGAAGTCCAATGCCTTGATAAATGGAGGTTCCATTTGAAGAAGTTCTCCTGATTTTGTCTCTGGAATGTTATAAATGGGAAAGGGGAGAACAAATTTGCCTTTTTGTGTCTTTCCCATGTTTAACTTTTCATCAGAGCATTTTCCACCAACAATGGTACACTTATCTATGTACTGGATGGAATGTAAGGCCTATGAAAGTGGAAACTAGGTCTGTTTTATTCAACAATGATCTCCCGCTGCAGAGAACAAAGTCTAGCCCCAGTAAGTGCTCATTCCATATTTGGAATGAATGAATGAGATTAGCAGTATCAGTTTCTGTCCTTCTATGTTTTTTCTTTTCGTTTTTAGAAGAGAGATCAATATTCTTCCATTAGTCTGGTTGGACAGTTGTTTGATTCAGTCATGACCCATTATGTGGTTACATAATCAAATCCCTTCTATACGTCAATTTCAGGGCAATGAGGCAGGATCACTCTGGCTTCAACATCTGTAGAGAGCAATGTAATGTTTGGTATATTTTTAAGCCTTGACCAGATTAATTTTCCTAGAGAAATTTTAAAAGGTTTTTAAAAGTATTTTTAGAAAGCAACTAACAAAAGAACTTTTAGACAAACGCTGGAGACAGAAGGCACAAATGCACTGAAACATGAATGTGCTTAATGCCACTGAAGCAACAATTAATTGGCTGAAATGGTGAGTTTTGTGCAAAGCTTATTTTATCACAATTAAAAATCATTTAAAGTTTTTAATTTAAAAAAATTAGGCCTTCTGATATTGCCATGATATATTTTTCTTTTGTGTACAGTAATGAATAAAAAGTCCAGTCAATAAAATTCTTGTCAAAGTGGACAAGAAGCAAGTTTCCCTTTTGTTTGCCTCCCTATCTCTGCTAGAGCAAGTCTCCCTTTGCTTCCCTCTTCCTATTGCTGGAGCTAACGTGCCTTTCCCCATCTGACCCCAGCCTGAGATGTAGACATGCTATTAGAGAATGCCTTGAAAAAAAAAAAAAAAAAAAAAAAAAAAAAAACGAGCTTGATAAGTTTCTACAATTACAGTTCCCATATTGCATTCATTTATTTTCCAAATATTCTTGAACAAAGAATACTGCTTCATATCATTTTCATGTTCAATAAAATGAATATATAGTAGACTTTGGAGCAGTCCATCATCTTGCACTGAATGCTGCCATCTGAGGGAATCACAGCATTCTTCCACTGTTATTTATTAGTTCCTACATTTATTGCTTTTTCAAAACTCAGAAATACTGGTGAAACTTAAAACAGCTTAATTAAACTTCAGATGTGAGGTTCTGATAAGGCTGGCACAGAGCCATGGCATTCCAAGATTCTCAAATAGCATAATCTAATTGATTTTTTTCTAGAACATAGAGGTCATAAACACACAGTAATCTGAAACACTTAGTGTCCTGCCAGCTGGCATCTCCTCATTTCCAGTTTCCCTGCACTGTAATTTTGCTCCCATTTGTGAGAAACTGTGGATTTCTCCACTTTGGTAGATTGTATTAAGTTACATGCTATTCAGTTGAGGTATTTTTTAATGAACTAATTACATGTTAGTTAATAATAGAACATTGCTTCAACAGTCAACTGTGGAATATCGCTTTTAAAGAAATTACCTCAATCTTGTAGTAGGAATGTCTGGGAACAAAAATGACCTATGAAAATAATATGATTACCTAGCAGTGAGTTATTGAGTTATAAATAAATGTATGAGTAGTAGATATCAGTATTATTAGCAGTGACAACATCAACAACAAAGACAATATTATGAAATGCAAACTTGACAAATTTTAGTATTTTTTTCTGTCAAATTATTTTCCATTAAAATTGTTCAGCCTTAATTTTATCAGTGCATAATAATTAAAAATGATGAACCATGTTAAGTAGGCCCATTACTAAACTCCAATCAAAAGTTCTGACTATTGAACTGATGAAGGTGTTTGCCCTCTATAATCTCAGGTTTAAAGTCAACTCCTAATTATACCACATCTGATTCTAGAACTAATGGATAATCATCTCAGGGTGATCAGACCAGTGGTTATTTAGCAGATACTGATGATTATCCCTTTAAGATTTGTCATTCTAGGTGTGCTGGTTCTAAAACTGTCCTAAGATTCATTCTTCACTCTTACTGGCTCTGCTCTGCTTTGCAGGGCTGGGTTTTCCTGCCTCCCATGTCAAGCACATCCATCTGGACTCAGTCCATGAGAAAGAAACACTGGGAGGAAGTCAGAGGGTGTGGGCCAGGTAGGGAAAGGTAAGGACATTTCTTTCTCTGCCTCTGGTGGTGTCTCTATCAGCAACTGCCTCTCTTCCACCCACTTAGTAGGCTCCCCATAACTCCTGTGTCCAGCTCAGGGGTTAGTAGCATCTTCCTGCCTTTCCTAATTTCTGGCTTGCTTCACTGTCCATTTGGCTTCTTGACCTTCTATCACCACTGTAACCAGTTCCCTACATTCAAATTCTACTATTCTAACTAGTCAATGGCTTTTATTTCCTGGGAGTCTATGTCAGAGATACCAGACTAAAAATCACAGTCTCCTGAGGCTATATCCATTTTTTCATTCTTTTCAGATGCTTATTGATTCACCTTTTTAAAAAATCACATCTTTTTGATGTAGAAGTGCATAAAATATTTTTCTTCCTCTTTTAAATAACACTTCAGATTTGGGAGGTGAGAGAAAAGAAGGGGGTGGGCAGTTATTTATAAGGTACTGTAATTTTTGCCTAACTTTCTATATCCCAGAGTTCCACTTTTCCTACACAGCAGGGCACACATTTCTTGGTGAAGTCACACACGCCCAGGGACATGATGTCATCTTGCACATTGTGTTACAAACAGGTTTAATAATGCTTTGTTGCATCTTAAACCCTGAGATGAAATGCTCTGCTCTAGCAGCCAAACCTGGGATCCATCTGGTAGACCTGTTACTCAGCGACCCCAAGAGCTCAGCACATTTCTCCCTGTTGAGATAGAGCAGAAATGACTCTCACAGATTTAAAGCCCAGTTTTAAAACACAACAATGATGTCATCAATATGAAATTCTTTTCCCTTTGTGCCTCTTCTTTCTCTACCTCTGTTTATTTCTCCTCTTTCCTTCTCTTCATTCCTGCCTTTGAAGCCTTACCTGAGACAAAGTTGATTAAAAGTAGCTGGAAATTTGATGGCATTTTTCACAAATCAAGCAATCAGGAACTTTGCTTACCCCATCCACCTACAGGCTTGAAATAACAGAGAAGAACACGTCTAAAAGAGGGAACCTAGACCGTTGTGACACACGTACAGCTTCTTTTTTTTTCCCTTATTTATTTATTTATATTATTTATTTTTATTCTAATTTGGTATACATGCTTGCAGAATGCAATTCATATTGCATATAAAGAGCATGATTTTTTAAGTCACTGGTTTTACGTAAAGTATTTACACACCATTTGTGTCTTCATACATGTACTTAGGGTAATGATGTCTGCCATTATTACTATCCCCTTGCTCCCTCCCTTCCCCTCCCTCCCCTTTGTTTTATTTAAAGTTCCTTCATTCCTCTCATCCCCCCTCCCTTGCCATTATAAGTCAGTATCTTCATAACAAAGAAATCATTCTACCTTTGGTTTTTTGGCTTCTAATGTGGCAAAACTGTGCCCTCCTTAGGCCTCATTAACTGCTGTGTATCCATTCTTCCAGTACAGAAACTACAGAATCATGCTTCATTCCAGTCTCCCTCTCTTCACCCCCATTAAGCATTGAGTACTCTTATTCTTTATTTCCAGTCTTGCTGATTACTACCTCAGCCACCCCCAACACCCAACATCCCAGCCACACTCATCATTTCCTGAATTCTCCATACAAGTTCTTACGTCTCTTGTGACAACTTGTGTTGTTATTCATTACTGCTTTCACTAAAAGGCCTGACATTGTTTAAAGTCTTTCACAAACATCACTTACTCTGAAATCAACGGAGATCTTCCAGGGAAAGAAAGCAGATTAAACATATGCTTAAAATTGACCCTAAATCAATAGTACATGTAAGTATGTGTGTGTGTGTGTGTGTGTGTGTGTGTGTGTGTGTGTATACATATAAATACACTTATATGTACATATATATATATATATATATATATATATATATATGTTTTAATCTTGTCTTTTAGGTAACTTGTTTTTCCTTTACTCATTTCTCTAATTCTTTTGTATATCCTGTTTTCTCATTAATTAAAAATTTTAATTTATTTTTAATACATATGTATACACATTCACATATATCTTCAAGGATAAGAAGAACAAATGAAAGGAAACAAATTTGGAAGTGAGAAAGCAGATGGATGAATGGTAAATTACAGACACACAAGGAATATACTGCTAAGCCAGCAGGAGAAAAAACTGGAAACCAACCCAGATATATACCACATAATCCCCCAAAGCTCAAATCTTGTCCCCCTCAAGTACATTGAGAAGTGAAACTGAAGGGGGTAGATAAAAGAAAGAAGATTGAAGTATTTTTAAAGAAATAGGCAGATGGCCAGTTCCCTAGCTCGCTGTGCCCAATTGTTACTCCCTAGTTTATTGTCTAGAAAGCATAAAACACAGGGTCTCATGTGGTAGCAGACACAGTTGTTAGTATAGATGTTTTACTGGAGAAAAGGAATCTTATGATACTAAAAGCAAACACCCAGCTCTTTGCATTCACTGGTTCCCAGAGCACTAGCTGCCAAGCAGGACATTGGAAAAATCTTCCATGGGAAACATTTCCTTGCCAAAAGGAAAGATAAAAGGATTGACAGTGGAGATTCTCTATTAAAGCTGCCCAGCCAAATCACTCCACAGTCAAACTTACAATTAGCAATTCTCTTTTGTGAACTCAAAATACAAATCAGTTTGTGAATGCTTTGCTCTTAAATATAAAAATTACCAGAACTTTGAAGATAGCTTCTAAAATGGAACTTATAGACCCATAAAGAAACTCCCTACCCTCACCCATATATATCACACAAAACAACTTAGTTGAAGACAAAGACCTACAGAGAGAAGACTTCGATAACTAGAATGGTTTTAAATTAATAGCATTAAAGAACTTAAAGATTAATGAAACCATGTAATAAGAACCAAAGATTACTTAAAAGAAATAGAAAGGAAGGAAAGAAGAAGTTGTCAATAGGGGAGAGAAGGAGAGAGAAAGAGAGAGAGGGCAGGAGGGAGGAATGTCATAGAATCAATAAAGTGGTCCAAAATCAAAAAAATAAAAACCAGGAATTTCAGAAACAATAGAGAAATTAATAAAGGAAAGGAAAAATAAGTAACCAAAATGGTTACCAATGTTGAAATCATATGTCCAATAAGTTAAGCAAAAATATATTAACTCATATTAACTCATATCACTGTAAAATTTCAACAAAGAGAAGATCCTAGATTACATACAATAATAATAATAACAACAATAATAAGGAATCAGAAAGACTTTGGAATTCCTACAACCTGGAAGATAGAAGGCCATTAAGCAGTGCCTTCCAAATTCTGAAAGAAAATGATTTCCAGTCTAGACGTCTAGACCCTGATAAACTATTAACAAAGTATGAGGATAGAATGAAGATATTGTTAAATCTGAAATGTCTTAAAACCTTATCTCTGCATTTCTTTCTTGCAGAAAACTACTAGAGCATATACTTGTCCAGAAAAGATTGTGAAGTAAGAGAAGATGTGGAATCCTTGCAATTAGAGATCCAGGGAAGGAACAAGGCAAAGGGAATCTTTTGGTTGTACAAGCAGATCTCAAAATGGAACTGCACTCCAGGCATAGCAGCCACATTCTAGATTAAGCAGAAGGTTTTGAGAGAAATTTCAAATGAAATTGAATGGCAATCTAATGGCTCTGAATGTTTTAATTAAAGATTGAGTTAACTGATAAAGTGTTGAAGGTTGAGTTTGTCAAGATAAGTACATATAAAGTGAAACAAATTTTAAAATGAGGAGCATATTAATTTAATTCTAGGTAAAATGAAAAGTATGCAAGAGAGAAAAAGTAATGAAATTTACATGACTCTACTGAGAATATGGTTTTCATAACCAAAATAACAGAATATTTGCTTTATCTAAAATATAATTATATTGGGAGGAAGGAAGACAGAAATGTATACACACATGGTGAAAGAAAATAGAGATATATTCTTATCTTCTATAAGGGGAAATCAATAGATGAAACCTAAAACTGAAAAAGTAAGACATATCATTTAACCATGCCATTAGGAGACATGGAGATTAAAAAATAAAAATAAAAAAAAAAAAAAAAACAGTAATCAGCTAAGAGAGTTGGAAGATGATTGCCTCTGGGGAAAGATAGACTATGAGACAATAGCTACAAAGTTCTGTTTTACATATATATATATTTGGGCACATGTCTGTAATCCAGCAGCTCAGGAGGCTGAGAAAGGAGGATTGTGAGTTCAAAGCCAGCCTCAGTAAAAGCAAGGTACTAAGCAACTCAGTGATACCCTGTCTCGAAATAAAATACAAAAAAAGGGCTGGGGATGTGGCTTAGTGGTTGAGTGCCCCTGAATTACTTCCCCAATAACCCACCCCCCCAAAAAAAAAAAAAAAAAAAATCTCCAAATCGCACAGAATTATTTGAATGTTTGCATTATATGATACAGAATATTGGTTTTTAAAAAGAAAAATCATTGTCAGGCAAATTGAGGGTCTCATTTCTCTCTGGCCATAGTGTATTGCAGCATTGCAGAGTACCATGTATCATGTGGGTTATGGCTACCTAGATGCCAATCTCTAATAGAGTGTGAGCTCCTGTAGGACAGAATCTGTATTATTCATGTTTCTTTTCTTGCTTAGCATGATGTTTAACATTAGACATTCAATAAATACTTATGGAAAGATTGGTATAGAGTTATTGCCCTTAATTTTATAATATGATATTACAGGAATAAAATGTAATTCTTCTTCCAAGTTATAAATATCCAAATATTTGCAAACAATGGTCATATCTGCTATTGAATCTTCTTTTCCCTGGACTAAAAATCCCATATGAATATATTTTTGTGGTTCACATTTAAAGTCCACTCACTGATTCAATCATAGACTTCCAGTTAGCTCTGATTAGTCTTCATCCATCACAAGCACTGGATAAAATATTACAACGTGTGATCTGACCTGTGTGGATCAGGTAGAACTCCCATTTCCCTAAATCTAGATACCATATGTCATTGAAAGAGCGTGCAATCACATTACATTTTCTATAAACCATCTTTCCCTTTTGTCACATACTTAGCTTATAGTCTACTATAAATCTTCAAGTCTTTTTCTAATTTATTCCTGGCAAGGCTCCTCTCTGTCATTTTCTATGGGTAAAGGTGATTTTAAGGTTCTACATAAGACTATATTTTTTCTTTTCATGTTTTTTAGAACCTCATTGAGACTATTGTATTAAGAACCTGTGAGTTGATACAATAATTCTCTTTCCTGACTTCCCATGATCTGCAAATTTTATTTGCACACCATTATAAATTAATCCAAGTCATTAGTTAAAGATGAAGACTGAAGGTTGGCACAACATTAAATGCTCCCCCTTGGAGTGACAGCATCTCTTAGAGAGCACATCCCAAGGCTGGCCATCCAACCAATTTCCAAGTTCCTGAATTCTTTATGTCATTCAAATATGTATTCACTTGGACTACAAAGAAATGAAGATTCTTGTCCAATGCCTTGTACAGGTAACAACAACTGTAACAAAAACACACAATTCAGTGTGCATGTGCCTATTTTAGTCAGCTTTTTTGCTGCTGTGACCAAGGAACTGACAATAATGATTAGAAGAGAAAAAGTTTATTTGGGGGCTCACAGTTCCAGAAGTCTCAGTTCATAGTGGCCAACTGCATTCCTCAGGGCTGGAAACAAGGCAGAACAATATGGTGGAAGAGTGTGGTAGAGGAAAGCAGCTTAGGACATCACCAGGAAGCAGAGTGAGAGAGAGAGAGACACTATACTCACCAGATGCAAAATATATACCCCACAGGCATACCCCAATGTCCACCTCCTCCAGCTATATCCTACATACCTACAGTCACCACTCAGTTAATCCCTATCAAGGGATTAATTCAATGATTGGGTTAAGGATCTCATAACCTAATCATTTCACCTCTAAGTCTTCCTGCACATCTCACACAAGAGCTTTTGGGGAGACATCTCACATCCAAACTAGTGCCAGATGCTATGCTTAAGAACAAATAGCATTATTTTCATATTAAAGCTCATGAAGCTATAACAACTCCCACAGCTACTGCATTTCTCTCATATACTAAATCAGTAGTACTGTCTTCTTGCTACCTATATTTGTCCCGGCTTATGTATGTCTTCTCTTTGGCAAAAAGTATCCTACAATTAAGAAATGATGTTAGCAGTTTTGACACAGAATTTCCAAAATTAATTTAATTACATAACTCCATTTCTCAAGGATCATATGTTATGCAGAGAAACACAGTTGGAGAATATTGTGCTGACCATTTTTCAGCTTCTCCAGACTTCTTCACTAACCTGCATCTGCTGCCCTTCTTCAGGGCTTTGACTAAAATTGTCCTTTTCTACCTGAATGTCTCCAGCTCCTCTTACTTTCACAATAATTATAATCTCTTTGGAATATATGGCATTTAAGTTAGGAAATATGAATAGAGTTTACCTCTAACAGTTTGCTCATAGAGATGCTTAGTAAAATTTGTGTATTGGTCGAAGAATTTAAATCTTTTGATTTCTTCAGCTGTCAACTATGGTTGACAACTATGACAACTCAGCTGACAACTATGGTTGTCCTGTAACTGTATTTTTTTGTGGGGGCTGGGTGGTACTGGGGATTGAAACCAGGGTTGTTTTACCACTGAGCCACCTTCCCAGCCATTTTTATTTTTAATTTTGAGATAGGGTCTTGCTACATTGCTTAGAGCCTCACTAAGTTGGTGAGGTTGGCTTTGAATTTGTAATCTTTCTGCCTCAACCTCCCAAGTTGCTGCAATTACTGGTGGGCACCACCACGCCTGACTGCCCTGTAACTCTTGTTGGGGATAATGTGAAATTTGTGCACTTTCTAAAACATCTGTACACGTACCTGATCCTACCTGAGGATTGCTCTGAGGAGCAATCTGTCTGAGCAGGATGTTAGCTTTCTCAGCCTCTAAATCCAGAAGTAGACTTTGAGATTTGAATGTTGGAGTAGGAGAGTTGATAGACATGTTGTGTCCAGCTGATTAAATATTTTTAAAAATCTCATCTAATTAGCAGCAGTGGGGAATATCAGTTTCCCTACACAGCCCTTGAGCATGCAAAATTGAGCAAAGATGTGGAGTGGAGTTGCCTGGTCTTCAAATTGCTACTCCACCTCCATGGACAGGCTGAGCATTCTGGTTCCATGATTGCTTATAAACATATTACAATCACTTCAGGAGATTATTTTGGCTATAGAATCACAATCTCAGAGACTGAAGAGTAATCACATCCATGAACTATTTTAATAATAAATTATTTGCTCTCATTTCAACTCAGAGTGGTTGGATTTGGCCTCACTTTCAACTTAGCAAACATCTCAAACTGGCTTTCAAATGCTTTTGATCTTCTATAACCAAAGTATGTTTAGCTAAACACCACCCCCTTGGTTTTTAAAATCCACATGTACTTTATAGGAAATGTTACTAACATTGTTTTGACTCAGTTACATGTTAAATCATCAAAATATTGTTTAGGAAGGGTGTTCTGATGTCCAAGAAGACTTTTCGGGCATTTTTATAAACTGTTTTTCTTAAAAACAGGAAGCTTCATTTTGCCAAGAATAAACAAGCTGAAAGCTCAAGAGGTAAAAGGTTGCTTAAAAACTCCAAACCCACAGCCGGAAGAGAGTTCTCAACTTGGCAACACACCTTTCCTCATCCTTTTGTTTAATGTGGTTGCTTGTCTTCCTTTCAAAACCAAATCCCTAAAGCCAGGCTAGGATGCAGGGTAAAAGGGCAAACAGGAAGAAAAAATAAATAAGCAGTAGAGGTGAAATTTAGCCAGACTTTATTTCTAGGCTTATTTCAGAGAAACCAGTGACATTATGCACCCAGGGGCACCACAGGTTTAGTTTTTCTCAAAGTCCTCATGCAAATTTAGGTCCAAGTCAAGCAATCAAGAAGGTACCTCTCTTACCTGTTATCTCCTGCCCTTACCCTCAGCCCTCCCCATGTCAGACAGGATGTACAATGCATGCCCCCATTCAAAATATGAGCCTGTTCTAAATCTAAGAACAGCTGTAAATTATCAAGGCTTGCCACTTCAAAAAAACAGAAAGTACCACATCGTGGGGTTTTGACTGACAAAAAAACTCTGCTCAGTTTTGATTCTGTTTGGGTCCCAAGAACGTTTGCAATGGTATGTGTGGTAGATGGCAGTGTGGGTGGGCAGCACTGAACAGCCATGTACCACCCCACAGGCAAACGTTTTTGGCTCTACTCACAGCCCTTCCCAAGTACTGGCAGATTGCTTTGCCTGGTGCTTTGGTTCCCAGAGGTAGGCATCTCTGAAATTTAGGTCCACTTCCAAATCTTCTGAACAAAATGCAAAGCTCTCCTTGGCCTGCATATTTGAGGGAGCAGATGCCAGAGTCTTATCTGCATTTTTCCCCAATTGTATCCTAATTCTGAATTTAGTTTTCTTTTTACATTTGGCCCTAGAAGCCAAGAAAAGGGGGAGGGAAGAACCCAATAACAACAACAAAAAGCTACTTAACCTAAGTTTATCCACATTTAAACAATGAAATAATCATTTTGGTAAAGCTATTAGATTCACATTGCATGCCATTTCTAAGCAACATGACCATGAAGCTGAAAAACATTTAGTTTTATTCTCATCCCCTCCTCCACTCCAAATCAAATCCTAAATTCTATCTTTCTTTTCAAATCATAAGACACATAATTTATCTCTTCTCTCAAGTTGTCTCTGAGCCAGTCAAAAATTTCACCACATTTAAAATGATCAAATATGCATATGGAATTTTCATTAGACATTTAAGGCACATGGTTATACTCAATTCAATTGCTAGAGCATGTTTTCCACCTGCTGCCACTTATAACAATCTCAATCCACTCCCCCCCCCCAGTATTTAAATTATTGGGTTATTATTTATACCCCAACTTCTTGGAGAAGGTAAAGAAGCAAAAGCAGGATATAAATATGTTTTGACTTTTGTGGTTTTTCACAAACAGTATTTTCCTTTCTCGAAAAGCATTTAAGAATTACAGACAAAACTAAACTGTACATGTGTCAAGGAAAGCCTGAAGACTTTTAAAAGACTGTTAAAATGCCTGTGAAGGGGATAAAGTTTTATTCCCTTTATCTTACTTTTCCTCCTTCCCCTTTAATGAGATATAACCCTCTAAGTTAAGGCCGTTCTTATATTGGAAAAGTAATAACTGAACAGTTCACCAGGCATGTGCAGAGAAACAACTGCAGTCCAGGGAGTTTGGGCTAATAATAATAAAATACACACACACACACACACACACACACACACACACACACACACACACACAGCTTGGCAGGATAGGAAGACAGAGGCCTTACATAAGGAGTGGAAATCACACTGAAGGGTAAGCCACAATTTGTTGAACAGAGATCTGTACTGGAAGGGGTAGTCTATAATTGTAGCCCATCTTGACCAAAGATGGGTGGTGAGCAAGAGGAATTGTTTATATTTCAGTGAAATTTCCAAGACCATAGTAATTATTTTCTATGACTGTGTGATTGATAGATTATTTGGGTGAAAAAAAGTTTTAAAAATAAAAGGTTTCTTTTAAAATTGCAAATTTAACTAATAACACAAATTCTAATCTAATCTTGTAAGCAACTGAATATAGCATATACACATTGGTTTCCTTGATAATTTACAAACCCATTCTTTTCTCTCTGATTTAAAACATTCTGTGTCTGGATAGAAAGCAACCCCTTTCGCCTCCTCCTAATTATTGTCTATAACTGACAGCTCTCACCTCACAGAGTTCATTATGACCCCATTCAAGGCAATTTTTTCCTCCAAACTTCCCTTTTTCTGTCCACAGCATCATGATTCTCTCAATTACTCAAAATGAGTACTGTGAAATCACCTCTGACACCCCCTTCCTCTTTCTCTCCCACCACATCCATTCACCCTACAGGAGCTGTCAGTTCATCTCTCCAGTGTCTCCAACAGCTACTCCTTCCATCCTGATTGTGGCTACTGGCTCCTCTTCACTCAGCCCTAATCATCCCAAACCTTACCTCTTGCATGTGTTCCTGTCTGGGATCCTTTCTATTCTTTTCTCTGTCTAATCAAACTGAAATATCCTAGCCAAATTAAACTTTTTCTGATGTCTCTTTTCATGATTAATGCAGAGCGTTAAACTTCATAATCATGTGTGCTATAAAGGATTATCAGTCTTTGACTCAAGAGCCTTTCCTGACTATCCTACTGCCCAAAGAGAGTGCAAAGCCTTCATCTGGCATCAGATGCCATGAATTATCTGGCCCCTTTAATTATGTCTAAACTCATGTCCCATGCTTTTGTAAAAATGCTGATGCTAATCAAATTAATATCTTCACTGTTTCCCTCAAAAATCAACTAAAATCCTGGCCTGGAGCTGTAGAGCTCAGTGGTAGAGCACTTGCCTAGCACTTGTGAGGCTCTCGTTTGATCCTTAGCACTACATAAAAATAAATAAATAGAATAAAAGTATTGTGAAAAAAAATTCTTTAAAAAAAAATCAACCAAAATCTCCTCTGAATATCTTGGTTCACTCAATGCCCTATGCCTAAACATCCTTCATTTTTCTTCTTCACTACCTCAATCCTACACATTTTAACTCTCTCAGTTTGAGTAACACCCTCGTGTACAGACTATTATTGCATTCAACAGTCACTAAGCATATGCTCTTCTGTATAGCTACCATGATTCTCAGACTATACTAAAATTATGAGGATACTGAGAATTCATTTTTCATAATCACCTCTTTACTAATTAAAATTACATCTACATATATTCCTTCATATAAGAAATAAATCTTCCTCTTTTTTTTAGTGGTGCTGGAGATTGACAGGGCTTTGTGCGTGCAATTCAAGCACTCTACCAACTGAGGTATATCCCTAGCCCAAGAAATATAATCTTGACCTCAAATAAACCAGAAATTTAACAATGTTTAAGGAGCCAGGTTCAGACCCAACCTCACATTATCATTTTCACAGCAACCCTGAAGGTTAACAAACCAGAGGGCTGAGGCTTAGTAAACTTGGGACAATTTCTTTAAAAAAAAAGATCACAACTGAGTAAGTGACCCTACTAGAATTTATTCAAGGAGTTTCAAAGATAATTAAATGAATTAGTGCACAGGTCCAGAATAAAATACACAATTAGTACATGCTAGGTAATATTAATGTGTCTGGGGCTATTTTGAGGTATGTATTTCATTTCCTCCAGGAAAGCAAAAGGCTAGGTGTTGGCCAAAGTACCTAAATTCTTTCTGAAAATTTTTTCTCCTTAAAGTTTAAGCTCCTACAAGGTCTTTGATGATTTGTAAGGAGATAAGTGGAAAATTTGTGAGGAGGGGCAGAACAGAATTGAGGGAGGGAAGAATGAATTTTGTCTTCCTCACCCAATAGAAGGTGATATTTGAGTTGGGGGGATAGGGATGGGAAGATTTAAAAGTATGATAAGATGGACCTTGATAAATTCTGAGACTGTGAAGACCCAAGATCTGTCTCCTGGGAGCACTACAAGAGTCTATTAGACAACCAAAAAGTAGTAATTTACCAGCTTATAATAATAACCAACGTAGTCTTTCCACAGTCTTTCTTATAGGAAAATACTCCTTTATCTTAGAGTCATTTTGGCTTCCCTCAGTAGCTCACATCCCATATCCAATCACTCAAATCATATCTTTAGTTCTACCTTCAGAATCTGACTAGATTTTGCCAGCTCAAATGGCTCAACAGCAGCATTTTTCTGTTGATTTTCTGTTCCCTACCTTTGCATTCTGAACTTTGTGAGGATAAAGGTGTTTTTTTTTTTATTCATGACTATCCCTGTATCCTCTATAATAGCCACTTACTAATATTTATGTGATGAATGAATGAACTTGAACTTGTAGTAAGACACTGGATGGGAAAGATGGAGTGTCAGATGTGAAGATAGCTTGAAGAATGATTCTAAAAGGGTGACATGAAAATAGCAGAGAGCTAAGAGTCTAAGGAGGCCATATTATAAAGGACAATATATATCTGCAGCTACAGATTATGTGACACTTCTCCCATCTATAGTGGGAGGCTAGGATCCTCCCCTTGAATCTGAGCGAGGTGAATGGATTTTAAGATGGCTCCCAATTTTCCCCACTTCTTAGTATCCACACCCTTATGTAATCTCTTTCCCCTTGCAGTTAGGTGGAACTTACACCTTGCTTCTAGTCACTGGAACACAGCACAGATGTTTATGTTACACAGGATTGTAATGTTGGTCTAGCCAACAGACTCCCTTGCTGCCTCTCATGAAGTAAGTAGCTGTACTGGGGAGGCTTATGTGGCACAGAATTGAGGATTTCTTCTTAGCAATAACCAGCAAAAAAACTAATCTCTCAGACTGAGAATTCAGAAGGACCAGAGTTCTGTCAACAACCATTTGAACTTGGAGGCAACGCCTTCACTCATCAGACTTTCAGATGAGAACCCAGCCCTGGCCGACACCTGGATGGCAGACTAGCAGAGGACCCAGCCAAGCCAGGCCTGAGTACCTTTCCCACACAAATGGTGATTTAGACATCATTACCCTAAATACATATATGAAGATACAATTGTTGTGAAAATACTTTATGTAAAACTAGTGACTTGAAAAATTATGCTCTTTATATGTAATATGAAATGAATTGCACTCTGCAAGCATGTATAACAAATTAAAATAAAAAATAAATAATAAAAATCTGCACTTTGTTTTAAGCCACCAAATTTATGGCAATATTGTTATGCAACAATAGATGAGCAATATCCTAAGTGAGCTCTGTGGCTATTCTGATAAGTAGAATATGGAGATGTTCTTGAGAAAGTTTCTCAACTCTGGTCTTAGGAAACTGGCAGCTTCTACCCTCTGTCTCTGGAACACTCTGTGAGCCCTGGGCCACCATGTAGAAGTCTGGTCCCCTGAGGCTTCTATGATGGAGAAAGCACATGTAGGTTAATAGTTCCAGCTGAGCCCAGCCTCAACACTGTCTCTGACAAACAGCCAGCTGCATAGTTGAAGCCATCTTTTATACACCCTGACCAACCCTTCCACAAGATGAATACCATGAAACAATGCCAGCCAGTGCCACAGAAAACAGAAGAGTCACTCAACTGAGCCCTTTCCAAATTCTTGAATGACAAAATCACAAGGTACAAATAAATGGTTGTATTTAAAACTACTAAATTTAGAAATAATTTATTATGCAGCAATCAATATTTGAAATGATGTTTCTGGAATAACCCATGTAGACCTAGGAGGGATAAGAAGAAGAATTTACCAACCAAGATTTCAGCCATATGTAAGGTTTGGATGGAAAATGGGGGAAAAAAAAAATACAAGGAGTCGCAAGGATTAAGTTCCCCTCTGACACAAGTAGGACTCTTAGAAAACAAGCAAATATTCAATACATATTGGACACTTAAATTTGTACACTGAGATTCATACCATCTATAATATTATTATTTTTACCCTGAATACAAAGCTTTTGGGAGGCAGCTTATTCTTTTTTAGATAAATATTTCCTAGAACAGGGCATTGGACACCATATATCCCTCAAAACGTTTCCTGCTAATGATGGTAGCCTCTGGAATCTCTCACAGGGCACCATTACTTCCCTACTCTTTGGAGAGAAAAAAGGGTTCACTATCTTTATGACAGGATCCATATCCCTTTATTAACCTCCTCATTTTTCTATAATAACAATTCAAAAACTTTAGTTTTCATTGAATAATTATTTGATTGTACATTTAGTATACCCCAAGTACTACTGTAGATCTGGTGATAACAGTATGGACAAGTCAGGATTACTTGTCAATCTTGCATTTCAGAATCTCAGGGAAAAAAAGGAATTTTAAACTTTACTAAGTTACTCAACATTTTGAGTTATATTTAATTTTCCTCCTCGAATTACATTAATGTAATATTAACATTTTGTTAGTATAGGAATAGAAAAAATAAATCAGAGGAATAAATTGAAAGTGCAGTGGTAGACCCCAGACTATATATGAGATTTTAATATAATGGTGGCATTTTCAATACTGTAGGAAAATAATGCATTTTGTAATAAATAAGGCATAATTGGTTCTTTCTAAAGCAAAACAAAGTTAGGTCCCAAATTTTTCTTTTTACAATTCTTTTATTCTAAATTGTTAGAAATGACAGCAGAATGCATTACATTTCATATTATATTTATAGAGCACATTTTTACATATCTTTGGTTGTATACAAAGTATATTCACACCATTCTTGTCTTCATACATGCACTTAGGGTAATAATATCCAACTCATTCTACTATATATATTTTTTCTTCTTTACCCTTTTGCCCCCTCACTTCCCCTCCCTCCCCATTAGCCCTTCTAGTGTTCCTCTACTCCTCCCATGCTCTCCATCCCAACCCCACCTTGAGTCAGCCTCTTATATCAGAGAAAACATTCGGCATTTAGCTTTTTGGGATTGACTAACTTCACTTAGCATTATATTCTCCAACTTCATCCATTTACCTGTGAATGCCATGATTTTATTCTCTTTTATTGCTGAGTAATACTCCATTGTGTATATATACCACATTTTATTTATACATTCAACTACTGAACAACATCTTGGTTGGTTCCACAATTTAACTATTGTGAATTGTGCTGCTATAAACATTGATGTGGCTGTGCCCCTGTAGGATGCTGGTTTTAAGTCCTTTGGGTATAGACCCAGGAGTGTGATAACTGGGTCATAAGGTGTTCCATTCCCAGTTTTCCAAGGAATCTCCATACTGCTTTCCATATTGGCTGTACCATTTTGCAGTCCCACCAGCAATGTATGAGTGTGCCTTTTCCCCCACATCCTTGCCAACATTTATTGTTGTTTGTGTTCTTAATAGCTGCCATTCTGACTGGTGTGAGATGAAATCTTAAAATGGTTTTGATTTGCATTTCTCTTATTGCCAGAGATGTAGAACATTTTTTCATGTATTGGTTGATTGATTGTATATCTTCTTCTGAGAAGTGTTTGTTCAGTTCCTTGGCCCATTTATTGATTGGGTTATTTGGGTTTTTTTTTTTTTTTTTTTTTTTTTTTTGGTGTTAAGATTTTTGAGTTCTTTATATATTCCAGAGATTAGTGCTCTATCTGAAGTATATGTGGTAAAAATTTGTTCCCAATTAGTAGGTTCTCTATTCACCTCACTGATTATTTCTATTGCTGAGAAGAAGCTTTTTAGTTTGAATCTATCCCATTTATTGATTTTGATATTAATTCTTATGCTACAGGAGTCTTATTAAGGAACTTGGGGCTTAATCCAACATGTTGGAGATTAGAGCTTACTTTTCCTTCTATTAGGCGTAGTGTTTCTGGTCTAATTCCTAGATCCTTCATCCACTTTGAGTTGAGTTTTGTGCATGGTGAGAGAGAGAGGTTTAATTTTATTTTCTTGCTTATGGATTTCCAGTTTTCCCAGCACCATTTGTTGAAGAGGCTATCTTTTCTCTAATGTATATTTTTGGCACCTTTGTATAGTATAAGATAACTGAAATTATATGTGTTAGTCTCTGTGTATTCTGTACCACTGGTCTACCAGTCTATTTTGGTGCCAATAGCATGCTGTTTTTGTTACTATTGCTCTGTAGTATAATTTAAGGTCTGGTATAGTGATGCCCCCTACTTCACTCTTCTTGCTAAGGATTGCTTTAGCTATTCTGGGTCTCTTATTTTTCTGGATGAATTTCATGGTTGCTTTTTGTATTTCTATGAGGAATGTCATTGGGATTTTGATTGGAATTGCATTGAATCTGTATAGCGCTTTTGGTAGTATAGTCATTTTGACAATATTAGTTCTGCCAATCCAAGAGCAAGGTAGATCTTTCCATCTTCTAAGGTCTTCCATAATTTCTTTCTTTAGTGTTCTGTAGTTTTCATTATAGAGATCTTTCATGTCTTTGGTTAAATTGATTCCCAAGTATTTTATTTTTTTTTATGCTATTGTAAATGGGGTAGTTTTCCTCATTTCCCTTTCAGAGGACTTGTCACTGATATATAGAAATGCCTTAGAATTATGGGTGTTGATTTTGTATCCTGCTACTTTGCTGAATTCATTTATGAGTTCTAGAAGTTTTCTGGTGGAATTTTTTGGGTCTTCTAGGTATAAAATCAAATTGTAAGTGAATAGTGATAATTTGAGTTCTACTTTACCTATCTGTATTCCTTTAATTTCTTTCATCTATTTTATTGCTCTGGCCAGCATTTTGATTACTATGTTAAATAGAAGTGGTGAAAGAGGGCATCCTGTCTTATTCCAGTTTTTAGAAGAAATGCTTTCAATTTTTCTCCATTTAGAATGATATTGGCCTGGGGCTTAGCATAGATAGCTTTTATGATGTTGAGATATGTTCCTATTATCCCTAGTTTCTCTAGTGTTTTGAACATGAAGGGGTACTGTATTTTGTCAAATGCTTTTTCTGCATCTATTGAGATAATCATACAGTTCTTATCTTTAAGTATATTGATGTAATGAATTACATTTATTGATTTCTCTATGTTGAACCATCCTTGCGCCCCTGGAATGAACCCCACTTGATCGTGCTGTACTATACTTTTTATATGTTTTTGTATTCGTTTTGCCAGAATTTTATTGAGAATTTTTCCATCTATGTTCATTAGAGATATTGATTTGAAGTTTTCTCTTTTTGATGAGTCTTTGTCTGGTTTTGGGATCAGGGTGATATTGGCCTCACAGAATGAGTTTGGAAGTGCTCCCTCTTTTTCTATTTCCTGAAATAAATTGAAGAGTATTGCTATCAATTTCTTCTTTAAGGGTCTTGTAGAACTCGGCTGTGTATCCATCTGGTCCTGGGCTTTGCTTGGTTGATAGGCTTCCGATGGCATCTTCTATTTCATCACTTGAAATTGGTCTGTTTAAATTGTGTAATTTGGGCAGATTTGTTTAATTTGGGCAGATCATACGACTCTAGAAATTTGTCGATGCCTTCGGTGTTTTGTATTTTATTGGAGTACAAGTTTTCAAAATAATTTCAAATTATTTCCTATATTTCCGTAGTGTCTGTTGTGATATTTCCTTTTTCATGGCGTATGTTAGTAATTTGAGTTTTCTCTCTCCTTCTCTTTGTTAGCCTGGCTAACGGTCTGTCAATTTTATTTATTTTTTTCAAAGAACCAACTTTTGGTTTTGTCAATTTTTTTTCTTTTGTTTCAATTTCATTGATTTCAGCTCTGATTTTAATTATTTCTTGTCTTTTACCACTTTTGGTGTTGGATTATTCTTCTTTTTCTAGAGCTTTGAGATGTAATGTTAAGTCATTTATTTGTTGACTTTTTCTTCTTTTGAGGAATGAACTCAATGCAATGAACTTTCCCCTTAGAACTGCCTTCATAGTGTCCCAAAGATTTCGATATGTTTTCTCTGTGTTCTCATTCACCTCTAAAAATTTTTTTTATCTCCTCTTTGATGTCATCTGCAACCCATTGTTCATTCAGTAGCATATTATTTAGTCTCCAGGTGTTGGAGTAGCTTTTATTTCTTATTTTACCATTGATTTCTAATTTCATTCCATTATGGACTGCTAGAATGCAGGGTAGTATCTCTATTTTTTTACATTTGCTAAGAGTTGTTTTGTGGCATAATATATGGTCCATTTTAGAGAAGGATCCATGTGCTGCTGAGAAGAAAGTATATTCACTTGTTGAAGGACGAAATTTTCTATATAAGTCAGTTAAGTGTAAATTATTTATTGTATTTTTGAGTTCTATAGTTTCTTTGTTCAGCTTTTGTTTGAAGATCTATCCAGTGGTGAAAGGGGTATGTTAAAGTCTCCTAGGATTATTGTGTTGTCGTCAATTTGACTCTTGAACTTGAGAAGAGTTTGTTTGATGAACATGGATGCTCCATTGTTTGGGGCATATATATTTATAATTGTTAAGTCTTGTTGGTGTATGGTTCCCTTGAGTGTCCTTCCTTATCCATTTTGATTGACTTTAGCTTGAAGTCTACTTTATTTGATATGAGGATGGAAACCCCTGCTTCTTTCCTCAGTCTGTGTGAGTGGTAGGATTTCTCCCAACCTTTCACCCTCAGTCTGTGGATGTCTTTTCCTATGAGATGAGTCTCTTGGAGGCATCATATTGTTGGGTCTGTTTTTTTGATCCAATCTGCCAGTCTATGTCTTTTGATTGGTGAGTTTAGGCCATTAACATTCAGAGTTATTATTGAGACATGTTTTGTATTCCCAGCCATTTTTATTTAGTTTTGGAATTTAACTTGACATGGTTTCTCCTCTGAGCGGTTTTTCCTTTAGTGTAATACCTCCCTCTGCTTATTTTCATCATTGATTTTCATTTCCTCTTCATGGAATATTTTGCCTAGGATGTTCTGTAATGCTGGCTTTCTACTTGTAAATTCTTTTAACTTTTGTTTATCATGGAAGGTTTTTATTTCATCCTCAAATCTAAAGCTTAGTTTTGCTGGGTATAAGATTCTTGATTGGCATCCCTTTTCTTTCAGAGCTTGGTGTATGTTGTTCCATGATCTCCTGGCTTTGAGTGTCTGAGTTGAAAAATCTGCCATGATATGAATTGGTCTCCCCCTATATGTGATCTGATTCCTCTCTCTTGCAGCCTTTAAAATTCTATCCTTATTCTGTATGGTAGGCATTTTCATTATAATGTGTCTTGGTGTAGATATGTTGTAATTTTGTACATTTGGTGTCCTATAAGCCTATTGTATTTAGTTTTCCAATTTATTCTTCATGCTTGGGAAATTTTCTGATATTATCTCATTGAAGAGATTGTGCATTCCTTTGGTTTGAAACTCTGTGCCTTCCTCTATCCCAATTACTCTTACATTTGATCTTTTGTTGCTGTCCCATAATTCTTGGATATTCTGTTCATGGTTTCTTACTATCTTTTCTGTGTGGTCAACTTTATTTTCAAGATTATATACTTTGTCTTCATTGTATGACATTCTATCTTCCAGTTGATCTACTCTGTTGGTGATGCCTTCTATTGTGTTTTTTATTTGATTAATTGTTTCCTTCATTTCAAGGATTTCTGACTGTTCTTTTTTTTTCAGAGTTTCTATCTGTTTTTTGAAGTAATTTTTTGCTACCTGTATTTGCTCTCTTATATCTTTGTTGTAGTGGTCAATTTTTTGCTTGTATTTGCTCATTTAGGTCATTCTTTAATTCACAGATCATTTTAATTATGCACCTTCTGAACTCCTTCTCTGACATTCCATCAACTTCGCTGAGCATGAGTTCTGTTATTGTAGTATCCTGGTTTGTTTGGGGTATTTTCCTCCCTCGTTTTTTCATGTTGTCTATTTGCCTTTCTTTCTTGCAGTGTAGATCTGAGATATTACAGTTTCTACCCTATATTCTTGAGATATCTATGCAGGTTGTCTGTGCCTCCCGTTAATGTTGGGCTTTCAGAACCTACTGGTGTTCCTCGAAGTATACTACCTGGGCTGGGTCCCATGCGGATTGGTGTGGGCTGAGCTGGTTGAATCTCAGCTCCTGCAGTGGTCTGGGGCTGGCTGCACTCCAGCATGGGTCTCCAGGACTGTCCTTGGCCCACCTACGCAGAAGCAGAGTTGGGCAGGTCTGTCCTTGCATCTCCTGCTCTGGGGTGGAGGTCGGAAGGACTGACTGGAGCCTGGTTGCACACAAGGGGAGGTCAGTGGGACTGACCTGGGCCTGGCCGCACTAGGGTCTAGGTCCCAAATTATATCCAAATAAGTCCAAATGGAAAAAATATTCAAATATAAGCAAATAAAACAAAGGATGTTAGTAGAACATATAAGAGATGACATACATGATCAAGGACATGAAGATAATTTGGACTATGACAGGAAACTCAGAATCTATAAAAGAATTAGAGTAATATTTTGAATTTATAATATTAGTATCATAGAGAGAAAATACACATAAGTGACAGATTTAGACAAAACAATGAAACACAAAGAGAAAATATTTATTAGTTATCATGCATAGAATCTTATAAATTGACTATATCTATTATAATCTCGTTTACATATTTAGGTCTTTGGATCTAAGCTTAAATTGTTTTCTCTCAATATTTCCATCTCATATGATTTTTTTTCAGACTGCTAATTTAGGTCTTTGTAGTGATCATCTTCTTCATCATCGACCATTATGTGAGTTCAAACATTATATATATTTTAGTTCTTGAAAATCTGCTTTGTACTTTTCTGAATATTCCTTCTAGCTGTTCATTTTTCATTTTTTTCCCAACAGTGCTGTCCAGCTGTGTTCTTCATGTTGCTCCCCCAACCCTGTACTTTCTTTAGACCAGTGGGGTTAGACTCAAGTGATACACATTAGTGTTCCCCTAGGTAGGAGCCACAGCATCAAGCAGGTCACCAACCCCTGTGGAGGGTGTAAGTGAAATCCTCTTTGTGCCCAGCTGCCCCAGCTAAAAAGGCTTGTGCTCATGTACCTCCCAGGTGGCAAGGACTCCACCTTCCAGGTGATCCTCAGTTCCTTAGGAGCAGAGAGAACACACCACCCCTATAAACCACTGTCACCTTTCCTCCCAAGGGCTCAGTGTCCAAAACAAAGGAGAGACAGTACCAGATCTCTTCTTCAAAGCTTCTATAAACCTGGCCAACACAGACACTATTTTCTCCCCCAAAGTCTGCCATTTAGCTACAGAATGGGACTAATTAGATATGGGTGTGTGAATTAGTTGGTGATGAAAGTAGAGGAAATTAATAGGCATGTAAGCCTAATTTTCCCTGAATTCTAACTAGGAGTTTAAGTTCTGATAGTTGAATTAAAAGAGAGAATAAAATAATGGCATTTGCAGGTAAATGGATGAAGTTGGAGAATATAATGCTAAGTGAAATTAGTCAATCTCAAAAATCCAAATACCAAATGTTTTCTCTGATATAAGGAGGTTAGTTCACAGTGTGATTGGATGGGGGTACATATGATTAGAGGAACACTAGAATGGTCAAAGGAAAGGGAGGGCAAGGGAGGGAGCAGGGGGGGAGAAGGGGGGGAAAATGGTGGTTGAATGAGATGGATATCACTATCCTAAATGCATGATTAAAGATCTGAGTGGTACTTATATACTTTGTATACAAGCGGTTGTATGTAAAAAGATGATATACTTGCGCATTATGAATAAATAAATAACAAAAAAAAAAGATTGCAAAAAAAAATAAAAAAATAAAAAATAAAATACCAGACATCCAAGTGTAGATTCTGAGTAGGCAACTGGATATAGTAGGAGTTATGAACTAAATGCTCTGCACCCCACAAATCATAGATTGAATTTCTGTTCCTCAATGAAATGGTGTATGAAGATGGAGCCTTTGGGAGGAGGATTTGTGCCCTTAATGAAGAGATTAAGAGATGCGTTTTCTCTCCTCTCTCTCTCTCTTCCTCCATCAAGTGAGGATGCAGGAAGAATGTATTCATCTGCAAGCCAGGAAGTGGACTCTGACCAGATGCAAAACAGGAACTGCCAGTGCCTTATCTTAGACTTTCCAGCATCTAGAACTCTGAGAAATAAATGTCTGTGGTTTAAGAAGCCCAGTGTGCAATCTTTGTTATAGCAGCCCATATTAACTAAAACACTAGGGCTTAATTGAAAGATCTAAGTTTGAGAGCATTCACAATAACTGAAGACATGGATTCATATAGAGGGTACAGTATAGAGTGAGAAGAAAAGGGACCTAGGATTCAGCTTGAGGAACATTTATGTTTAAAGATCTGATGAGAGTCTCTCCATTTAAATAAGATGCTGAGAAAGAGCAGAGCTAAAACAGGAAGAGAAATGAAGAGAGTGGTAAGTCACAGAAGCCAGTGAAGAAGATTCTAAGAGGGAGGGCATCCTCAAATGTGACAAACATAGTGTCCAATGATGTTGAGAGATCAAGTACTGAAAAGAATAGATTGAATCACTCAGCATATGTACCTTATCAAGAACCATTTCAAGAAAAGTGAACTTCAACAATAAATTTAAACAATTCCAAGCATTTCATTTTATAGAGTTCACGTCTGAGATAAGCCATAATTGGGGAGTACATGGGAATCACAAGTCAAGGAAGATGTAGATGGGTTATTAAACTTCATCCATAAGTTTGGCTTCTCATTCATACAATTGCTTTGCTCACTCACATATTTTACTATCTTAAACATGATCTTCTGTTGTCCAAGTTTTTTTCTAAGTTTGGAACTTTAGATAGAGTGACTTGGGTAAAACTAGGAGTTGATTATTTGGCTATTTCTAGTTGAATAAAGCAATCAGTTTTAAGAGGTTCATTTTTTCTAATTTTTTTTCTTCCTTAAACTCTTTTCTTTCTTTACTATCTCAATAAACGTACTTATGTTAACAGTTAAGGGGATGATAAAGGTGGACATTGTTATACCCTGCATGGCCCTAAAACAACCAACACATTTCAGGCAGTTTATAGAAACAATTGGTCAACACAGAAAAGTGATCAAAGCAGTAGTATTTTGAATCATGCAGGCTTCTTATTTTATTTTTTTAAATATTTTTTAGTTGTCAATGGACCTTTATTTTATTTATTTATGTGTGGTGCTGAGAATCGAACCCAGTGCCTCACACATGCTAGGCAAGTGCTCTACCACTAAGCCACCATGCAGGCTTTTTAAATAAAAGAATAATCAGAATACTTTCAAAAGATGTGACTGCTTCCTCTAGAGAATAACCCTAATACTCAAATAAAATAAAATACTTGAGTTGTAATAACATGGCCCCAGCATTTAGAGGTTAATGAGTCTGAGGTTCTAATACCTTCTATTTCCAGTGAAATTAAAATGTGTAGTTCTATGAGGGTGTTAAACTTATTTTTACTAAAGTTTCTGACAGAAGTTATATTTACTTTAAAATGATAATAATCACAGATTCAAATCTCAGTGTAAGTCCATCGACAACGTAGGAACATGAGAAAGAAACAAGGAAAATTTTCACAGGCTGCAAAACCACCCAGTGCTAGTAAGAACATGTTCATGAATAATGACAGACCAGCGCCATCATTTTGTCAGAAAGGTGTCAGCGTAATGGTAGTAACAATGGTACTGGTGAGAAAAGACTGGTGATGGTGTTGCTGCAGAAGCTTGCCTAGAGATGAGGGAGAAAAGGCAGAAACTAGCTTTTCAAGAGGATGCCCTTGATTCACCATCAGTCAGGGGGAAACAAATGCAAGTTACCTAGATAAGAACTCTCTGTCAAAAACACAGAATCCCCACCCACATCATTGAGAGAACTGGCCATTTATTGTTGTATCTATCAGCTATCAACGATGTTTTTTCAAAAAGTGCAGGTTCCAAAAATGCATTCCCTGAAGTTAGGAGTGTATGATGTCAAGTTGCAGTCAAATGGCATGAGTCACTTGGAGGCAGAATGGTCAAACTGAGCCACTAGAGTTAATCTGGTTTTCAGTGCCAAACAATTCACTGAAATAATGTTTTGAGGTTATTGTTCAGCTCTCTGCTATTGCCTTTGCTGAGAAAGGTATGGCCTGCAAAAATGTATGGGTCTCATTGTTCCTGTTGCAATACTCCTAGCCACTTCTGACTTTTTGGGGGACCACTGTGTGGTGAAAAATCAATGGGATTCTCACATTGGTGCCTTCACTTTTAGAGATCCACAAACAGAAGTCAGACCATGACAGGTGTTTACATTGAAAGAGCATATAAAAATAAGGCTGAAAAATTCTCTCTGACCTTTTGCTCCTGATGAACATGGAGATACCCTCTTCAAATAAGGGCAATGGACTAAAATTACAGAGAGAAACAAAATTTGAGAATATGTGGCTACAAAGAGAAAGAGATGCAAAAAAAAAAAAAAAATCCTCAAGGAATGTTTTAAATTGCAGGTCCATTTTATTTCCTTGAAATCCCATTTAATTATGCTTCTTATTTTTTAGGCCTTGATTAGAAACTGGTTTGTGACATGATACAAGACATTCAAGAGAAAGAAAAAAAAAAAAGACAGCTAATGTTTGTTTAATGTTTATTACATCCCTGGCAATGTCCTAGGTATTTATATCAATTTTCTCACTTAACTCTCCCAAAAGAATCATGAGGTCAATACCATTATTATTCTCCATTTATAGACAAGAGAGCTGGGGCATTGGTCCAATTAGTAAGTGAAGGAGCCAGAATTCAATGCAAGCAGTCTGACTCCAGAGTCTACCTTCTTAATCACTAGCTCTGTGTTTGTATAAACTCATCAAATCTCACTTTCATCTATCAAATGAGGATAATGGTACTGACCTTACTTATTACAGGATTAAATGTGATGACATATGTAGAGAAACCTTGTAAACATTTTAACTCTACATGGTAAGTTTTTGTTTTGCTTTGGTTTGATCCTGTTTAATCAGGCATTCATTTTTGTCATTAATCCATTAAACAATCCACTGGAAATTTTACAAATATTTATTGAGCTCATATATGCTATATATTGGGATGTGACATATGAATGTGTAAGGCATTTATCATGGACATATTTATGAGAGGACCATTGTGTATTTTTTTTTTTCATACTGGGGGTTGAACCCAGGGGTGCTTTACCACTGAGCATTACATCCCCAGCCCTTTTTATTTTTTCTTTTGAGACATGGTCTCACTAAGTTTCTTCTCATCTCCCTAAATTGCTGAGACTGACTTCAAACTTGCAATCCTTATGCCTCAGTCTTCCAAGTCACTGGGATTACAGGTGTGTGCCACTGCACTGGGCTGGGTATTTCTGATCTACCACAACTATAAGCCCTCTTCACCCTTTATGATGATGGTAAACAAGAACAAGAAGGAAGAGGATGACAAGGAGGGGGAGAAGAAGGAGAAGATTTAAGAAGAGGAAAAAGACAAGGAAAAACTTATTACCAAATCAGAATTGTAATCATATGGGTCGTTTTTATCATATCCCCATTAAAACTGTTGAAATTTAGCTGGGCATTGTGGCACACTCCTGTAATCTCAGTGGCTCAGGAGGCTGAGGCAGGAGGATTGCAAGTTCAAAGCCAGCAACCTAGTGAGGCCCTAAGCAACTTAGTGAGACCCTGTCTCAAAATAAATAAAAATTTTAAAAAAGGCTGGGCTGAAGATGCTCAGTGGTTAAGTGCCCCTGGGTTCAATCCCTGGTACCAAAACAAAACTGTTGAAATTTGAACTTCATGGGGATATGATAAATGTCTAAGTGTACTAGCTTTTGAGTTGATGCCAAAATCTTACCATTTCTTTTAGTACAGTGGAACTAATTACTATGTGTAAAATTACAAAATTGAAAAGATTGTAATTGTGTTGTATTTGATTTTCCTAAATTTTAGCATTAATTTTATATCTTCTCTACCAGGAAAAAAGTTGCTTTTTTTTGTTGTTGTTGTTTTACATTGGAAGGTATTTCTTTCCATTGAGCTTACACTTTATTTTCCTTCAAGTTGTTAGAAAAGTATAGAAGCTGAAAAATGGGAGATGGATTGGCTTCATGATTATTTAGAAATCTGACAGATCATTCTAAGAATGAAAGTGCTCATGGCCCAGTATTCCAGATCTTTTTTTTCTTTAGAAACCACCATGTCTAAATCTCTTATATCCCTTCTGATAACACATCCTTTATATATTTATAGTTTTGTTGACTTAGGGTTTTTAAATTTCTTTTTTTTAGTTGTCAATGGACCTTTCTTTATTTATTTATATGTGGTGCTGAGAATTGAACCCAGTGCCTTATACATTCTAGGCAAGCGCTCCACCACTGAGCCACAACCCCACCCCGACTTAGTTTAAATTTTTTTAAAAATATTTATTTATTTGCTTTTAGTTGTACACAATGCCTTTATTTTTACGTGGTGCTGAGGATCGAACCTAGACCACGCACGTTCTAGGCCAGCGCTCTACCGCTGAGCCACAATCCCACCCCTGACTTAATTTTAGTACGGCTAGTTAAGAGCATATTTTGACAGTGACTCCTTGCAAAGTATATCAGGAATCTGCAGCTTAGTCTCCGTGATTGATCTTGGTGATTTGCAGATGTCCACAACCACCCATTTTCAGTATCTTCAGTTGTTAAAATGTTACTCCATAAATACACTATTTGTAAGTTTATAACTCAGGCAAAATTGTCCTCAGCTCTGATCTGGCAACAAATACGTCAACTAAAGTGTTTTGGGCTATAAGAGAAACAATACTTCATTCAAACTAGTTTAAACCATGGAAAAAACATATCACTTCATGTAAGGCATAGCCTAGAATTCGAACACAATTTGTTCAGGGCATCAATCATGTTTGGGGTTATAGCTTCACTAAGCTGTTTCTCCAAATTGGCTTCACCTGAGACTGACTTCCTTCATGGTTAAGAAAATGGCAGCTGAAGTTTTATGACTCACATCTGCAAAATACAGAGAGATTCTCCACTAAACAAAAGTTTTAAACGTGTTGTTATTTGGAACTGGTTTGGAGTTGCATTACTGAACATGCTAAGTCAATCATTGTGTCCCAGCAGGATATGAGACAGTGTTGATCAGGTTGCTCTAACTGGAGCACATTCTTGGAAAAGGAAATGGGTGTCAAATGCACAGAGATTCCATGCATACTATAAAAAGGTGGGTCAGGTGTAATGGTTGCTGGAGATAATACGGTCCACTTCATTACACAGCATCTACACACAGCCTGTTTCTGTACAGATGCTTTCAAAAATTCCATTACATAAACTACACATAACTTTTCCAAAGAGGGAGACAAACCAATTCTTAGCTAGCTAGTCAATATAACTCAATCTAGAATTACTCTACGATAGATACCCAGCAATGCCTTTACCATTCTGAATTATTCCTAAAAATAAAGTTTTTCAGACCATTGTTATAGACTGCCTCAGATATCCTCGACCTCAGTAGCCTCAGTTTTTTGGCTGTTACCACCATGCCATATGTTTTAGTCACCTTTTTGGCTGAGGTGACTAAAAGACCTGACAAGAACAATTTTCGAAGAGGAAAAGTTTATTTCGGGGGCTCAAGGGTTTTGGTGTCTCAGTCCATAAATGGCTGGATCCATTTCCTAGGGATCGAGGTGAGGCAGAACAACATGGAAGACAAGTGTGGCAGAAGAGAGTGGTCCAAGACATCACACAAGAAGCAGAGAGAGAGACTAAACTCAGCTCACCAAATACATACCCCAAAGGCATGCCCCCAATGGCCCACCTCCTCCAGTCACACCCTACCCGCCTTCAGTTACCACTCAGATAATCCTTGTCAGGGGATTAATTCACTGATTGGATTAAGGTTCCCATAACCCAATCCTTTAACCTCTAAAACTTCTTGCTGTGTCTGGTACATGAAATTTTGGGGAGATACCTAACATCTAAACCCTAACATCATATGTAAGGGGAGTTCAACCAAATTCAGGTAGGGACAACTTTGTACTGCTTCCTTTGCACTCCTGCTCAGTGGCTTCCCTTTTGATCCTGAAGTGTGAGATTCCATGGAACCTCACTTGGTGACCATATACACACTATGCACAGTGCAAAAGTGTAGAACTCCAAAGGGCAAGTTTTTGTTTTGTTTTGTTTTTCAAACCAGGGATTAAACCCAGGGGGGCACTTAACCACTGAGCCACATCTCCAGCCCTTTTTACTTTTTTATTGTGAAACAGGTTCTTACTAAGTTGCTGAGGCTGGCTTTGAACTTGTAATCCTCCTGCCTCAGCTTCCCAAGCCCCTGAGATTATAGGAGTGTACCATGGTACCTGGCTAAAGGGCATGTTTTGATGATTGGGAGATAAGATCTAATGAAAATCTTTCCCTTCTATCCACCTAGAGCCTTCCACCTTCCCTACAAACTATCCTGGACACACTTTATAATGGATTCACAGAAGACAGTCCTATGAGCACAAAGGCACTCAGCAGCAGTCAGCTGAGGGCTGGCACACCACTGGGTTTCCCTCCTTACCTGTGCAGTTTTGCTCCTTACCTGTTCAGTTCCCTTCCCTCTCCATCTGGCTCTTATGATTTGCACATTTTAATAAAGTAATGGAACATATGCTTTTGTCTGTTTCTTTTTTTCTGAGGAACGTGGGCCAAGATAATATGTAATAGATCCTGACACTTTCATTAACAAAAATCAGTAGAGAACTGGATAAATGAAACAAAACTTCCATTTTGGAAAAGAAATCAAGGAGAAACACATAGATAGAATTCATGAGTACATGGCACATACAAAAATCTGCTGGCCATAAATAACAAGGACAACCTGTACTGGCAATAGAGGGCATTTCTTGATCAACTGATCAGAAGGCCCCTGGTTCTACCATATGAATGGATTTCCCTTGTCCGTTGTCTTCTGTGGTGATAGACTTTGGAGAGGATGCAATTTCTGGAGACTGACCATTTGAGCTGCCCACTTCCTGTTGATGTGATTCCTGGATCCTTGGGATTATCTTCGGGTTGGAGTAATGTAGGCTCTTTTTTGCCAGTCTTGGGGTTGTTTTGGCAGTACATCCCACTTAAAAATTTAGTAGGCTGCTTGTCTATTTGCTTTGGGTCTACATGCTTGTGATCAATTCCACAGGCGGATACCAAAGCCAGCTCCCTTGTCTGTTCATGGCTTCATGAATCTAGGCAATTTTGTCCCCTGGAAGCATACCTCTAGGTTCCACCCATCTCCCAGCCCCTTGTTTAATGGCTACAGCGGTATTCTTGTCCTATGCCTTGAGGCAATTGGAAAACAGCATAGACAGGGATAGATGCCCTGTTCTTTATATTTATGTTTATATATGTTCTTTATATTTAGACCACTTCCTATCTGTGTCTTCACAGCATGACTTTTTCCTTTGTCTGGCCAAGAATGCTTAGGAGGAGGAGTTTGGAAGAAACCTGATCTAACAATTATTTCCTGCTTATTTATTCTCCCTGCTTCAGATGTCACCAATTTTGACTGGAAGTGGAAAGTATAGCATCTTTATCCAGTAAGATTTCCATCCAGTAAGGTCAGATTAGTGGCCCCTCTAGCCATATGCCTCTTTAACTTTTCTTTATCTTATATTTCATATTTAATTCATAAAGCAACCTTAAAAAGATGTTCCAAAGTGGAAATCTTATCACCCCATTGACAAGCAGCATCTAGATGGTCCAATTAATCCACCACCATCTCCTCTGTAGATCCCATAGCAGTTTCTTAATTTGGCATTGCAGTTTTCTAATTTGGCACTGCATTTTCTTTCTTGACTCCTGTCAAGTTAGCATGCTTCAACATTAACAAGAGCTCTCCTTCGAAGATCTAAATGAAACCATGACACTCTTCGGCTTACAACTGTCTAGTAGGTCCCTAACACAATTTGAACAAATTCTAATGTCTGCACCTTTTCCTAAAATCCCCCACATGTTCTGGTCCATCTCCTCTGATCATACCCCTGCCTCTTGCTTGTGATGCTTCTGTCACACTGACCACCTAGCTTGATCTTCCATCCTTGAAATACCAACTGTGCTCCTTGCTGGAGCAATTCACACTCTCTGAAATCGCAGCTCAGGAAACTTCCTAAGAAGAGTAGTTCATCGTTCCTGTAATAAGAACATGTGTCATGTTCTTAGTCCTCCATCCTGCTTCACTTATTGTTAATGACTTGTCTCAACCTAACTTTGGGGATTATTTTTTTCCTAATAGCCTATGTGTACAAATTAGAATGTAAGATCCACGTGAGCCAGGACTTGCCTATCATATATGTCCCCTGATAAGGACAGTATACGGCAGAGTGGACACTCAATAAGTATTCTTTCAGACATGCTGCCTTCAACCTAAGCTAGTCTCTTATACAGGATGCTTCTGCGTGTGGAGGAAATAGCTCATAAAGTCCCCAAATGCTATAACTACATCAAGTCTTAGTAATGACACACAAAAGTCACAACCTATATACATGTCTTGCCTGCACATGAGAATGATTTCCAGCTTCTTCCTCTGCAATAAGGCAGGGGCCCTTGCTGCTCTCCATCCTCTCTCCTCCACTCAGAAAATCCACTGGAAGATGTAAGTGAATGCTCACTGTTACTAAATTCTGGTACCTAAATATATACCCATTAGAATGCTTTGGGATGCAAGTAACAGAAAGTCCAATTCAAACTGATTTGAACAGTGAAGGGGATTTTTTTTTTAAATGGAAGTTATACTTTATAAAGAAAAAGTCTTCCAGAGACAGGTGAGCTGTAAAAATCAGTTGAGTTCCTACCACACTTCTCTCATTTTATTTCATGCTCCATACTCCTCCAGGATTCATTATCACTGCGGGATGGCTGCTCTTACACTGGTATCCTGGCTACAGTTGTTCCTAGCTCCAAATGTCCACATTATCCAATCTGTTATCTTTAATATTACAGAAAATTTTAAAGAATATATAATAAATTATTTACTCCCCTCACATGCTACTCCATGATTTGGCTACCACTATTATTCTAAGAAATTCCTTTGTCCTCTGTCAACTTGTTAGCTTGGAGCAAAATTTCATATTTTTACTGAGTTGACTTTAATCAAGTTGATTAAAATCTTTTCCCTCAGATTTGTTCCACTCTCAATCTCCCTCATTTCATTTAATTGTTCTGATTGTTCAGGACAAAAATATTTGGTGTCTAACCTGATTCTCTCTGTCCCTCCCTCTCTCCCCACATTCTCTCCATCACCTGTTTGTTTGAACTTCAAAATAGAATCTGAGCACTTTTAAATACTTTTCCTGCTGCCACCTCACCCCAAACACCATTATTTCCCTAGCATTATTACAATAGCTTCCAGCTTCTGCTCTTACCCCCCTATTATAAATTTCAAACACAGTAGCAAGTTAAAACACTAATCAGACTAGGTAACTCCTTTACTAAGAAACCTACAAGGGCTCCCACCTCAGCCCTTCCCACCTGGTGTTCCCTCTGACTGCAAACTCTTCCCCCAGAGAGCTGCATGGCTTGCTCCCCTACCTCTTTTAACATGAGACTTTACCTGAATGCTTTGTTTTCAATTCAAGTCTTCTCAACTTCCATATTCTCCATCTCCTTTCCAAGCTTTACTTCTGTCCTTAATATGTCTCACCTTCTAATCACAACAAATTATTTATTTTATATTGTCTATCTTCTCCAAAAAGGAAAATAAAAAGTTTCATAAAGGCAGAAATTCATGACTCATGTCATTCCCTGCTGTATCTTTAGCATTTCAACCCATATATGACTCACAAAATGTTGCATGCACAAACACACACACACACACACACACACACACACACAGTATATATGGCTCAAGGTATCATGAAACTCAAGAATAGAGACTGTAAAGTACAAGGAAATGATCAACAGTGTAACAATGTCAAGTATTTGAGAAAATCACATCAGGTAGACTGATAAATGTCCAAAAAGGGAGGTGTTCCTCATAAGGAAGAACTTCTTTAAAATGAATGAGGATATAAAAGGAACAAGGTGTCCCTAAGGAAGATAAGAATGTGACCTAGAGTGTACAATGGGATATCCAACCTTGATGAGGGGAAGGACATCCTTCCAGCATGATGACATAGAGAAATGATAGGTGTGGTTATTGGAAGCCCCCAGACCAGAAGTTGATGGAGAACTCATTGCCATTCTCTGTAAAGTAGGGAATTAATTGAGATGTTATCGGATAAAAAGGAGAGATGATGGGTTACAATATTTGAGGAGCATGGAAATTGTAAGTGGCCACTATGGAGCATGAGAGAAGAAGCTGAAGGGAAACATAAGGGTGGCCTAATTATTCTGTATAGCACAACTTTTTGTTTAGTCTTGTTTTCTTTTTGAAGAAAGGTTACCAGGGCAGATGAGTTAATAATTTAGTATCCATGGCTAAATGTTCACTGTGTACATTTGAGCCACACATGTGCATGTAGACAGGTGCACAGATGTGTGCATAGCTGTTTGTGAGTGTGTATGGGTATTCTTTTATGCATTGATACTGCACATCCCACACATTCCTACAGATACCCTTAATCAGTCTTTTGTTATGCCAAATACAGATGCTCATTCTCCCATTATGCAATGAAGATTTGGAGTTATTGCATAGAATCATCTGTCTTCTCTATCAACCTGAGAAATGTTACATCTCAACTGCCTGTGCAGCAGTTACTGTAATTATTTAATATGTCACCAAATATTGACGTTATTATTACATTAAAATAAGTTGAAATGGGGAAGAAGGTGGTGATAACAAATTAATGAAGACAAATGAAATGATAAGGTGTTCTGCAGCTGCAGGTCTCTAGCCTAAAGCATTCATTAGCAAGTGTGGTGTGTGTTCAAGTGCAAAAACAAATGAACTAACAAAACAGGATCCAGTTAAACAATACAACTTCAATTCTGAAAATATGTCCCACTGGTAACAAGGAAAAACTATTTTTGCTCACTTTAAGGATTTTAAATTCCTGCTTATAGTAAGAATAAGGAAATGAGGAAGGGGAGCAGCTTTTCCTTTCTTTCTTAGAGCACTTTGATTCTGCTCCTTCACATTTCTGAGATTCTTCACAACTTATCTGAGCTGCCTGCCAAAGCTTGCCAAATCCTTTGAGCTGCCTGACAAAGGCTCTGGGTTCTAAGTTTCATGACTGACAGTTGCCCTTGAATCAGGAAAACCTGCATTTTGAACTTCAGGACTTGCCAGGAAGTTTCATACACAGGCTCCATTTAGCTACAGAGCTCACAGTCACCATGGCGATCCTTTCTTCAACCTTGAACCTAGACCACACAAACACAATCAGCTGTTTTTGTAAACTGGAAGACCCAACGTGTAATTTGGATAGGAACAACTATCTAGAAAGATCTACTCTCTACTGCTGTTAGTTTCTATCCTCTGAATTTACAGACACCTATTATTTTGGAAAATCAAGCAAGAATTTATCTTTGGGGAAGAATCTGTACTTCTATTACAAGTCCAAGTTGTTTGAAGAAACAAACTCAAGACAAGGACAAAACTCTCATAGTTACTTAGATACTGCTCAAATTGGCATTAGTTTATTTATATAATAATATAATAATATAATTATATAATAATAATTAAGAAAATAATTATATAATAATATAATAAAATAATCAATATAGTTTATTCCAAATCACCTAATTAAAAAAAAAATGGATAGAAGAAGTAATATCTGATCAGGTAAAAATGAAATGACTCTCTGCTAATGCAAAATGTTCTGATTAGGTGGTCACCAGATGGTAAATTGTTCACCCATGGTGGATAGAAGACAAGAAATAGACAAGAGGAATGTATGGAGCAGGCATGAGCATATAGATCCATGTGCACCCAAGCTTCCCTCTTTCACTTCTCAATATGGTAAGCATTTTCACTTTCTAACCTGGAACACCTTTAAAAAAAACAAAAACAGGGTGCTGCAAATAATTCATGTCAATCAATCCCTGTGACCCCTGTAAATCAGAAATATTCCAGGCAAACTAAGATTTATTGCCTCCTACCTCTTGGGCCTTAGACCCACTTATGAAGATTGTGTTGCTGGATTCCAAGCCTGTCCCTTAGAAACAACAGCCTCCTTCCTGGATGCTCTGGACCACTGTTCAACTTCCTCAAGGGAATAAGTTTATTTACTCTGGCAAAATGTAGTGTTGGCCATCTTAACACATTTACCAATCTATGGAGATCTGGTGGTGGCTATTTTAACATGTCATTGCAAATTTAACACAAAATTTTAACATTAAAAACAAGGAGCTCAGTATGCAAGTTTCCTGCATTTTTTATGTCATCTCTTCCATTAGCTATTGAGCAGAAAAGTATAGATAAATGAATTTTTCTTCCATGTGTTCTTTGAAGATCAATAATTTTTAGAAAAGGATTATAAAGAGGCAGGTCCTTATAACTGAATGGCATAAAAATATTTGACTTCTTTCATTTATTTGATTAGTTGATTGAATGGACATTTAATAAGTACTTACCTTGTGTCACATATTGTTCCAGAACTTACAAGGCTGAAATACACATAGTGTTATAAATATGGTTGAGTTAGTCATGTAAATCAGCAATTACAGTTCAGTATGGCCAGTGCCATGTGATTGTATAAACATGATGTTGGGAGGGCCTGTAAGGTTGACAGAGAATGGAGAGGGTACAACATTGACAGCTATGGGTCTCTCAGGGATCCTAGAGAGTGTACTTGAACTGACCCTTAAAGGTGCAAGAAGAGTTGATTAGACTGAGGAAGAGGATCATGGCAGGGAGTAGTGAGAATGGAAGGCTGGGGGATACTGTTAAGAACTTAATAAGACAATGGAGAAGGTGCTCAGTGATGTGGTAGGAGATGGGGATGAAGATGTAAAATTTAAAAAAAAAAAGGTAGGGGGTGGAGAGAAACAGCTTCTGAGAAAACAAATCTAGCACATCTTCTTGGCTACACTTCTAAATTCTTAAGGAAAACAGGATGATACCACGTTATTTAGGTTATTACTATAATCAGGTTATTATCATATTCATTTACTCATTTTACAGGTTTCTTTTAAAAAACGAAAAGATAGAGGAGTTTTCTAACTTTGTGAAATATAAACTACATTCACAAGAGGAAATTGAGGGATAAAGGATATAAGTTTTGATTGCACAAACAAAAAATAGCCATTTGTTAAATATCTACTGACCATAATAAAGAAACACATTTTACTTGGAGAATATGTCATCTCTCAACTTTCTCTCTCCTAACAAAACCTGAATCACCTACAAATCTCTCCTTCATTTTGCAACATTTAGATACAGAATAAATATACATACTACTCCAGTTTAAAAAGTTTTACCCCCAAACTCAAACATTTTCAGCATCTCCTGAAAAAATATGACCTTGAGTTTTTAATTGTTGACTGAGGTCTTAGGGTATTTCATATCTGCAACAATTGAAAGAATGCTATTCATGTTAACCACAAGAGGCTTAAGAGAGTGAGCTAACTGCTGCATCCGCATTCTTGGAGATGTCTGATAGCAAAAGAGGCTGTTCTGAGACTTGATGGCAGCAGGGGACTGAGGGCCCCCTCACAGAGATTTTCAAGCCGGGAGGTGAATCATGGAGCAGCACCAGAGCTTCTGGACTCATCCACAATTTCAAGAATGAGGAAATTAGTGCCCACAGGGAATGAGATCAGATGCTTTTAAGGACAACCTGGTTGTCAGGCTCAATGGACACCCACATTAAACATCACTGGACATGCAAGAAAAAGGACATGTGGTTCCTAGGTTGTTTTGAAATACTGGCCCCACAAGGACACTCGGAGACATATTTTCCCAAAGGCCTTCCAAGGAAAAGAAGAGTGCTTGTTTTCCACAAGTTCATTTGGTATTAGGACACTATAACATCCAAATAAAGTTACCCTCCTCTTGAATTTGAATTTGTTCTAAGGTTTCATTGTCCCTCAGATGTTAAAATTGTCTCCTTTAAAAGAGACACATTTTCTTGCTGAAATATTTAAAGAAAGATACCTTAGTAGCTATTTCACAGTCTTTAAAGACTTTCAGGTTTCAAAAACCACATCTTTGGGCATACACCAAGTGTCCTAGGTTCCATACCACTCGTGTACTTGTAAATATCAAGTGATTGATCAAATTGTGAGTTATTCTTGTTCTGGGTACAAAAGAAAAAAAAAGCAGAGCCTATAAATTTTCTAAATTTATACTATATCAAAAATTTTACACAGCTTTCAACATTTATTGAACATGATTTTTAACTAAATGGGTCAAACAAAGCAAATTGTATTTTAGACACAATGAAAATTCAGGGGACCATGGATAATGTCCTTTACCAATGATATAACCTTTGACCACAGGCTTAGATCTGTCTTTGGAGGCCAATCTTCAAAAACAGCACAAAAGGCTCATATAATCACAACCTCATTGACTGAATGCTCCCTATTGCCAGAATGGAGATTAATAATCTTCATGAAGATGACATGAATCTTGGTGAAAATGTCATGAAGCAGATCCATCATTAATTTCATCCTGCCATTAATGCAAAATGAATAGTTTTCATCACGTGACAGCTTCACACAACTTCTATCTGGACTTTTCTGTGCAGAATCCCTTCTGTGTTCTTGATTACCCCAATTTCATCAACTCTAACCAGCACCTAGGATGACTCACACTTATCTTTTGCTCAAGCAGCCTTTTGGCCAACACAAGCTGGATAGTAGCCCTGGGAAAGCAGCCTGACTACCGAGCCTGGTAGTTATGAAATCTGACTTGTGTCTACACCTTGGGGCTTCTATGCTCTAGGTCTTTAGCTCACTTATTTTAAGAAACCAGCAGATTTTATATTGACAATCACAGATTGCATATTTCAAGCCTAATACTCTTTTTTATTAGAGCATTATAATCATACATAAAATTTGAGTTCATTTTGACAAAATAATGCATGCAAGGAATTTGATTTCAATCCTCATCATCCAATTTTCTCTTTCCTCCTCCATCCCCCATTCTCTCTCCTTTCCTCTAGCCATCTTCCTTTCACTCCTTTATTTATTTTTGATTGGCATTTTTCTACATATATATATACAGGTAAAATTCCCTTTGGTGCATTTATATATGTATACAACATGGTTTTGTTAAATTAATTCCATATTTCCTCCCCTTTCCCTTCCTTTCTCCTGCCCTTTCCTTCTCCTTCTTCTACTCTACTGATCTACCTATCCTATGATGTCCTATTCCCTCCAGCACCACAACCTTTCCCTTATTTTGCTCTAACTTTCACGTATGAGAGAAAACATTCAGCTCTTGATTTTCTGAGTCTGGCTTATTTCACTTAGCATGATGTTCTCTATTTCCATCCATCTACTGACAAATGCTATTATTTCATTCTTCTTTAAGGCAGAGTAAAACTCTTGTGTGTATATGTATCACATTTTCTTGATCCAGTCATAGGCATCTGGGTTGATTCCATAATTTGTCTAGCCTAATATTCTTCACATACATGGAGTTAGTAATCTCATCTGTACTATACATAAGTTTTAAAGGACTTATATATTCAGGATCTCTGATTAATTGCATGGTATAATTACATATGTCATGATTTAAAAATTTACCCATTTCTTATCAATAAAATGATATCCTATGATGGTTATTTTGAGGATTAAATTAAATCACATATCTTTACATACAGTATGAGGGTTAAGGTTAGATGACCTGTTTAATAAGAAGAAGTTTCATGGAATATGATGTGTATAACACATAAGGTTATGAAAATAGATGTCCCCATATTAACCTGCATATTTATCACAGATATGTCCTGTTTTTAATTAACCTCTTTTGTGTTATTTAATGGAAAATATAGGAGATATAAACTGGAAGAACTTTTTGTTCTTCCTCTTAGCATTTAACCAACATCTGCTCAAGTGAGTAGTTGGTAAATATCCTGTGTGCACTATTCTTTATATTCACAATCACCTTGAAAAACAAGTGTTATAATCTGATCCCTTTAGAGAATTGGGATGACAGGTTAAGGGACTATGAAGAGCCACATTATTTGTGTGTGGTGAAGCCAGGATCCTGAAGAAAATCTATGTCTCTCAGGAACTGAGACAGACTGGATGTGTCCCACTGGGAGCTCTTACCCCATTAACCTGAATCATTAATTGAAATGATTTGGATATCAAGAAATCCAAAAAAGTTCCCAATTTCAAATACTAACTTTAAAAAAAATTATAGATTCCTGAAGACTATAGATGGAATTTAATCCAACCCCACATATATAGCTTATGAATAACACTAACTGAAATCCTAAAAAAGCTAAAATCACCAATGCCATCACTATCAACTAATCAGTATAATACAGATAATGGCTATTAAAATGTCATAAATTACTATGTTAAAATGTTTAAGAAAACATTCCAAAAATATTTGTTCTGCATATTAGTATCTGTAAAAAGTGCTATCATTATATAAAGTGTTAGTGGAGGTACTTTTGAGAGCAATTAAAATATAATTTATTTAGTTTAATAATCTTGCTGTTCACATTAATTCAAAGATCAAATCCATTTTCTCAATGTAAGATTTATTGTTAACAACTGCCATAGCATATGGCCATTCACATGTGTAGGCCAAGAACTGTATTCCTAGACACCAGTACTTTCATTAGCCCTGCAAAAAAGGGCAAGCTTCTGTTCCCTCCTTGCTTATAGTTTTGACACTCATTTTGTCTTGAATCTCCATGTGCACAAACAGAATTTTCAGAGGAAAACACCATTAGCCATGGTTAGAGAGTCCTAGCTCCAAGTCAAAAACTCTGTAATGTTTTTTTTCTAAACAACAGATGTGCACAATGCCATCTTTCAACAATGGTTTGCTCACCATAAACTTGTAATTATCTGCAGGTTATCAGATGTCCTCTTGGAGCAGGGCTGCTCTGGAAGCATATGAACTAGCTAATTGCTTCTGAATTCCCCACTCACTGTTTCCTTTACCCATCTGGAGGATCTTGTGGGAGTACACAAACAAAGCCCCTGGATTCCCAGCAAGACCAGCAACACCCTCTACTCAGAAGTCATAGACTGTCCACCAGAGTGTGAATCTGGCTCCCAGATGGTTTTTGTTTAGCAGGCACAAGTATTTGAACTTGGTTGGTCCTAGCTGTAGACTATTACTTCAATAAGGATAGTCATGAAAATCATTTGGAAGTTTCCAATGAATATTTATCTCTGAGCCCTGCACCTGCATTATTCTAATTTATTTGGTCTGAAATAAGAACTCCACACCCCAATACTGTTCAAGCTCTCCAGCTGGTTTTATGATCTGCAATGGTTGAAAATCACTTCAGTCTCTATTTAGGAATTGACATCATTATCAACCAGAGTTTATGGCATAAACAACAAGGTGAACCTGGGAAATCTGGGGTGAAGAAAGGATCCATCCTGGCCTAGACTACTCATAGGTGGCAAATAATCCCATATGGGGCACACAGAGAAATCAAAAGACAGGACTGGGCTGTTGCTCAGATCCAGGAACTCATAGACAACATTTTGAAGATGAGAACAGGTAACAAACAGATCTAGAATTTCTGTGAGTAAGCCTTAAAATGCCAAGGCAAATATGGCCAAATCTCTACCAAGGGAGGAAGCACTGGGCCAAATGAAACAGAGTAGGATATTTAGTGAAGATGGCCTTAAGGATAGAAAAACAGAATTAGAGAAGCAGAGAAAAAAACAAGGACCCAAATGATGAAAGAAAGAAAGAAAACCAGCCAAAAATGAAAATGTTAGGAATCAGGTTTAGTAAGAGAAGTGGTTCAGGACTGAGGTGCAAGCTATGAGAGTTTGGTCATGCTCTCTATTCTCCCAGTGCTCTGTGTGTGTTCTGGGAGAGGTCATTTGCCACTTAAAACTGCATATAAATTATATAAACAATCTGGACTCATAATCAAAGCAACAAATCTGTTGCAATGGTTTTGTATCAGTAGCAACAAAGATGAACAGAACATCTGTTTCCATCAGGGCCCTGGGTCTTCTGAAGAGCTGCTAGTGATACTTGTGCCTTGGGTGCCAGGAGTGGCTGTTAATGGAGACAAAATGGTATAAATGATAAATTTTTGAATAAGTAGATGATATAGCTTCAGGTCATTAAATGCTAAGCCAGAAGGACAAAGTTTGAACCTTAGCAACACCATAAAATCCTTTTGATGAGAAAGAGAGGGGACCTGAAAGATTATTATTGTTATTGTTATGTGGTTGCATTGGTTAATTATTGCATCATAATGAATTAGCCCCAAACTTTATAATTTAAAATAATGAAAATTTATTTTATCATAAACTGAGGATCTGGGACCCAGGAGTGGCTTAGCTGGGTGGTTCTGGTTTCATATAAGGTTGCACTCAAAGGTGTTGGCCAGGGCTATAGTCATTTGAAGCCTGAATTAGGCTAGAGGATCTGATTCCCAGCTTATGGTTGGCATGGGTTTTTGTGCCTCAAAATGTGGGCTTCTCCATAGAGCTTCTCACAACACAGCAATTGGCTTCCCCTAGTGAGGAAAAGAAAGGAAGGACGGAAGGAAGGAAGGAAGGAAGGAAGGGAGGGAGGGAGGGAGGAAAGAGAGAGAGAGAGAAAGGAAAAAAAGAAAGAATGAAAGAAAGAGAGAGAGAGAGAGAAAATCTAGACAGATCTTTTATAACCTAACCTTCAAAGTGACATATCATTATCTGCTCCATATTCTATTTGTCAAAGGCCAACCCTGGTACAACCTGGGAGAGGTGATACAAAAATATAAATTCCAGAAGAATCTTTGGGGGTCATCTTGGAGGCTGGCTATTATAGGGGTTATTGTTGTCACCTTTACTTATAAATTAATTGGTCTCTCAAAAACATCCACATTGTATAAATGAGGATTCTGAAATTCTGATTTAGTGATTTGAATAAGATCATATTGCTAGGAAGTTGTTCTTAATTGCTGGGGTTTTCTTGGTCATGGTAACTTAGAACTCACTGACCAACCATAAGATGGATATCATTATTCTAAATGCATGATTGAAGACTTGAATGCTGCAAATATACTTTGTATACAAACTGTTTTGTGTAAAAAGATGCTATATATGTATAATATGAACTGTAATACATACTACTATAAATAAAAATTTTTAAAAAATCTTATTTTGTTATACTAAGGGACTGTTATGCAAAATTGCAGTAGAATAAGACATGGACTAAAAATTTTTTTCTATCTGTTTGCACTTGGCCAGCAGACCTGGCCTAAGCCCAGTTTCTTACAAAGAAATTTTCTTGGGCAATAAAGGATAAGCTTGATTAACTCTTTTTTGCACGGCCTTTTCTACTAAATAAGTCAAAACCATACTGTTGCCTCCTCTGATTTCAGAATGAGGCCTCCAGGTTTAAAGCCTCATTCAGTCTCTTGTCTATCTGATTGAAGTTTACCAGTTGTGATTAATGTGGTTTGAGCTTTAAAAGGGCTGAAATATACATTTATAGATAAAGAGAATTATGAAGAAATTACCGGACAAGAAAATGTAGGAGCAGGAATGTATTTAGAAAATAGATGAGAAATGGAGAGAAGAAAATGGCAAAATTGAGATGTAAAATACATACACACATACATAAAAAGGTGTGTGTGAGGAGAATAATGATGCAACCAATTATTCCCAGTGGCCTGTGCCACTCTGGTTGGAGTGGAGTGTCAGAATGATCATGCTAGCTTTTTTATATTTGATCCCTTCTTTATGCCACACTCTTTTTCAATAATCTTTTTGATTTGATGTTTGATTAGGTGAAACATAAAATAGATTTTTTAACATCCCAATCACTTTCATCCCTTCTCTTGAGAATTTTATGTATCCAGTGTCTTGATATATTATGAAAATATAAACAAATACATTTTCTGTATCAGTGTATAATCTTTAGCTATTTTTCTAAAAATGGGAATATACTATAATACTGTTCTATACTTTAATCTTTCTAAATAATAATATTTCTTAGAAATCATTCTGTCAGTACACAAAGAGAGCCCTTTTTATTTTTGAAGAGCTAGCTAGTATTATACTTGTGTTGTTTAAAATCTTTTGTAATACAGTAAATGCATCCTCAAGGAATAGCCTTACCTTTGTGCCATTTTTACACACAAGTGAGTATGTGCATAGGTAGAATTTCTGAGTAAAGAGGTATGTTCACTTATAATTTGATATATTTTACCCAATTATTTCTTTACAGCTGCTATAGTGTTTATGCCCACAAGTACTAGATGAAAGTACCTGACCATCCACAGCCTTGGCAGCACAGTATGGACTCAAACTTGGGTATTTTCCAATCTGATAAGCAAAAATGGTATTAGAGTATGCACATCCATCTATATTTCCCTTCTTATGAATGCGTGTGGGCCTCTTTCCATATGTTGAAAAACCATCTTCATTTCATGTGTAAAGTATCTGTTCATATATTTTGTCATTTTTAAACTCAGTTGTTGATCTTTTTCTTACTGATTTCCTTGGAGATTTTAACATATTAAAGAAATCAATGCTTTGTCTATGAAATAAATTTCAGTTTTATTTGTCTTCTGACTTTACCTGTTTCTGTATTTCTTTTTTTTTTCCTTTTTTCACCATGCAGAATATTTATATTTATATGTAGTCACATTTATTGATTTTTTAAAAAACTGGCTTCTGAGTTCTGTGGCTGTCATAGTCTGGGATGCTATAACAAAAATACCATAAAATGGGCAATTATAAACAATACAAATTTGTTTCTTGCAGTTCTGGAGGCTAGAAGTTCAAGATTAAGGCACTGATAGATTAAATGGCTGATAAGGGCCTACTTTATAGTTCACTGATGTCCATTTTCTCCTTAAGTCCTCCCATGACAAGGGGCAAGTGAAATTTCTGGGTTCTCTTCTACAACAGCACTAATCCCATTGATGAGGACTCACCTTCCTCACCTAGTCACTTTCCAAAGGACCCACTTCCAAATGCCATCTCTTTGGGGTTACCTTTGAGCATGTGAATTTCAGGTGGGGGGCATAAACATTTAATCTACAGCAGTAACATACCATTTATTAACCAGTTGCCAATTGCTTTTTCTGCTACCATAAAGAATAAGGGAAGATAAATCTTTAGGTCAAACCTATGAAAAACAAACTCTTGTTCAAAGACCAAGACTTTCTCAAAAAAGGAAAGAAAGAAAGAAAGAAAAAAAAAAAAGAAAAGAAAGGAAGAAAAAATATAATTTAAAAGTTATGAAAAATTTTAGAAATAACAGAAACATTTAAAAATAAACAACAATCTTTTTTATTTTGTGTATTGGTAATCCATCTGTGCAAAGGCCCTCTCTAAGTCCCTTTTTGGCTGGATTGTTTGCCAATCAGAAAAGCAAAAAAGTAGGAAAAGCAAGTGAAAACAAAAATAAAGAAGGAAAAAGGAAGGATGGAAGGATGGAAGGAGGAAGGAAGAGAGGAAGGGAGGGGAGAGCATGAGAAAGAGAGAAAAAGGAAAAGAAAATAAAAAGGAAAGGCAAGAGATCACACCTTCCTCTCTGAAGGTGTGGCATGAATAAATGAATCAGTCCTATTTGGGGGAGGGAGGTGCCAGGATTTATAGCCAAGGCTCTCCTCACCTAGGCAACAGTTGGTAGGCAGCATTTGTGGCAGTGGCTAAAAGCTGTTCCAGAGCTTGGCTGAGACAGTATCTGCTGAATAACTAGGCCAATCCTGGAGCCAAGATCCACAGCTCAGCTGCTGTTACTGCTGCTGAAGAAGGCTCAAAGATCATTTTTGCTGAGTCAAATCTCTCTTCAGGGATTTAGAAAACAAATGAAGTTCTGAAAAGTGGAAATTCTTTCGGGGCAATTCTCTGGGAAATAATGCAGTTGGATTTGTGTGTGTGTGTGTGTGTGTGTGTGTGTGTGTGTGTGTGTGTGTGTGATTTCCTTTTCATATAATAAATTCAGTTAAAGGTGGAGACCCCACCTTCTTGATAGATGTAGAACTCACTCACTTGGAAAGAAACTTCCCTGGTTTTAGGCAAAAAACAGTGGGATTAGAGGAATGAAAAACTGAGAAAAAGAATAATAAGAAAAAATGCATTTAGACATATATTTCTAAATGAAAGACAGATGCATACAATTTTCCATGCCAACTAGTCTGCTGTGTATAAATAGGAGGAGCTCAAGGTAAACTACCAAGAAAATGACTCATCTGGGCAAGAATAAGAAAAGAGATCAAGTGTTCCTGAATTATTAGTAACTTGAAATTACAGCCGTATGCAGAGAATCTTCAAAGCAGCATTCTCCAAGCTTTGACCTCTGGTGAATCCATGACCTAGCAATGACTTTATATAACTAGAGCCAGGATATTCCAGGGAAAGTTTAATATGTCTAGCCCACATATATTTGTTCATTTTTTAAGATGTAGAAAATATGTTAATCATTTCAGAAAGTGCTTTAACTAAACTATGGATATTTGAAAAAGAAATTCTATTTGTCACCTCATCAGTACCTGAGCAAATATTTATTGAGCTCCTACTATGTGGGAGCTACCATGCCACACTATTAGTGGGAATTCAAACAGAAAATGGCTCTCTCTTCTAGAGTTCTGTTGTCTAAAAAGGCATGTAAAGGGCTCAAATATGAAAAAGGAGAAGTGGAAGAGAAGGAGGAAGAGAAACAATTTAGGATACTGAAATTGCAGTACTTGCTCCCCCCTGCCCCAAAGATGATAGAACTATATTTTAACAAACACAATTCAAAATGCACTGAATCAAGGTCAGAGTCAAAGTCAAAGCACACCATAATGTACTAGGCAGACTTGCTCATAGGCACACAAATAGCATCCGTTTATAATGAATTCCATTTAAGAAAAGTTCACTATTTTCTTCTCCTAATCTTTAACTCTGATTAATGTCTTGATGCCATAAAGTCATGATGACCTCACAACCTAAAATATTTGGTCTTTATTTTAATATATATTTCCAAGGGTATCTCTTGCCTGAATGTGATTGGTAGACAGATATTTGTTACTGACGTTAATTGGTACTTCAGGGTTTCTGCTTACTGGTAAGCAAATCCTGCCTTGGATTCTTATTGTTTCATGGCTTCTGTCCTCTTATTGTTTCTGAAGCCTCATTTACTGCCTTTAATCTGTGGTTCTCTTGGTTTTCCCATGACTCAACTGTCTGCTGACCTTCCTCATACCAAACCTCTCAAGAAGGACCGGCTTAGCCATTTATTTTACAGATATGTGAAGGCACATCAGGGGACACTGGCCAAAACACATACATTTTACTGCCTTTGTCTTGGATGCTTCCTCAGCCCAAACACCTGGACACCCATGTTCCAGGTAGCAAACTCACCTGGTGAGAAGAGTATCAACATATTCAGGAGGAGCCACCAGAGGTAGCTTTCCAAAACAAGAGCCATGTGCATGACAAATATCCACCAATCAGAATCCATCTCAGTATTTTCATTAAGAAACAGCTTACTTTACTATTTAACCAAGTGGCCTCATATGCTCCAATGTTAACTATACTCTTTTTTCTAAGTAATATCATTTTTCTTAGAATAAAACATTGTCTTTACTGATTTGTAGAATGGCAGCATTAAAAAGAGACCATTAAGTTCAGTACTTCCATTTTTATAAATTAGTTCCTGGACATCTAGAGGGATTCAGTAATCTTATCTAGTTCACATGTGGGAATAAAAGCAGGACCTGTGGATTCCCTTACAAATGCTCTTTCTACTATAAACTCTTTACCGTGTGTGGTCTTAAGCCAATTTATCAATTTATAAAGTGCAGTGTATTCAGTATCATGATGCCATGCTGTCATAACTGACATTTTACAAAACGATTTCTTCATCAATGCTCATCTATTTATAAATGAATAACCAAAATATAGTATTACAATAATTATTATTTTTTTAATAAAAAGGACTGGAGCCCAGATACATGCAAACATCTAGATGAACTTCAAACTTATTGTAGCCATGGGCTACCTAGTACATGATTCCAGTTCTGTGAAATATCCAGAAAATACAGATCTATAGATACATTAAATAGATTAGTACTTGCCAGGGACTGGTAGTAAGAATAAGAAGTAACTACAAATGGTCACCAGGAATCTCATAGGGATGTTGGATTCTTGACAAATTTGGATTGCAGTGATGTTTGCACAGCTTTGTGAATTTATTAACTAATTTAATTGTGTATTTAAAACGAGTGAATTTTCTGGTATGTAAATGATGTCTCAATAAAGCTGCTAAAACAAAAATAAAGTGTAGCTTAACACATAATATTTTACACTAAGCTTTCCTATTTTTACTAGTTCCAATCAGTTAATTACAATACCAGCAACTTTACTACCACTAAAAATTTAATCTCAATGAAACAACATGCCAATACAAGCAAAATAATTCCTCAGTTCCCAAAACAGAATAATATGTACCTGAGAACTTTTCAATTCACCATGAACCATAAACATAGACTCCAATTGACAGGAGCCTGGGTTCATTTATTCCTCTGATTATGGAACTATTTTAGTTGGCCACATGAATAAACTGATTTACTGATCCTGAAGACATCAGAAAAAAAAAATTAACACAAGCAAAATCTGACAAACACATTTAGAGCATGGGGTTAAGCAAGAAATAGGATAACCCTGAAAATACTTAATACATATAGCTAGGAAAACATATACAGCATAGATCATTATTGGTTAAGGTATGTTATTACGAGTGAATTTAGGTCTTTGAATTAAAATCATTATCTTCGCAGTTTTACAGAGGCAGATAACACTTCTCAAAGGGAAAGTGAGATTCAGAGCTTTAAAAGATGTGAGTCTGAAACAAATAATTTACTGAATTAAAGGAGAAAAACTTAATTTTGAATTCAATAAAAATGAGGCTTTTATTTTCATCTAAGTGATTGTCACTTTTTTTAAGCTGGAGTCTGGCATTCCCCATCCCTGGTGTCTGGCATTCCCTGGACTGGAAAAAGAAGCAGCTCTTCCATGGACAGGTTGGTTTCTACACGTTACCACAAAATAGTAAAGCCTTGTTTAAATCAGTGAAAATATCAACTTGTTATGGAGATAAATTTTGTTTGGAAAATTTTCTTTTTGTCTTAGGAATTGTATTAAACCATCTGAACTGCTTCTAATTTATATTTAATCTCTAGGATTTAATGCATACATTTATCATCAGGAAGATTTAGTTAATTCTTCCATCCGTCTTTTACCCATTATCTAGTTTCATGGCCTCTCTTTTTTAAATTGGCACATTATTAGCATACATAATAATGGAATTCAGTCTTACATACTCATACACGCATACAATAAAACTATTTAATTTGGTCAATGTCATTCCCTAGAACCTCCCTTTCCCCTGCTAGTTCCTTTTCTTCTATGGTACTGATCTTCATTTGATTTTCTTGAGATCTTCACCAGCCCCCAGCCTTTCTTTTCCTTTTTTCTCTCTAGCTTCCACATAAAAAAGAAAACATGAGACCCTTGACCTTCTGAGTTTGGCTTATCTGAGTTAACATAATATTCCCAAGTTCCAATCATCTTCCTACAGTTGAAAAATTTCACTGTTTATGGCTGAAAAAAAAACATATATAATGTGTGTGTGTATATATATATATATATATATATATCATATATATGTATATATACACATACATATACATATATAAGTACATTTTATATAATGTGATATATATATATCACATTTTCTTTGTCCATTCATCATTGACAGACACCTATAGCCTCATGGACTCTTTAGAATCTCACTGGCTTTAAAAACCCAGACCTTATTACAACCACCACCAATGCTGGGTTATGAATATGGTAGACACTCAAAACTATCTCTATTATAAATGAGGTGTGAAGAGAAACTTAACAGTTTGTTTCTTTAAATGTCCTCTGTGATAACTTTCCAAACAATGGATGCTAAAGCTTGTAGGCTAAACCAGGGTTTCTTAATCGCTGCACTACAGACATTTGAGACTGGATATCTCTTTGTTGTGGAGAACTATCTTGTGCATAATAAGATGTTCAGCAACATCTGTGGCCTCTATGCATTAGATGCCAGGAATACCCACCACTGGGAAAGCGTCACACCCAAAGGTGTCTCTAGGCATTGACAAATGTCTGCTGGGGGAGTAAAGTTGTCCCCATTTGAAAACCAGTTGTCTAAATAGTTTGAGTGATAGTAACAACTGGGAATCCCAAGACTGGGACAAAGTTTCTAATCACAATGAGAGCATTTGTAGTGATGGAACTACACAATCTCCTAGGCTAGTTGTTTGAATTGATCAGAACTGACACCATGGTTACAGGCCTTCTCTTCAAAATAATCTCAGCACTATGCTAGATTCATCAAATGCATTATTATATTTACTCTTTGTGGTAACTTGAAATGCTCAATTTGCAGATGAAAAAGCAAAGTTTTGTAAATATAGTATACTAAAGTTCACATGACTATAAATAAATTTAATCTAATTCTTGATCACTTAATTATGCTTTGAAAACCCAGTCAGATGGACTCAGAGTCATAGACCATCACTAATTCTAGACGAATTTGACTGGTCATCAGGGCCTCTGATTAAAATATGGATGACTCAGTGCCAATGCATTCCCATTGCAGGAAAACTTTCCAAGGCTGTGATTTACTAAAGGTGAGTCATTAGAGATATACTCATAAAGAAGAAAATCTATATTTCACAGCAACATGGAATAATAATTTCCACAATTATTCCATGTCAGATTACACTTCTGATCATTTCTAAAAATGATCAGAAGAATAACACTGGAGGAGAACAGTAGGATAACAGTGGAATTTTCTCCAGGACAAGGTGAAATAGAATCAGAAGGAAAGGGAGTGCTGTCACTTTCATGTTTGACACTCATAGGCTGTGCTAAGGAAAACATTTTTGGAATATTTTTACCCTTATTATGGAAAGTGGACCCTGCTGGGTCACATGGACAAGCTTCCAATCCAATAAGAGTCAGAAATGCAAAAGAAAAATACCCTGGGAAAGTTTTCTCCTGCTCCTGTGTAGCAGAGAATATAGTGCATTCCCCTGTCCAGCCTATAATTAAGATGAAAGGCATGTTCCCCTCCAATTTGCCATCCGGTGGCATGGTTAACATTCCATCCTGGCTACAGTGGTCTGATTCGTCTAATGTAACACATTTTTTTAAAGCAAAGAAAGAAAGAAAAATAAAAAGTAAAACACACATTTTACTCTCTTAAGTGTTTCATAGGATGAACTATTTCAGTTTCATCTATTTTTAACTCCGTTAACAGAAAATATTTTTGACTTGCCCATTTCTTACAGGAACTAAAATATAAGGCTGCCTGTCTTGAAAGTCTAGCTGCCTTGTTTGCTTCAGGTGCTGTCTGTTTTGTTACTACCATTGCCTGTGATGGGTCAGCCTAAAAAAAGTTAGGATGGGATGGTATGTGCCCAGAAGCTCAGATGTTTTCCTCAGCCTCTTGAGGTATCAAAATTTGGCCAAGAAGCCTTTGAGAAGAAGGTTGTTTGTGAAAACCTTGATACTACTAAATTCCACACTTACTGAAAGTGGCATGAGAACAGTCCTTTCCCATAGAAGTGCTTCCCTTTGTACCCTTCCTTAAGCCCTGAAAACCCAGGCAAATAATAATAAAACATGTGTATCTGGAAATCTTGATCTTGATCTACATAGATAAGCACACATATTCATTCAAAATATTACATACACACATCATTTGTAGAAGTCTTTGTGTATATTAATATCTGGAATGTATACATATATAAATTTCCAAACCTGTTTTCTTTTAGTCTTCTAGAAAGATCATCAGTGAATTGTCATTCAAAGGAAAACAATTTTTTGGTGGAAAGGGATACTGGGAATTGACCTCAGGACCACTCAACCACTAAACCACATCCCTAGGCCTATTTTGTATTTTATTTAGAGACAGGATCTCACTGAGTTGCTTAGCACCTTGCCATTGCTGAGGCTGGCTTTGAACTCCCCATCCTCCTGCCTCAGCCTCCTGAGCCCCTGGGATTACAGGCATGTACCACCATGCCCAGCTCATAGGGAAACATTTTTAAACATGATTTACTTCACTCAAAGACTAGTATTATTTGAAATACAATCATAGTATGATTAATCATATTATGGTGATATGGGAGTCAAAGTCCACATTCATAGAACACTCTGTCTCTAAAGAAATCTACATTTTAGAGGACTTAGAAATGTATGAGTCTGGCCAAGTTAAGTTATTTCCACAGTAGCCACATCTCATCACCCCAAAGAAAATTCATATCCAATGAATAATTAAATTGCTTCAAATTCTCCCAATTAAAAAAGGAAGACAGGAGTTTTAAAGTTTTGACTCTCATAGAAGTGTGGGATAACTAGATGAATCTGTTCCATGTATGTTACAGCATTCATACTAATGGAGGCCCAGTAAAATGTCTTCAACCCTGTACCTAAACTTAAGGCCTACGGCTTTTTACCAAACAATCCTCTATTTTTTTTTCTATGTCAATATACAATAGCACCTGAATTTCCAAGCACCCCAGAGTTCTGCTGGTCATTCAGCTATATTTTCATGTCCGCCTCTTTTTAAAAGTTTTCTCCTACCTGATCTGGATCACACCACTCCAGCTCACTCCTGAATGAGTCATGAAGCTCCTACTTGCACCCATCCCATCATCGAAAGTTCTGCAGAACCTGTTGTTCTGTGGTCTTGCTCGGGGACCACCAGCTACTCTGCCATGAGTAGTCAAGAATTCCCAGACCCATCCTTCCAAAGATGAGTGCAGAGGCTATTCATAAATCAGTGTTGTTACTCTTGAGTGTTGCCTCTTTATAGTTCTGACCTGTGAGATATAGCACAGCGAGAGAGCAAGAAGTGTTTGTTTCATACAAAGATATGTTTTATAAATTCTAGAGATTATTCCTAAAATATTCTCTTGCAGTTCTCTTACAGGTGAAGTTAGCTTTTAATTAGTTAATTGGATGAGAAACAAGAAAGTTTAAAAGAAAATAGGAGAAAGCTAACCATTCCTTTTAGTAATCAGTACAAGTATGAGCTTTTGCTGAAGGAAGGAAAGAAGTTATAACTTGCCCGATGGCTAACATTAACTAAGAGTTAGTCCTGTGACAACAGAGGGGCTCAGAGGAAAACAACAACAACAAGCAGCAAAGAGACTTGCTCTGAAATCCAGTAAATCCCTCCTGCACACCGTATGCACTGCAGTTCCTATTGGCTCTAACACAAACCACTGGGAGAAAATTCCTTTTTGTTTAGGCTCATTGCTTCTAAAGTATGCGACACTGTTAACTTACAACAGGAGAACAATCTATGTTCTCACTGGCTCATGTGATAAAAATTTGAATTCAAAAGATCCCTATTAATGTGAATGGTGTCTCTGCTGGCCTAGGTCCAGCAAAAACAAACTTTTTATGCAACTGGTCTTGGCCAGCTTGTTTAATAATCTTACCGCCAGTCCCTTGGAGTGTTCAGCCACCCAACCACAGTAAAAGTATAATTGCTCCAGAAATGAGGAGAAAGATGATCAAAGAGAGGACCTCCTAATACATCAGAGAACAGACCATCTCCAAAGTGTTTCAGCAGAGCCAGACCACCCTCTTCACAGGAATGTGAGAGAGGAGACCAGGACAATTGGTGGTGGTTGTATGAGATAAGCTTTAAGATTTCTTCCAAACTTGCAACTCTTAAAATGGCCTTATTCCAAGTGATTGCTCAACATTAGGAACAAAATATGACCTTTAAATTAATTCAAGAGAAAGTTCAAATGGCACCTGGCTCAGCTGGATGCTAATAAATAAATAAATAAATAAATAAAATAAATAAATAAAATAAAGCATTTGCCTTAAAGTGTCATGTGGCCAAATCATCATCATCATCATCATCATCATCATCACTGGTGGAGGATCCAAGATTACTCCTTTCTTATTTGTGTGGTTCTGTGGAATTCATTTTTCTGTAGAGCAACCTACGTACTTGTGTTTTACATAAGAGTTTTCACTATCATTGAGGAAAAAAATCCTAACTAGAATGAAAAAGGTGATAGCACTTAGAGACTCTGAATTTTAGAGAGATGGTCTTGTTAGAAATAACAGGTCATCTAAATGGCAAATCATTCCAACAGTTGTAATTAAGAAGAAAATGCCAGTAGAAAATGCCAGTAGCTTTTATTATGATGAGGAATGCACACCAAAGGTAAACTTTTCCTAACACTTCCCAATGCATTTGGAATATTATCTTTTCAAGAAGAAAAGGCATTGGAGAGTTCACAGAAAAAAAAAAATGGAAGTAAAACCATAACCTCTAGAAAGCGTGGCCTAAATTAGAGGACAATTTTTTGTGTACATACAGTTCATATTCCTTGCTTATTTTTGCCTCTAGGATACAAGGATAAAATGTTAGTCAGCTCTTCATCACTGGAACAATGTACCTGAGGGTGGGTGGGAAGTTTATGTGGCCTCATGGTTTGTTGGACCATGGCTTTGGGGTCTGAGGCAGGGAGTATGGGGTCAAGCAAAGCTGCCCTCCTCATGGCAGCCAAGAATCAAAGAGAGAGAGAAAGAGAAGAAAGGCCAGGTTCCAGTGTTTCCTTAAAGGGCAAGCCCCCAGTGACCTACTTTGCTCCCACTAGTCTCCACCTCCTAAAGGTTCCACCACTTCTCAACAATGCCACAGCCTGGTAACCAAACATGTAACACATGAGCCTTGTAGAGCACTCCAGATCCAAACTGCAGCAGGTGATGACCCAGACATACCAGCAGAAAAGGCCCGAATTATCATTGTTATGCCCAGCAGCATACATAACTCCTAGCACAGAGCAAATATGACAACGTTTCATTTTCAAGGTGTAATTTCGAACAATAATTTCAAACACTAATGACTATTAGTGTTTGTCCTCAGAAAACCTGGATTTGTATTTGAAACAGGCAAGAAATTTGATGAACCTAGAGATAAGAAAAGATAGAATTGAGGTTACCAAAAGATACAAAAAAAAAAATCAAGGATTTCCAGCAACCAAAGGAGTTTTAAGAACAAAGATGCATTTGGCAGTTGAAGAATGCAGATCATTCCAACCTGGGACAAGACCCATCGGGGCTGGCAGTGGATAATTTGGGAGAAAAGGGAGATGTTCGAGTAAGGAGAATGGAGGTAAGGTGGAGGGTGAGATTCCCCTAGGCCTTGCCAAGATGGGGATGTTACCAGATATCTGTCCACAGAAGCTCAGTGCCAGGAAGGAGAATGTCTGTCAGAATCTGGGAACTACGAAGAAGGCGTGGAGCCTGGAAAGTAGGTCACACTGTGAGTCACACTGAGCAGGGCTGAGCAGGAAATCAGCCATAGATTGAGCAAAGGTGGAAGATCAGAGAGTCAGAGTGGAAATATGGCGTTGATGGACTGGCATGAGGGCAGCACCGGAACTTACCCCGGCCCACCTCAGGTGCTCAGTACTGCTGCTGTCTTTTCAGCTGGGGCCTGAGAAGGTAATACTTGATCAGTTGGATATATTTTATATGATGTCACCAAATACACACATGGCCAAAATTATCTGACATTTCTCATGTGCTGGGTTCATTATTCACTGAACAGACAGGTACTAAGTTTCAACTGTGTACCTAGCACTATGCTGGCTGTTGGGGCCACAGGTAGGAGGAAAAACTATCTTAAATATACCCAGTCAGTCAAGCATGTAAGTCAGTCTACAAATAGCAAGCTATGGAGAAAACTATCTTATAAATATTTTTACAGTTTTTTTTTTAATTTTAATTGCTCAAGAATATAGTACAAATTTTGGAGATGAATTTGATGGTGAACTTGGCAGCCTAGAAATGGTAGAACTCAATAAAATACAAAACATCCCATGGTCTGTAGAAAGGAAGGGGTGAGACACAGTGGGTGCAAAACCACGTCTCTTATTCTTTGAGGGGTGAAAAATGGCTATGTCTTTTAAAGATAAAATAAATGCCATCCTCAGCTGGTAAAAGCTGGAAAATGTCATCTTCTCCACTGAGTCATAAATAAATGCACATATGACACTAACAGCTACTTAGCTTTAACTATTATTCATTGGTAATGACAGACTTCATTCAAGTGAAAAAAAAAAAGTTAAAGCATCCTTTAGAACTAAAGGGAGGATAAAGCACCAACATTAACATTATTAGTTCATTCATTACCTTGAAGGCAAAATAATGTAATGGTCAAAAACACTGACTAAGGAGAGAGACTGCCTGGACACACATCCCAGTTTCACCTCCTTGCCTGCTTTGGGAACTTGAACAAATGCCATCAATTCTTTATAATTCTTGCATCTACAAAAGGTGAATGATAATAGACTGAACCTCCCAGGGTTGCTTGGAGGATTAAATGAGTTAATGTATGTTAATGATTAACATATGTCAAGTGCTCAGGATACTCTTTGTCACATTAGTGCTCCAATGCCCTCACTATTAGTGTTTATTGAGTACCCTCTGTTCTAAGAACATAGCTATATGCCCTGGAGCATACTATGAGCAAAGAAGACTGTTCCTGTGAAGAAGCTTACATTCTAGTGAAAAAGAAGGACAGTAAACAGATAATTATACATTATGATAATGGGAAGGATGAGAACAGATGAAGAAGGGCAGGAAAGGACTGCATAATTTTGTAGGGTAGACAGACTGACAATTACCTTATGAACTGAAGGATGAGAAGACAGCAGTGAGCAGGTGAAAGTGGAGTCATTCATCATAGGAAGAAAGTTGTTGGGTTCTGGGAACAGAAGGAAGGTAAAAGTGACCAGCACACACGAAGGAGCAGAAGACAGGACTTCCTATAAATTAGGATGCTATCAAGGCCAGAGGATGTGTTTGGAAACTATGTAGTCAGATGTGCTGTAATGAAATCTGCACTCTAATCCAATGATGTGATTTTTTTAAAATTTATTTTGAGTCAGGATCTTGCTCAGTTGCTGAGGTTTAGTGCTACATCCAATCACTCAGCCAGACTGGGTGCTGCAACCTGAACCAATATCATTTCTTGCCTGAAAGTCTTAGAAATGGTGCCTACACTCTTGCTCCACTCCAAGGATGTAAGTGTACATACAAAAGCAAGATCTTCTAAAATGCAAATCATCAAAACTAAAACCCCCCAGTGGCTTCCCACTGCACTCATAATGAAATGAAAACTCTTGCCCAAGGTCTTTGAGGCCCTACAGCCCTCAAAGACTGGATCTGGTCACTACTTTCCTATCCTGAAATCCACCATTACACTCTTCCCTCCTTTACTAAACCTCAGCAACAGAATGTGTAAACTCATGCAAAGTCTGTTGTACTTTGCTGCGCCCACTCCCTGAAATATGATTTCCCCAGATAGACACGGCTTCCTCTTCCTCACTCATGTCTATGCTTAAGAGAAATCATTTGACCATGAATCCCCAAGTGGCCTCAAATCCCTACCCCTGGCCACTCTCCATATTGTATGCTGATGTTTGTTTGTTTGTTTCTCCAATGAACCCATAACTGAGATTACCTTGTCTAGTTAATTGTATTTTATAAGCAAGCAGCTTTAGAAAATACAGATAGTATCTACCTCCAGGGTAGAGAGCAAATTTGTCCAGAATAATAAACATAATTTCTATCTTTAAGGGAAAAGTTGAGCAAGTTCAATAGCAAACATTTTTAAAGATTGGGTTTTGCTAATCTGGACATTCCTCAGCTATAACATAAAACTACTCTGTGCACATCTTCCACCTGGGTAGCTCTGCCACCCCATGACACTGGGAGACAAGAAGAACTGAGGACATAAAGCTCATGCTGCTTGCTCTGCTGTGAGTAATAATGTGTAGCATCTCTGACTCAGATGCCACATATCTTCTTTTAGCATGCACACAACTGTGGTAAGTGATTTATTAGCTTAAAACCAGGTAAAATCCAAGGTTCTTAATAGTTCTTCACAGTGGAAGAAAAATCCTTGAAGTATCTCTTATTTTCTATAAGTCTAGCAAACTATCAAAAGATATTTCTAGTTATTTTATATCAAAAGGCCCATCCAGGGTATGTACTCCAACATCCCAGAAGTAGAGCTATTAGCACTTTACTTGTAAATGCACTACCCATGACTAACAATAAAGATGTACTGAATGAATCAATACATAAATGCAAATAAAACTATGTAAAGTCACAGCAAAACCACAATACACCAAAATTTAATTAAAGAACTAATTATGAACCTTTAATCATTTAGCATTTGCATTATAGGGGAGGAGCACCATACTCACATTTAACTCGTAAGATTCAACTGCATGTGCTTGTCAAAGAGAAAAGTCAATCTAGATGGTACAAGTGATTTTGCCAACAGTTCTGAGCTAAACAAGTCTGTATCCTATTGAGCTTTACTGTTCTATCAGTTACTTTCATTCCAAGAGGCTGATCCTCTTCTACGAGTAGGACTTTTATAGTTCAAGAGACATTTTTCATAAAATAACAGACCTTCACCTAACATTTGAGGCTCAAAGCAATGAAGGCCTATAATGCATATCTTTAAACACTTAAGTTATAAATTGAGTTAGACACAGTTATATTAAAATCTATCCCATGAACCTTGAAAATTATATCTTCATATTGACAAAAGTTAAAAAAAAAATAATGTAGGCAAAGCCTTCTCTTTTATATGACTGAAAGTTGGCCAAACATCAATGACAACAGAATTTAATTATTATATATGTCGGGGTGTCCTTTTTATAGGTAGGTTAGAGCTTCCTCATCTTGAGTCTGTGTCCTGCAGTCTCCCTGAACAACTTTCTGCCACCCAATCTCCTAACCGCTGGCACCCCAGCTGTCTCCCATCCCTGCCTGTGATCACACCGGAAGGGGCTTTGGAAAAGAGGGCAGGATCATGCTTGAATGCCTTGCCATAGCCAGCCCTATAATACACTGTACAGCCAGGTGGAACTTACATGCCCCCAGAGGCAAGTCTCTTACCAACCCTGACCCAAGTACACAACACCTCCTCATGCAAAGTTTCAAAGATCCTTGAAGGGAGTTTTCCCATTTCCCTTGCATTTGGGCCCAGTACTGGCAAGAAAGGAAGAGACTGTGCTCTAGTCTCCAAGACCTGCCCTGAACCTGGTTCTGCTCATGTGTTCAGAAGCTGGACAGAAAGAAGGTGTAAAACCCAGGCGCTCAAAGGCCCCAGGGATTGTGTGTGAGGTCTTCGCTGAGGGGCAGGGCCTTCCGGACACGACTACAGGACTGCCTTCCCAGCCAGTATCTCTGTACCAAACGCTTCCTTGGCTGGCTCCATGTCTTTGGAAGGAATCCTCTTTTCCTTCTAAACTTTCTGTCAGTTTGGCTTGTATTAGTTTCTTCTGGCCAGCTCTAAGGGTTGGGCCACAATATGCAGATTCTGTCATTTCAGTGAATCTGCGTACATGTTAAATGCTCTATTGGTTGCATTTAAAATGGACATTGAACAATATAGAAATAAATAGTAAGATTCATTCTAATCATTTAAAGTTTTAAATATTCTTACTCTAGAACGACATAAAAGAACAAGTAAAACCACCATTACACGTGAGAGGCTACACAAGAAGAAAAATATATCTTCATATGCATTTTTCACAGCACTATTCCCAACTTTTGTAATAGGGCATATTTAGTTTGCATTAGGTCCCACAGATTTTATAGCCAACTCTGCTTATGAATCCTGCTAGGCTAGGACTGAGTAGTGGACTCCAAGTGATAAAAACTCAGTTATGTGTTTTTAATACATTAATTTACTTTAAAAAATCTTTGTAATATTAAAAAATTCTAAAACATAGGGTTTAAGCCAAGGTCTCTTCTAGGTCCAATGACAGCTGAACCTCTGTACCTCAATCACAAACTGGCTCTAATTGATGACCCACAGCAAGAACCAGCAACTTTCTCCAGTGCTAGAGGAAAAACAACAACAAAAAACATCTGCTTTGGTCATATTATGACAGAGTAGAAGGATACATAACCAAAGAAAAGATGGAATTTTTACCTTTTTTTTTCCTAATTCCAAATCTAATCCTCCTTTAAGATGAGTGCCACCTTAGGAAACCTTATTTAAATACATTTAACATAGATAAGATTCTTGAATGCAGTATATGTCTGTAAGCATAGCCACTAAAGTTTTATTAAAATGGTTTATTTTTCTAAAAGACTTTGTTTTGAACATTTGTAAGATTGGCACTTCTCAAAGAATGTATTCTATTTATATGCCCCATGGCACATAGCATAGTAACTTTTATTAAACACTCAGTATTTAATATAAACTCACTAAATTAAAGTTTCTTTATTTTGATTTTAGGACATCTTTCCTCTGACTAGATCAACTCAAATGTTTCTAAACAATTTAAATTGTATGTTTCTAATAATTGTGAGTTTTATCTCCATCTCAACCTCATACTACCCCTCCTTTCCACCTCCCCAAAAAATCACAAGTATGAAAACAGCCTATGTAAGAAAGCAATTGAGTCTTCAAATTACCAGGCTCCATGGGCAATTATTGAGTCCTGGAAATTAAATTCAACTCCACTTGCTCTAAAAGTGTTTCTGACACTTAAGTGGCATTGCTTCAGTGAAATAACAGCTAAATAATAGGACCTAGTGTTGGTTGTGTTTTTTAAAATATGCCATTGTTCTTTCCTTAAATTCTCCACCAACAAAGGTGAAAAAAAATCATCTACTGCTTCCTTTTCATTACCTGAAATCATATTCTGTCACTCCTCTCACATAAGGTTCAGCTTCTCTGGCTCACAGGAATAATTCCAAGTTTACAATATTAGGATTTCAGGGAAATGAGCAGGCCCTAACCTTCTGGTCATCTGCTCAAAGTCCAGGCAGCGTGAACATAGAGGCTCCTTTCTAGAATAGTTATATCACATGTATATTTCCAGTAGAGATAATGAGCTGTGCCATAGTTCCAAACAACATTTTACATCATTTTGATGATCTGCCTAGTAGAGTGGTGCTTAACTAGTTCAAAATCAGGGTCCTAGTAAGACCACTTCAACACTCACATGCATCAGCCATTACTGTCAAAGGAACTTGTCTTCTCCCATATTCCCATCAGATAAATAATGGAAGACTTTTGACTCCCTGGCCATTTGCACTCCAACTTTTCATAAGCTCTTAAGGGAAACAGGAGCAAATGATGGATGGCTTATTAAAGAGATGGATGATGAGTAAATGAGGATGTCAGCTAGGTTTTCATACTCTATAGGGCATGGTAAATGCAGTGTTTTGCTTGCATTTTTTTTAAAAGCATATCCATCTGTTGAGGTTCAGAAATTGATGCATGAACCTCCAGGCACCATGCTGATGTTTTTGAGGTCAAGTTGATGAAATCGAATGGAGCTTCAGATTTAGTGTTAAGAGCCATGAGGGCCAAACTTACACCCTTTAAATCTGTCACATTTAGCAACTATCAGCAGAAAAATGAACTTTCAGTTGTCTCATTGAGACAATTAACTTATTTTCACTGCCCCAGAATACCTGGCTCCCTCCAACCAGCCAAATCCTATCTCTTCTTTGGTTTCTTTTCCCTAGAACCTCTCCAGAACACTGCAACCAATAGCATCTTCCCCTCTTCACCTTTGTTTTCTGTAATATTTAATGGGAATTAACCTTCAGTGCTTTGTTTCAATAATTTTATTATTATATTTAAGTTGCTTGAAACTTTTAACTATTTTATTTAATCTCCTCAAATCATGAGTTCCTCAAGGGAATTAACAAACTCTAGCACAACACTTCAATAATATATCATATGTCACATAAACATATTTTGTATTTATTTATTTACTTATAACCCTCCTTACTAGAATGTAACTCTAACAGGCCAGTGACTTTGTCCTTGTCCTTATTGTGTTTGTGTGTGTGTGTGTGTGTGTGTGTGTGTGTGTGTGTGTGTGTGTTTATTGCAATACTGGTGATCAAACCCATGGCTCTGGGTGAGTGCTGTACCACTGAGCTACACCCCAAGTCTTCTGTATCTTTAGAAGCATCAAGAAGGATACCTAGCAAATAATAGTTGCTCAATGGATATATTGAGTGGTTGAATGAACAAATGAGTGAATAACTTATGTGTTTTCCTCTTTATTTTAAATAGCAACTTTTTTGTCATTTACATCAACAAATTTGGCACCAATCAGAATCTGAGTTTAAAAGTTCAGTCTTTGTAGGTAAGCAGGTATGAATTCAAATCTACTTCCTTGTTGACTCTCATTCTCTGGCTATCTGGTGTTGATCAAACCATTAAATTTCTCCAAGTCTCAGATTTATCTCCTTCTAATTGAGGATAATGACATTTCATGATGTTGATATATTAAATAAGATACAGTCAATTAAATTCCTGACATAATAACTACTTGATGGTTTGCTATACAAGCCTGTATCGATCGCTTATAATGCCAAGAGCATAGTGGAAAAAACAAACAAGCAATCCATCCTAGTGCTCAATTAATGACACTATTATAATTAGCTGTCGCCTGGCAACAAGTTTCTTCCTGAACATTCCCGCTGTGCTTTTCAAATGATTCATCCAAACATGGGTCCATAATTTAATGCTAGAATCAGCAGAAATAATTTTCATAGCATCAATGAGATGAACTGGGATGTCAGTGGTGATTAATAGAAGTTAAAGTATAGTCATTACCCAAATATAGCAGGTGTTAGAACCAACTAAAAAATATGGGTAATAAGCATATAAAGGAAAGCATAAGGAAAAGCAGAAGGCCACATAGGAGAAAAAAATAAAAATCAAGGGAAAGAAGAATATAAATATTAGTCACCCCAGGATGCCAATATGGTCCCTTCTAGAGGTGGCTCCTACATAGGGAGAAGTCCCTTATTAAGTGAGATTAGAATTTCTCAATCCACAAGACAACTGAAGTGAGAAATTCTTAAAATTATATATTTAAGTTAAATTTCATTTTAACCAAAACTTATAAGTGTAGCAGTCTTTTAGGTAACACTAAAGACTTTTTATTTAAGTATAAATCCATCTGTGCCCTGCTTATCCTTTCTTGTATAAACCATATACTACATTCATAATGTATGAATTATAATTTCAAGTTTTACTTTCTTCCAAGTGGACCAGAAATGTAAGACAATTGTAAAGCAATGTCAATATGATTTTTTTTAAGATTTTTTAAAATGTCTTTCTCAATTTCATTTCCTCATGCCCCTGGTTAGAAATATTTTAGCAAGTCTTTCATATTTCCTAGAAACAATAATTCTCAATATTTTGTACTATATTTCAATTAGCTTTCATACAAATTAGTTAAACTGCATAATCACCATAATAAGTGTAGCTTGTATAAAATCATGTTTGAAAAGGAACAAGAAAAAAAAAAAACCTGCTAACTATTGGGTGGAAGCTGTTGGGGCAGAGGTGTGGGGGCAAGTTGAGTGTTGGAGAGCAGTGAACCAGCTGTGTGAACATCAGCATTAGTTATTAGGCTTTAGAGAGAGGTGTGAGTGTCAGCTAATCTAACAAGTTGGCTAAATGGAAGCCACTTCTGCTCTACCTGGTGACATGTAATTTGGTCCTACTCCTAATCAAGTTTGCTGTCACTTTGAACAAAAAAACCCAAAAACTGTCTTGGTGATATTTCCCTCATCCCCCAAATTCTTAAAGAAGATCAACTTTTAGAAGTGCCAATACAGAAAAAATAAAGAGGAATGTAGCTCAGTGATAAAGTGCCCCTGAGTTCAATCCCCAGTACTAAAAAATGAAGTGCCAATGATCAGCATACTCCAGATGTGCCCAACTGGGGTTGTCCCTGTATGAGGCTGAAAGACCAGGGTAAAGACTGGATTCAGATGGTCCAGGAAAGGCCACTAATGACCCTGGTAACATCTCTGTTCCAGGCTATGGCTTAACATGATTATTCTGAACAAGGGAATAGTCTCAGGAAAACCATGTTAACCCAAATATAAATAACACTTCATTGAGGAAAGTATATGAAATAGTGACTGAGCTGGACATGGTGGTGCATACCTGTAATCCTAGTACTTGGGAGGCTGAGGCAACAGGAACGTGAGTTCAAAGACAGCCTCAGCAATTTGGTGAGGACCTAAGCAACTTAGCAAGGCACTGTCTCTAAATAAAAGATACAAAAATGACTAGGAATGTGGCTTGGTGGTTAAGACCCCTGGGTTCAGTCTCTGGGGAAGAAAGAAGGAAGGAAGGGAAGGAGGGAGGGAGGGAGGGAGGGAAGGATGGGTGATTGAGGTTATAATCTGATTGTGGCTTTTATTGAGTTTTGTGGATTTGTGTGTATATTTTCCCTGAAAAATCTTGTTGCTTGTTACTTGCTTGGAAATAATGCAAGGGACACAAGTCCTTAGGCAAGACAAATACAAGTTTTGTGAATGTTATAATTATTTTAAAATGTTTTAGTTACCTCTTTGCTATGATTAAAATATATATAATTTAAAATAAAATACATAAAAATATAAAGTTCAGAGAAAAATGAGTCTGTACAAAGGTAATTCCCCAGGCATCATTGAAAAGAGTTATATTGATGGCCCGCCTCCCTAGGACTGTCAATTTCTCCCACCAAGAATAATTCCAGTACAATTTTCTAAGCACTTGTATTGATACAGTTACCAATAAATCCCAACTCTTTAATGGGTTAGGTGATAAATATAGATGAGAGAAAATAGAGGAATTCACAAAGTGGACAAATCAATTTTAAATCTTCCATATTGACTTACAATGTCTTGACTGTCCTAAGACCATAAGTAGGAGATTATATTCTTCCATTCTCTTTAGAGCTGCATCTTAGTATTCAGCATCAGGGGAGTATAAAATTTATTTGCTTTAGATGAGGTCACTTTTAGGAAAACTGGTAGGTATGTGAAATGTGAGAGTGAAGAATTTTTTTAAAAAAGATTCCTTGTTCTGTTGCCTTGGTAACAAATAGCAATTAGAAAGAGATTCTGACCTATTGAACACATCAGAAAATCACCTCAATAAATATACTTTTCAAGCCAACCAAGCAGTGTCAGTATCTTCCTTCTGAAAGTCAATGAAGGTCAAACTCACTCTAGTAAACAAGTAATGTGCATCTGAGGAGCAACAAATCAACAATATTGTCACCCAAGTAAACATGCCAAATAGAGATGTCAACCTACTTAGATCTCTGGAATTCCACCAAATCCTGAGCTATGCTTCCAACAATCCATATATGAGATAAGGAATCTGGTGTGTCGTCATCCTGAGACCGAGTGATAACAGAGGCATAACAACTAATGATTACCTACATTATTTCACATGATGCTAACCATATGTGGTGAATATTATAATATTATTGCATTAGAAAAAGGAATGCAGTATATATCAGATACAAAATTTATTGAGCACCTACTAATTTCTAGCCTAAGTGTCTTTAACACTTAGGTTTTGTTTTCATTGGAGCCTCACAATTTTCTCATGAAATAGTCTCCTTACTGTGCAATTAATTCACTCTATGGTGCTTAGAAAGATTACAGCAATAACTCAAATTCATGCCTTCTAATTACAGTCATGATCTTTTCTATAATGGTGATGGAGGATGAAGGAATAGGCCAACAAGAGCTAAAAGTTTGTGCTTTGTTATTTTTCTGGAATTTTTCTCATACAGCTAGCTAAGAAGTTCAGTTCAAATTTTGATTTATGTCCCCAAATAACTAATTTCTTTATGTTTGTAACATTAAAAATGATTTTCAAAATATTATACTAGATTCCAATAATCTTATAAGCCTAGGATAGAGTTAAATAGTGAACTTAATAGAGTGCATTAGAAAAAAGGACTTGCTTTTGCAATTTTTTAAAATTATACTGGACTTGTTTACAAGGACTTAAAAAATTATAGAGGTTTTGTATTTATTTGAAGGTTCTTCATAAGACACAATATTTTCTTTAGAACTATCCAAAACACTATCTATATATTTACTGTTTATATATACTACTACTATACTTTGGATTCCAAGTGTTCCCCAAAAGTTCATATGTTAAAGGCTTGGTCCCCCAGGGTGGTGCCATTGGAGGTGATGGAAACTTCAATAAATGGGGTCTAATGGGAGGTCTCTAGGTCAATTGGGTTGGGCTCCTGAAGGGGACTGTGGGACCCTGCCCCTTCCTCTTTCTCTTTTTTTTTGCTTCTTTACTATGAGGTGAGGATTTTTTTCCCTGACATTCACTCCAGCCATCATATGCTACTTTACCACAGGATTAAAGCCATTGAGTCAACTTATCATGGACTAAAATCTCCAAAACTGTGCAGCAGAACAAACCTTTCATCTTTGTAAGTTAACCATCTCAAGTATTTTATTATAGTAGTGGAAAGCTGATTAACACAACTACCATTGCAGAAAAGGCATGAAAAGTCCTCAAAAATTGCTTATCTATTTTTATTAAAAAGGATACAACCTAAAACTTCTTAATATATAATTTTTACACTGCTTTTCTTCCTTCCTAGGTGAATTCAAACATAGGAAGATTGAAATGGGAAATTTAAAAAAATTGATTAAAGCTTTTTGGAGAACGATGTTTACATATTTTCAGATTTTCTTATTATCACCTCTGAACTTTAGATCTGAAGAAACTGCTACTACAAAAATCAAACCAGTTGGAATTTGAACCCATATTCTCAAGCTTTGCAATGTGCTTTGGCAGCAATTACATCATCTTGTCACTTCCATATAAATATGAAAAATATGTAAAAAAAGCATAATAATCATTAAATGCATTAATCATACAAATTCCTTAATGGATTTACAATCAATTTTAATGACAATACCACCCTTGCTCCCAGCTTCTTAAATTCATTGTTTTGGTGTTGATCAGTTTAATTCCTTTCTTTTTTCAGGAAAAAAAAAAAGTACACCTTATTAACAATACAAGATTAGATTTTCAATTGTGTGCAGCACACAATTTTTTAAAATTTTTTATTTTGAAGGAATTATGTATCCATTGAAAGCTGCAAAGAAAGAAAATGTACAAGAGTTCTGATATACTTTTCCCCCAGTTTTCCTCAATAGCAATATGTAGTTATTTGTGTGTGTGCACGTTTTTCTATGCATGCATATATCCCATGCAATTTTATCACATGTATAGATTCATGTAACCACCATCATTATCAAGACAGAAACTGTCCAATTCCCCAAATATTCTTATATTAATTCTTTATAGCCACCTTCTTACCTGTCCCCCACTCCTAACCCCTGTCAGTCAATAATCTCTTCTCTATCTCCATTTCTGTAATTTCATTGTTTCAAGAATGTTGTGTGAGGTCATACAATATGTCATCTGAAGATTTTCCTTTTTAACTAAGCATCATTCTCTTCACATGGATCCAAGGTTATGCCTACACTAGTCCCATTTATTGCTACATGACCTTCCCAGGATAGCTTGTTTAACCATTCACCTGTTGAAGGACAGCTGGGTGGCTTTTACTATGAATAAAACTCCCGTTGAATATTCACATACAGGCTTTCATGTGAACATAAGTTTTCAGTCTCTGAGATAAATGCCCAAGACCACAACTGTTTAATTCTACGTAAGTGCACATTGAGTTTTCCAAAGAGGTTGTGGCACTTACATTGCCCCCAGTAATGTGTGAGTGATTTTGTGTCTCTACATCCTTATACACATTTGTTTTTATCTCTAATTTTGGTTTATCAAGATACATAGGGATCTTTTCTGGTTTTAATTTGTACTTCTCTAATAACTAATGATGTTGAACATCTTTGCTTGTTTACCAGCTATATGGTAATACCTGAATGGATTAGTAGTTAGATATTTGAGCTAGTCTTAATGTTGTCTAAGCTGATTTGTCTATGTCTGACTTATTTCACTTAACATAACATCCCCTAGGTTTATCCATATTGTCACAAATGATCAGATTTCATCTTGTTTATGGCTGAATAGCATTTCATTGTATATCTGTACTATATTTTCTTTATCCATTCATCTGCTGATGAACACTTCAGTTGAACCCATTGCTTAGCTCTTGTAAATGGTGTGCAATAATCATGGGAGTGCAGATGTCACTTTGACATAGGGAGGCGGGCCATCAATATAACTCTTTCAATGATGCCTGGGGAATTACCTTTGAACAGACTCATTTTTCTCTTAACTTTATATTTTTATGTATTTTATTTTAAATTATATTTTTTTTTAAAATCATGGTAGAGAGGTAACCAAAATATTTTTAAATAATTATAATATTTACTAAACTTGTAATTGTCTTGCCTAAGGACTTGTGTCTCTTGCATTATTTCCAAGAAAGTAACAAGCAACAATATTTTTCAGGGAAAATATACACAAAAATAGACACACAAATTCATTGCCTGTGGACATATACCAAGTAATGGGAAAAATGAATCATGTGGCAGTAGTATTTTTAATTTAATTTCCATGCTGTTTTCCACAATGATTATGTTAATTTACATTCCCAGAAGTAGAGATTAGAAGACTACCAGAAGTTAGGAAGTGTAGAGGGGAGGGAGAGATAGAAAGAGATTGGTCAATAAATGCAAAGCATCAGTTAGGAGAAAAAGCTTCTAGCATTCTGTTCCATAGTAGGGTGACTACACTAACAATAGTGTAGTCCACATTTCGAAATAGCCACAGAGAGGATTTTAAATGCTTCTCCACAGAGAAATGATCAATGTTTGAGGAGATAGATTTGTTAAGCAACCATTTGATCATTACATAACATATGATATATTGAAATATATTATGATGTACATTATAGTGTACCCTATAAATCTGTGTCATTGTTTTATGCCAACATAAACAACTTTTAAAGCATACTTATTAGTAAATTCTGCTTTCCAGATTCCATATTATTGATACTCAACCAAAGCAGTGTCCCTTCCAAATCCCTGTTTTAATATGCTATGTAGGTTCTGGATATCAATATCAAACACTTAATTGTAACCTCATTCCACACAGGGGATGTCATGGTAAGGAAAGGTTAATGCTCAAGACCTTCTCTGAAGTCCCTTTGTCTACATGAATATACACAACAGTATTATTTGGACTGCCTTTTTAATAAAACACTAACAGTCACCCATGAAGAACAACCCTACTAGAGGAGGGGGTGAAGTAGCTCAGGGCAAAGTGTGCAAACGCAGGTTTTACTTTAATAACCATTTTGTACAGTTGAGAAGCACTAGAAGAGTAATCTCTTTCACCCAAAGTGTCTTGTAAAAGGGATTAAATACAAATTAATCACATGTAATTGTAGCTGATATTTCTCGGATGGTATTTCATGAAAGAACGGAAAACAGGGCAAACAAACCCAAATCAGAGATAATAATTTTTTCTATTGAAAAGAAAATAATACCAAAGAATGAAGAGAAACTCTATTTCTCATTTAGGTAAGAGGGTGGCATTCAGTAATATTTTTTCTGGCTCATGTTTGAGATGTTTGAGAATTTCAAGGAGGATCAACCTTTTTATTAAAAAAACAAAAAGGACATCAGAAATACTTTTTGGAACATGAAGCTTCATGTTCAAATAATAATAACAAGAACAATAATAAAAAAGGCTATTCTATTTCAAAAGTCTATTTAACCCTTAGCTATGTTTTGAAATGCATGAGCCCAAGTCTCAGGAATGCAATACAGTTTAGATTGCTCAATCTCATTAGCAAAGACATTTCTCAAGCAATTAAATCCAGCCTAAAGAAAACTACTGCTAACCACTACCAGTTTGGGCTTTGAGTCAAATGAAGGATAAGAACAAGAAAGAAAACAAAATTTCAAAGCCTATGAGGTGTTTAGAAGATTACTTTTGATTTCTGCATTTAATAGGGCCAATCCCCAAATGTTGTATTATTTTTATGGACCAGTGGCTATGAATTGGGGATGGTAGATGGGGTATATGAGTCACTAATACATGTGTGATTATACCAAGGCTTAATTGAATACTTATGTACTTTTTGAGTGTATACTAGTCACACATTTTAAAAAAATATTTTTAGTTGGAAATAGACACAACACCTTTATTTTATTTATTTATACTTATGTGGTGCTGAGGATCCAACCCAGTGCCTCACACGTGCTAAGCATGTGCTCTACCACTAAGCTACAACCCCAACCCTTATCTACACAGTTCATGTAACAAATAGTTGTTCAAGATTTTTTTCCATCAGTTTTTTACTCCTCAAGGGCAATGCTTCATCAGATGTCCACAATGAATATAGTAGATCACATACTCCAAATGGGCATGACAAATGTATCATTTTCAAAATCCTCTTCTTACAACTAGACTTTGATATGGAGAGCTTGGGTCCATGCTTTTCCCTTGAGAGTGGATGTGATGCAAATATGTGGAGGCAGTGATGTGTGAATTCCAAGGGTAGGTCATAAAAGGGCAGGTGAGGACACTTTGGGTTTGCTAGATACTCTTGTAGCCTTCAGCAACCCCGTCCATAGTCTGACTGTCCTGTGATTATCATGCTGGGAGGAAGCCCACCGGAAAATCTTTGAAACCCAGAAAAAGAGGTCCTGGTCAACCTCCAGCTTCTTCAACATCTTTCACCCTTCTCTTTCTGTTGAAGCCAACATCTATCTGCAGCCACACGGGAGACCCTGAGGCATGGTGACCCTGCGAAGACTTCCCCAAATTCCTGACCCACAGATGCCATCAGAGATCATAAATGTGCATTCCCTTATTTTAAGCTATGAAATTTTGGGGTTGTTTATTATACATCAATAAAAAAAATCAGAGAACCTACTAACCAGTTCATTTAATCAAATGACTTGTTAATTTGCTTAATGAAAAACAATGAATTGGTATGTTAACACACACATTAAACTACAGGATAGGATTTTATATAATTGCATGAGTAATTTATTGGATATCCCATTTTGATAGCCAGCTTCTTATTTCAACTATCATATTTTATGATCACCAATCAATGCACTTGATCTAGTCATTTGAAAAGACAGATTGCTATGCACAGAGCAGCATATTGAAAAGACAGATTACTATGCATAGAGCAGCATATTCATACAGTTAAAATCATCCACTACAAAGTTACAATTTAAGTAATACTGATGTTATTTTGAAGAAAAGAAAATAATTGGTGTTTCACTAACTGAAATACTTGAATTTTTTCATACATGTTTAAATAATCATCACAAAGAGAACACAACATAATTCACAATTATTATTACAGTCCAATATACAAAATTGATTAAGAAACTCAATATTGGGGGCAAGGGGATAGGAATAATGGCAGGCTGAGTTATCCATGATTACCCAAAATACATGTATGAAGACACAATTGTTGTAAAAATACTTTATATAAAACCAGCAACATGAAAAATTGTGCTATTTATATGTAATATGAAATGAAATGTACTCTGCAAACATGTATAACAAATTAGAATAATAAAAAATTTTAAAAAAAGAAACTCAATCTTCAATTGAGGCTATAATCATGCTTTCTCTTATTAAAGGAGCTTACTACTAAAATAATTCTTATCTCCAAATAATTTACCTCATTTTGGTTGTGAATGACATAGGGATTAAGATTTTATTCAAATCTATCACCAAAAGGGTAAAGTGGTTTTTTTTTTTTTTCATTTAAATCAATACATAAAATTCTCTCATTATTTTTGCAAGTAACTTTCTTGACTAATTAAGCTACTTAAAGCAATTGTGTTGGGGGGGTTATATAAGACATGGCCTTGTGTTGTGTTCACTCTTACTCACTGTGACCAAAATACCTGACAAGAACAACTTAGAGGAGGAAAGATTTATTTTGGCTCAGGATTACAGAGAATTCAATCCATGGGCCACTAGTTCCAAGACAGAAACATCATGGTGGAAGGGCATGGTGAGAGAGAGCTTCTTAGCTCATGGCAGCTGGGAATCAGAGAGAGAAATAGAAGAAGGGGCCTCAGACAGATAAGACCACACACCTCCAGTGACTTACTTCTTGCTGTCCACCTGCCTGCAGTTACTACACAGTAGTCCACTTAAATCATTAGCCCATCAAATGGGTTAATCCACTGATGAAGCTACAGCAATCATTTCATTTCTAAACAGTGCCATACTGCCTAACAACATGAGCTTTGGGGGCACATTGCAGATCCAAACCATAACAAACCTCAAATCAAAGTCAATAAAAACAACCATTCAAACTTAGTATTTGCTGACCTACAGGCCAAAGTGTCAGTTGATAAACTGGGTTTATTATTTTTCAACAGTTTGGCTCAATCTAAGATAGCTTCATAAAGCCTGTTTGATAAAGTCACCTGACATGCTCAGGATATTGACTTGGAACCCAGGAGAGCAGAAGCAACTTCTGGATGAACCTGCCCTTGTGATCAGAGCCTCCCACCCAAGACCCCTTACTATGAACTGGGAGTGAGCCTGAGGTGGAAAGATGATCCCAGCTCCCAGGTGGAAAGCAAAAGTCAGTGACTTGGAGAATGGAAGGTCGTTGGGGCAAAGGCTTAGTCACACTGTGTCAACAACCTAGCAGCCAAAAACAAAGTCAGATGAGCAAATAAAAAAGGAAATAAGCAGTAAAAGAAAGTTATAACAGCCCCACCAGTTTGGTCTTTTCTTCCACTGGAATCCATGTGATATTTAACTAAGGTAGTTACTGTAACTATGTATAGATCATATTTTAAAAGGGTTGTGTGAGTTTACGTATACACATATAAGTAAGTACACAATTATAATTGCTTAGAATAAATATAAAGTCAAAATGAGAAACAGGATTGATATTTTCATCTCCTTTTATAGTCTTCATTAATTAGAGTATTAGCAGTGATGTTAAAATAAAGTCATATGACCACCCAGGACTAGAAATAATGTAAATGATCTTTTACCTTTCAGTGAATTTGTCAAGTATTAACTTGTAATCCCCAATCCTATCCTCTGTTTACAGAAGACCTCAGAGTTGCATCAAAGGTCAAAATAGAGGCAAGTCCTTGAGCTTTATCAATGTTCAATAAGATGGACTAAAATATATATAAACTGTCATGCAAATCTGCCATGGTGGCTCACACTTTTCAAATCCCTATAAAAGGAAGAAATTGTTGGATTGCAAAGTGATACTTAAGTGGTTTATTGTTTACCTTCCAGAAAAGGCCTCATTGAATTCCTTGTGCAGAAAAATTAAACTAAACTACATTTAATTGAATCTAATCAAATGGAACCCTATGAAGGTACCAACAAGAATTGTTGAAAAAACACAACCCAACTGTACCCCAGAAAATAAGTTCAGATTTTAATGTCAACATAACAAAATTATTCAAAACCAGCAGTAAATCAACATGTACAGAGTAAGAAAGAGGCACAGAAATATAGTCCACTCAAAAATATGTCCTTTGAAAATTATCTTAAATTCTTTGATGAATATATCAGTTGAGACTTTTTCAATTCCAAGTCCCAAAACTCCTCAAATCAACCAAGATCAAGCTCCAACTTCAATCCTCCCAAAATCAGGATGGAGACTGGTAGCTTACAGGTCACCATAACTGGGAAATCTAGTCATCTGACTCACACACCCATCCCTAGCACTGAGTGGGAGAAATGTGGTCCCACATAAGGAAGAAATTGTGTGAACACACAAACACACACGTCCTTGGCTAGTAGTTAAATCCAATTGACGTTTTTTTTTTTTTGTACTACATTGGAGTTTCTTCTAACAGAGCCAAAAATGATTGCCTGGGGTCTTTATTCTCACTATTATCTGGTTTAGTCATCCCAGCCAAAGAACAATTATCTTCCTCCATCTCCATATTGATTCCAAGAAAGGACTTTGGTCTTAGATGACTCAAGCCCAGAAATTTTGAACTAATCTCTATTGCTAAGGAGATGAAGCACCCAAAGTTAACCCACCTGGCTGGCTCACATACCCATCTCTGGAATTCATTGAGTGGGAAAAATTCAGCTTCCCAAAAAGAGGAGATTAAAGAAACACACAGACACATTCTCACAATTAGTCATTATATGCTTTTAAAATAATTATTAATCCTCTTCCTAGATTTTCTCTTTTAAGATAAACAATTCTGAAAAGTACATAATTAATTTAGTAATCCTTTAGTATTAATGAATTTGTTAAATACTTTAACAGTGGGTAGGAGATAGGTAAATTTGACAACATTGGGCATTAATAATTGAAACAAATAGACCAAGGGAGGGGCAATTTAAGAAAGAGCCAAGATAAACTTTACCTTTTGTTTTTTTTTAACAACTTTGCCTTCAGGCATAATTTTGCCCTTCAACTTGGGGAAGATAATCCAAAGAAGCAGATTTCAACTGTATAAATGATAAGTTGCAACTCTTTCAACATCAAAATAAAGAAGTGTCAGAACATGTAAATTAAAAAGAACATAAAGAAAAAAAAAAATCTCAAACTGACATGTTCAGAGGTTGCACAATTCCAGAACATCTAAAATTCTATCTTCATATTAGACCTTCCTGATTACCCAAAAATGAAAAAGCTAATTATTTTTTTAACCTTTTTCCCTCAAGGTTACCTGCAATTCCTATTTAGAACCAAGGGACAATTAATTTGCCTAGTTAGTACAGCACAGCATAATGACTACTTTTAATTGGGTTCTCAAATTTCTTTCCTAGCAAGGAACTTGCAAATGAATGAGTGAATGTCAAGTTTGCTGACAAATCCTAGAAACAGGTTTACAGAGTAGCTTCTAAGCAAAACTACATTCAAGTCACTCTTCCAAAAATTTTTTAAATTTTTTTATTTGTTCTTTTTAGTTATACATGAGAGTAGAATGTATTTTGACATATCATACATACATGGAGTATAACTTCCCATTGTTGTGGTTTTACATGATGTGGAGTTATACTGGTTGTGTATTGATATATGAACATAGTAATGTTATGTCTGATTCATTCTACTGTCTTTCCCTTTCCATTCCTCTCTTTCCCGCTACTCCCCGCTGTCCAATCTGGTGAACCTCCACTCCCCCACCCCCTTGCTTATTGTGAATCAGCATCCACATATTAAAAAGAACATTTCAGCCTTTGGTTTTGGAGATTGGCTTATTTCACTTAGCATGATAGTCTCCAGTTCCATCCATTTACTGGCAAATGCCACAAATTTCATTCTTCTTTGTGGCTGAGTAATATTCTATTCCATATATGTTACATTTAAAAAGAAATCTCTCATGAATGATTTTACAGCCTATTCCAAATTCATAACCTCAAAGATACACTTAAAGGAAATACTAACAAACACCTATATCAGTGGCTATTTGGGACAATAGTAAACAAGTATGGACAGAACTTTGTAGTGGAAAACTGGGTTTTAGAATAAAGCATGATGGAATTTAATCTCACTTTCACTGAACGTTAGTTGTACAATGTTGAGCCATATACTTAATCTCTCTTTTGGTCCCAGCTAATGAATAGAGTTAAAATCTTTCTCAGAAGATTTTTATGAATAATACATTAAATATAATAACATGTAAAACCCTATCACATGTAGTAGATGCACATGAAATGGAGCTGTATTGCTATGGGTAATTTGTAGGATTGTCCAAACATCTCCTTTGGACTTTGGTGGGATTGCGGGGAGGCCAGAAGTAGTGAGGGAAATCAACATGAGTAATCCAACAAACAGGGACCCCCAAAGTAGGTATATAATTCCTACCAGTAAATGTGATGCCTAGATGGAGAAATTTTTTCCATATGAGTTGGAAAATAATTTGGATCAGTAAGAGTTTTTTGTTTTCCCTATTTTTGGTGTGGGGATTGAACCCAGAGCCTCAAGTCTATCAAGCAGAGATCTTCTCATGAATCTCATCACCACTAACTGCCTCCTCATCTACTTTTTCTTGTGGCCACCCTCTGTTGTTTTGAGAAAGATGGTTTCTGAATGTGTATCGTGGAGTTCACTAAGCCTTGCCTTCTTTGAAAGCAGTGTCTACCCACTACAAATGACAAACCACCTCTAGAATATTTAAAAAAAAAAAATCCTTTAGCCATAACCAGGACATACAATTCTCTTTGGCCTTAAAGGAGATGGCTTGATGACAGCCAGGTTTCAGTAACACTTCTAATGACTTTAATGATGATGCAAAAGTATGGTTCCACTTATGCTCTCTAACAATTATCTCTACCAGTCTAACAGCAAAGTGATGAGGAAGCATTTAAAACTAATTATTGGTACTTATGTTTGGGACTTATATTTTTGAAGGCATTCAGAACTGTGGATCATGGCTCAGACAATATTTTATTCCCTGTTACACTGTATCCTAATATTTTTCAGAGCAGTAAAAACACATACATAAGCAGATCCCTGCAATTAAACCACCATCATATTTAATTTTGCCAACTCTGGGGCTCTAATACATTTATCTCTATATTCTCCCCTTGTCCTCTAAAACCTTTCTTAAAAGTACTCATTTGATTTAATATGTGAAAGCTGCAGACACCTCCAGCACACACAGTTTCAATAGTGCAATTATGTAGGGTGTAGATTTTAGCTACAGTGGTGAAGAAAGGTAGTCAAATTGATGGTTTAATCTCCAGTATTTTAGAATTTGAGAAAACGATGCTCAGGCAATTAGGTTTCTCCCCGCCCCCACCCCCAAGCCCAAGGTCAGTTTGACACTCTGAATGGTTAAATCATCCTTGGCAAAGAGTCTGAACTTGGCAGAAGCTTCATAATGAGAAATCCAGATGACTGGTATCATTTGTAATGTGAGTGCCCTGCACTTAATCTAGCACTGGTTTGTTTTTGTAAGAAATAGCAATGACTTAAAAGAAGTCATTAGGGATGTTTAAGATTTTAACTGCTTTGACACTAGATGTGGTCTTCACCTTTAATGGCACATTTTAGCATTAAACTCTACACATAAATAAGCAGTGTAGGACTTCTCAAGTCAGTTTACTTCTGCTGTATAGAACCAAAAGGATTCCATCAGCTTTTTGCTCTGCTTGTGAAAAATGCAGAGCTTTCTCTAAAAAAGTAAACTGGATATTTCATTGCAAGCTCACAATACCTATTGCTTTTGAATTTTCAACAATCTAATAAAGCTCCAGAAATAGTGCAGCTTTCCAAGGACTACAATAAATATCAGATGGAGATTTCAGGATCTTGGGATCAAGCAATGTATCTGCTGGTAATTTAGCCAATCCAGACTAAAAATTACATTGCAAGAACTCTCATAACTAGTCTTTATGTAATGATGCACTGGATTTACCCAGATCTGTGTTGTCTAAAGCTTGAGTTTTCACATACCATACTTGTTTCTTTAAGTACTTTTCAGTTCATGGGGGAAAATAACAGGAAAACTGGTATTTTTTTAGTTGATCAAAATAGGAAAATTCTCCAGTCAATTCAAACAAAATAGTCACCTAAGTAATTCCAAGTAGACCCAGACTTAACTAAATTCCTTCACTCGCTTTGTTTTTACATTCTTTCTCAACAAGAAATATAACAAACTCTACAAAGTAGTAAAATATTTTGTGGTATATTAGCTACCTTTCACAAATAGAATATGACTTTGGTTTTTCATTTTCTTTTAGGAGTCTTAGTCTTAGTCTTACTTTTGTACTATAAGGGAAGGGAAAAAAAAAAACACTTTTCCACTAATCTCTGAGTTCAACACATGAGGCCTATAAATTAAACTGATAAGTGACAAATCAATAAGAAAAAGAATTTCTTGATAATAGTTTTACATGCATGGGCCTCACCAAAAAACAGGTAGACTCAGAGCATATATACCATTTTAACAAAGTACTATGGAATGAGAGAAAGTAACTAGATAAAGGAAGGAGGGTGTTGGACTTCTAGAGATGGCAAATAGCATCTGCCATAGACATGCCGGGACATGCTGGGACTCACTAAGTTGCTGGCCACAAGGAATAGTAGCCATTGAACTGCTTAGTCAGGTCTACTTGCAATTGATAAGGAGCTGTAAGGAGCTCTCGCCATACTCATGCTTAGCAATGACTGGTTACAACTGATAGGGAGCTCAGCTCCATGGACATGCACAAAGAAGATGCCCAGCTGTCACTGGACATAACCAATGGACATTGGTCACTGGACATAACCAATGGACATTGACTTTGTGTGTAACCAATCACCAACATACACCACCAACTTGGAACTGTATTTAAATTGCTGGTCCTGCCATATTGCAGAGTTTTGCTCCAAGGACATCAGTGAGACTGGCTGCCTTGCTGTCCATCCCTGGACTAACTCCACTATTCCCTGATGTCCGGCCATCAGACAAGGACACCAGACAAGGACAATGTCTGCTCTTTGGCTAAGAGAAATTGCGTGGCATCGGATATATTTTGGGGCTTGTAGTTGCCCTAGTATTGTGCGATTTGCTTATAGTGTTTAATTAGTGTGCATTGAATGCTAGTTGGGGTGCTCCTGCACACCCAACATTTTGCATTAATTCTTGATGTGCTTGTAGTGTTTAATTAGTGTGCATTGAATGCTAGTTGGGGTGCTCCTGCACACCCAACATTTTTTGCATTAATTGTTTATATTTGATGATTGGTGTGATTGAATATATGCTTGCATTTAAAGATAATCCACCTCCGAGTAATTATTAATAGCACCACTCACAACAAATGGAAAGATAAATATATGGGGAAACTAATGGAAGATAAGGGTTATTTTGTGGTGTGTGTGTCTGTGTGTGTGTGTGTGTGTACTTCTCTTGGTGCTGACTTTCTCTCTTCTTTATGGCAATGAAACTCCCATCAGAAAGAGGACAGCTCTCATTTCTTAGAAATTTCTACTTTTAGTCAGATAAGAATACTCCAAGAAGATTTATTTTTGAATCTGTTGGTTTTTAATTGCCTTTCATTCAAAATAAGCCATATGCCAAAGTGAACTATTTGGGGGCTAGTAGGGGATAGTAGGGGGATAGTAGTAAGTCAAACTGAGTCAAACCCTAACCTGTGCCAAAGGGATGCATTCTATGATCAATTCCAACCCAATACCAATATCAGGATCAGAAATAAAACTGCTGATAGAATGGAAAAATGAGAAGCTGAGGTGTGGCACATTTAAAAAAGGTCATCAGTGCTTTCCAAAATTCCACTCAGAAATTTGGGTAAGGATGGGTGTGGGGGCTCCACCGCATCTGAAATTTTCCTTTGGGTTACCTTGTCAAACAGGTTTCATCAAGATTGTGTCTACATAGCAAATAAGTTTGGAGGAGGAAAATAAATTGAATCAGTCAGGCATTGGTTATTCCATTATCCAACTAGTTTGACCTTTAAGTATTATGCAGATTGAGAATCCCTAATCCAAAATCCAAACCATGAAACACTCGAAAACTTGAAACTGTTTGAGTGCCAACATGGTGCAACCAATGAAAAATTGCATACCTGGCCTAATGTGGCATGTTGCAGTCACAACACAGGCACACTAAGAATAATTTATAAAATTACGTTCAGAATATATATAAAGCATAATAAATTTCTTGCTTAGACTTGGGTTCCATTCCCAATGTATCTCATTATGCATATGCAACAATTTTTTTAAAAGCACAAAAATCTGTTACTAAGCATTTCATGGAAGGGATATTCAACCTATAATCCCAAATGGACCCATAAGAACCCCTTAAAAAGAACAGGTCTATACTGATGCTCCAGTTTCTTATAATCAAAATTATGAAGGAGAAAATTTCCAGACTTAGTTTCAGGAGAAAATGCAGACTCAAAAAGCAGCAGAAGCAGGTAGTTGACAGGTTAAACTGACTTTCTTAATCTGGAGCAATAAATTTGTAAAATGAGGACCAATGTGATTCTTCAACCAAAATATCCCTTGAATCAAGGATGCTCTTTCATGAAAGAGCAAGGAAACATTTTCAAAGTACTGGCAACCCATCAGAGAGGAAAAATTAGCTGCAATCCTGTTATACAGGCATTCCCAGATCTATTTATATTCCACAATGACAGAAAATGCATCTGTCTAGTGTTGGAAAGACACTAGAGGACTTCCCCTCTGCAGTGGTTGGATAAGAAGGGCGTATCCTCACATTTCTCATGCCTGAACTCCAACCAAGACCTGGTCAGAAGGCTGTAGGTCTGTTCAGAGAGCCAACAGGAAGTTTTCCTCAACTTGAACCAGCTGGATAGGGATGAAGCTTGCTTCAGCTGGAAGTCATTTGTACTTTTCCTCAGACTAATCGGAATCAGTGGCTTAGGAGAGCACACCAAAGGTGATCTTGCTTACTCTGATCTGGTCTAGGTGCTGAAGTCCAGCTGCTAAAATATTTAAGGGAAGTACCTGGAGTTGTCTGGTTTGCTTTGATGGAGAGCAGGATAAGAAAGAAAGAACTGCTCATAGAATGGAAAAATGAGAAGCTGAGGTGTGGCACATTTACAAAAGGTCATCGGTGCTTTCCAAAATTCCTCTCGGAAATTTGGGTAAGGATGGGTGGGGGGCTCTACCACATCTGAAATTTTCCTTTGGGTTACCTTGTCAAACAAGTTTCATCGAGAGTATGCGTCTGCACAGCAAAAAAGTTTGGAGAAGGAAAATAAATTTGAATCAGTCAGGCAACTAGTTATTCCAAATACAAGCAGCATAACATCGAGCCATGAAAAGTCTAGAAAGTAGAAGCTATTCAAAAGCATCAAAACATCTTTCAAAAATGTGTTTTTGTGTGAGGACCCTTGTCTTGTATTGAAGGAAGGTCCTTCAATGTGTTTAAGTTGTCATTTAGTAACTTTTCCAGAGGCCAGAAAAGGAAGGAATGGCTAGCCATAACCCATCCTTGGAAATTCTATCACTGGTAGTTCTATCTAACAGCCTTACTGCATAGAGACTTGCTCAGCCTCCTGGCAGAAAGTAATCCACTGTTGATTTTTACAAAAAGAATGAATGCTTTGGTCTAGTGAGTTCACCTGTGAGCATTTACATATGCTAATGCTGATCATCCCAGAGCAGAGAAGTGCCAAGTCTCCAGAGTGAACATCACCCCAGAGAGCAGCAGCATTGCCCATAAAGATCACTGACCTTGGCTGGGGTTGTGGCTCAGTGGTACAGCGCTCACCTAGCATGTGCGTGGCCTGGGTTCGGTCCTCAGCACCTCGTAAAAATAAAAAAACGCGTTGTGTACAACTAAAGCAAATAAATAAATATTTAGAAAATAAAGATCACTGACCTGGGAGGTACAAGTGACAAAAGTACAGGTTTATACATAGCACCCTCTCCCTAATCCAAGAGAATAGCAACCTTGAGCTTACAAAAACTTTCATAAATGTACAAGAAATTCTACATTGTATAATACTGACTCAAAACAACACTTTGTTATTTTTTTTAATATTATAGGCTATCAACTATATGTTAGGTAAAATACATTTATCACTGATGAGTTTCAGGAAGGAGAAACACAGACACTTGATAAACACTGAAATATGAACAGAGGACAATAGGAATAAAAGAAGATAGCCAAAAAATAATCTGGAACAAATAAAGCTTTACCTTTGTTGTCTTCAAAATGCATTAGTTCAAATACTCTGTGTTGCTTACTGAAACTAAGCAATCCAATTCTGTCTTTGCTCACTATGTTTCTGAGTGTGTTTTATGAGGTCATGTATCAGGGTGAGGGCAAGACTCAGGGCCAGGGACCAAGGTTTGAAGATCTAGCAATTTAAAGGAGATGCAGGGCACAGTGGGAGTATTGGTCATCCTTTATTTGGAGATAGCCATAGCCATTAGCCAGTCCCCTGAGCCATTTTCACAAGGCCCTTTTTATATACAGTTCAAACAAGGCACATTGCCAACAGGTTATATAAGGGACACATGGGGGGGGGGGTACTGATGAGTTCATGTTTGTGACCTTGAACATATAGGCTGAATCAGGGTGCTTCAGGCCTTGACTAACCATAACATAGCTTGTTCCCAGCCCTGGGTACACACAAAAATGCATGACATCAAAGATAACATAGTCTGCTGGAAGTCTTGGCAAGGGAGTCTAACTATAGCCATTTTGGGCCTGCCCTAACACCATGACAGACCCCCTCTAACCAGATTCTTTCCTGAGTCCCTTCTCATTTTTTTTTTTTTTTTTTTTTTTTTTTTTTTTGGTACCGGGGATTGAACTCAGGGGCACAGGACCACTGGGCCACATCCCCAGCCATTTTTTGTATTTTATTAGAGACAGGGTCTCACTGAGTTACTAAATGCCTCGCCATTGCTGAGGCTGGCTTTGAACTCGCGATCCTCCTGCCTCAGCCTCCCAAAGTGCTGGGATTACAGGCGTGCGCCACCACGCCCAGCTCCTGAGTCCCTTCTCTTATCCATGGTCCAGGCAACGAAGCCCTGGAGTTTCTTTTATAATACATCTTAAGACATGCAAGTTTGCCAAGGAATTTATCAAGAGGGGGTCACTTTGGCCAAACCATCAAAATTGCTGCTGTGGATAGAAGAAGATGGAAGAGGAGAGAAATAAGAGGAGGAAAACAGTGAAGAAGGATGGGGGAGGACAGAAAAACAGATGGAGGAAAAGAAGGACTGGGAAAGAAAGAAAAAGGAAGATGATAGAGAAGGAGGAAGGAAAGGAGAAAGAGGAAAGAGAGTGGAGAGAAAATAAAAGGTGAAGGAAGAAGAGAGAGAGAGGAAGAGGAGGAGGAAGGAAGAAGTAGAGAAGGACCAAGAGGACACAAATAAGGAGAGGGCAATAATTAACTCTAGAATTTAAAAACAATAAAAACCTGTGTCCTCTTCCTACTCCTCTGGCATTTTACTGCCTTGGTGTGCCTTAAGAATTCCCCCAAGAATTTTATCTTCTTTTCCCACCCACTCTCTCTGGACCTTTTCATGAATTCCACAAAGGTTTCAACCACCACTTGTAGGCTAATGGTTTCCAAACATTTCTGTCAGTCTCCACCACATACCCTAAAATATTATGCAAGTTCCTACCTTAATACTTCACAGGTACCACAACGTCAATATATCTAGAAATTACCTCATCACTTCTTCCTCTCCTCTTCTCACCACCTCCTCAAGATTTTCTTGGGTACTTTGAGGGAATAACTTGGTATGACCTTGATACTATTGAAAACTTCTTAATGAAATAGTATTAAATAGCCTATCATTAGTCTTAATGACATTAGAAACCTCAGTGTCAGCCTAGCTCCCTTCTCTCCTCACCCTTCACATCAAATGTATTTCAAATCCTGTTCATTAAACCTACCTCAAATGTCTCTCAAATCTGGCTTCTCTTTTCATTCCCATTCTTACTCTCAGAATTCAGCACACTTGAATATTTATTGACTATGGTGACAGGATATTGTGGTTTGGGGCATAGGTATTAGATTTAGAATTTAAACCCTAACTTGGCTGCTTACTAATTGGATAACCTTGGCTAATCTACTTACATCTACACCATCTCAAGGGGTTATTTTGAGCAATATGTTTAATGATTCAAATGTTCTTAGGGTTTTGCCTCACAAAATAAATAGTTACTCCTTACTAAAAAGTTACCCTGACACAAATTTCTTCCAACTTACAACTCCAAAAATTATGGTATATTTATAAAAATAAAGATGTTGATGTTGATATTCTAATTTTATTAATAAAAAGTCCCATCCACTACTTATAGCAAAATTTGTGAATAACATTACTACTGAAATTTTGGACTAGATAATTCTTTGCTGTGGACTTGTTTCTTGAACATTTCACGGTATTTAGCAGCATCTCTGGCCTCTACTCATTAGATGCCAATAGTATCTCATTCTCTGTAACAATTAAAAATGTCTCCAGAAATTGTCTAATGCCCCACAGGAGACAAAAATCCCTAATGAGAACCACTGACCTGAACAACACGTCCAAATTTTTAGCATGAGTTATAAGATTCTTCACAAGTTGAACCAGCATGCACTATCCTGCTTTATTTCTTACCATTCCATCCCATACCCACTGTCCTCCACTTCCATCTAGCCTGTCTCACAAGACCAGGTCCTTTCATAAAACTTTGCTCTTCAGTAAACTTGATGTTCCCCTTCCTACAATGTCCTCCCTCCAACTTCTCCACCTAACAAACTTTTACTGTTCATTATATACCCAGCTCAAATATCAAATCTTCCTGGGGGTTTTCTGGTCAGAGTTACTTTCACTTGATACCTACTATATTTATTTATTTTTTAATCCTACTGTATTTATTTTATGCCATTTGACTTGCTTAGTACGTGCTGTGTCTGTTCACCTGCCTGTTTTACTGGCCTTACTATATTGTGACCTTCTGTAAAATAGGAATTAAAAATCTGTTCATCTTTATCCACCCATAGTTGACAGTATGACCTCTAGCACATCACAGGTGTTCAATAAGCACTTTTAGATAAATTGTACTTTCATGGGTCCTCCTATTCATTGAGTCCCCTTTGAGGGGATGATAAATAATTCATCACACATAATATTTTCAGTTTTTCTTTACCTACCAAAATAGTATCTTAATTGTTGTTTGGTCATATCCTTTTGCAGATAGTTAAATAATTGAATCCACTAATGGCCAGTATGTGTTAATGATGTAGCACATTCCCCTCCAACAAGCCATTTTCCAGGGAAGGAGGCTATGGTTATACACACAAGATCCCTCAGTTTGTTTTCAAGTCTTTCTTATTTTTTTAAACTGGTAAAGTGATGATATTGATGGTTTTAACTTCAAATGTGATTTTTAGATGAGTTACTAATCCTGAAGCACATATAAGTACATATATAAGCAAATCCTTAAAAATTAACCTACATATATACCACATTTTCTTTATCCACTCATCTACTGAGGGACATCTAGGTTGGTTCCACAACCTAGCTATTGTGAATTGTGCTGCTATAAACATTGAAGTGGCTGTGTCACTGTAATATGCTGTTTTTAAGTCCTTTGGGAATAGACCCAGGAGTGGGATGGCTGGATCATAGGGTGGTTCCATTCCCAGTTTTCCAAGGAATCTCCGTACTGCTTTCCATAATGGTTGCACCATTTTGCAGTCCCACCAGCAATGTATGAGTGTGTGCCTTTTCCCCCACAACCTCTCCAATATTTATTGGTGTTTGTATTCTTGATAGCTGCCATTCTGAGTGAAATGAAATCTTAGTTTTGATTTGCATTTCTCTAATTGCCAGCAATGTTGAGCATTTTTTCATTTACTCAGCAATAAAAGAGAATAAAATAATGGCATTTGCAGGTAAATGGATGAAGTTGGAGAATATAATGCTAAGTGAAATTAGTCAATCTCAAAAATCCAAATACCGAATGTTTTCTCTGATATAAGGAGGCTAGTTCACAGTGTTGTTGGATGGGGGTACATAGGAGGATTAAAGAAACACTAGAATGATCAAAGGGAAGGGAGGGGAAGGGAGAGAGCAAGAGGGGAGGGAGGGGGGGGGAAAAGGTGGTTGAATGAGATGGATATCATTATCCTAAATGCATGATTGAAGACCTGAATGATACGAATATACTTTGTATACAATCAGTTGTATGTAAAAAGATGGTATATATGTGCACTATGAATTGTAATACATACTACTATTATAAATAAAACAACAACAAAAAAAACCTACAAACACTGACAGGGATTTGGAGGTAGGGCATGTAAATCATAATGATCAACATGTCTTTTTAAAATGTATTTTAGTTAACAAATAATTGTATTTATGGTGTACAACATGCTGTTTTGAATTATATACATATGTTGTGGAATGACAAGTTAATTAACATGTATTACTCACTTATGAGAATACTTTAAATCTACTCTTTAGCAATTTTTAAGTGTATGACACATTGATATTAAGTGTAGTCACCATGTTCTGCAATAGATCTCCTGAACTTCTTATCTAATTAAATTTGATATCCTTTGACTAACATCCGCCCAATCTCTTCCCCCACCACCTCAGACCTTGGTAACTACCGTTCTACTCTCTACTTCTATGACTTCAATTTTTAGAATCCACATATAAATGAGTTCCTGCAGTTTTTATCTTTCTATACCTGGCTTACTCTACTCAACATTTTAATGTTTTCTAGATCCAGCCACACTTTCATAAATAACAGAATTTGTACTGCTGAATAGTATTTTATTGTGTATATACACCATATTCTCTTTATCCATTGATTCATTAATGGATACTTTGGTGGATTTCATATCTTAGCTATTGTGAATAATACTGAGATGATTATGGAAATATAGGTATCTCTTTGATATAATTTCAATTCCTTTACTTATATAACCAATAGTGAGGTTGCTAGATACGACAGCAGTTTTGTTTTCATTTTTTTAAGGAACATCCTGTTTTACATAATAACTGTACTAATTTACACTCTCACCAATAGTATACATGGATTACCTTTCCTTCATACACTAACATTATCTTTTAAACAAGTATGAAGTCATCTCATTATGATTTTAGTTTGCATTTCCCTGATAATTAGTGTTAACTAGCAATTTTTCATGTATCTACTGTTAACCAGCAATTTTTCATGTACCTAGTGTTAATCAGCAAGTTTTCATGTACCTATTGGCCATTTGTATATCTTCTTTAATATCTATTTAGATCCTTTATTCAATTTTAGTTGAATTTATTTTTCTCCTATTGACTTGTTTAATTCCCTCAGATATTTTGTATACGCACTCCCTATCAGATGTATGTTTTCCAAACATTTTTTCCATTCCATAGAGTATCCCTTTACTCTGTTCACTATTTCATTTGCTATAAAAAAATCTTGTTAGTTTGATATGATCCCATTTGTATATTTGTTTTTTGTTATTCTTTTGGAGTCATGTCCAAAATAATCATTTCCCAGACAAATGTTACATTTTTTTTTATTTTTTGCCTCTGTTTTCTATTTTTTTCCCCATTTTCAGGCAGGTCTTATATTTAAATATTCAACCCACTTTGATTTGTTTTCTGTATATGTTGTGAGATAATAGTTTAAGTTCATTCCTCCATATATATTCTAATTTCCCAACTTATTCTGCCCTATTTCTACCAGTTCTAGTATTTCAGGAAAAATATCCTATTCGCAAGGAATTTGATATACAACTTATTACAGTGTATAACTTATTCTAAGTTCATTGCATATTGTCCGTGAAAGTATTGCCTGTTACAAGGTCTTTACTTCCCAAATATCCTCTATTTCATGAATCTGGGGAAAGTTTCGGTTTTTGCTAACACCATCAAAAAGTATTTGGATGTGCTTTGGTAGATCCAGATTTTCAGGGGGCTCAGTGACTGCTTTAGAAAAATGACTTGGTGCAGAATATCAACTACCATTCAGTAAGTCCCATAGTGTTATGGCCACAGAGTGGCCGAAACAGGAGGGCTTAATCAGGAATCAACATGTAGGGCTGGATGAGGCCTATAAATACCTGTATTCCTTGTATTCCTTCTTTGCACCAGTTTTGGCCTTTTTCAAATGGGAATAATAATATCCTCCCTGTCTCTCGGGATATGCTTTTTAAAATCAAATGGGATACCATATGTTCTAGCAGTTTTAAAGTTTTAAATGTTAACATGACTCTTAATTCTGAAACAGCCTTTCAGAAGAATATTGAATTAGCTACAATGTTATGTAATCTAATTTTCACCAGATAGCAGTACTGTGTAACTTTATTTTCTCAATATTTAAACCTGTTTACCATGTATATTGTGTGCCTTTGTGTGACAGGCACTGTACAAAGCATTGGAAGCACACAAAAAGAGAGACAAGTTGCCTCAAGGAACTTGTTTGTAGACAGGAAAAAAAAAAAAAAATATATATATATATATATATATATATATATATGATAATTACATTGGAGTATTAGGAAATATAGCAGAAATAATGCAGAATGTGCAACTAAAACACAAAGAAATTAGGGTCTACCACGCTAACTTAATCTATCCTTGGAAGTACTTGTTAATGTTTATACTAGTAACTTCAGAGAGTCCATTTGCATGTATTTTAATGCTGTCTTCATGGAGCTGGAAGATAACATGCTGAAGTTTACTTTAGGTTCTGAAAACAGGTATTTGGAAGATATACTAGTGGTCAGTATTGACCACAGCAGAGTTCATATAGCAGTTTTCTTTAAAATAGTTATTCCTCTAAAATCAAACTGGGTGGCTCTATCTAGACTTCAAAGGTTTCAGATTTCTGATTTATTTACTGAACATTTACTATGTTCCAGAAATAAAATTAAATGTTTTCACTGTATTATCACATTTAAAACCTAAATAAAGATGGAGGTAGCTTTAACTTAATTCCATTATAAGCTTCTGTTCTCCATGATGAAGCCATTTCTATATCCTGGCTCACCGCCCACACTCACACTACTCTGCTAGAATTCCGTTGAAGAAATCTGTTCTAACCAAATTATTCCAAATAATTTAGCTGCCAGGCTGTGAATAAGATAATATGTCTTGGGTAATAAGTTTTTTAAATAACTGACTTTGGATATCCACATGCTATTAATTTTTCCTAATAAATGTTTTCATGCTCTTCAAAGACTTCTGTTAGTTTGTTCAGCAACTTCGTAAATAGAAGAAGGGAATTTGTTGGTGTATTCGTTTTCTCAGGCTTCCATGTCAAACTACCACAAAATGAGTAGCTTAAAGAAGAGGAATGCAATGTTCCACAGTTCTGGAGACTAGACATCCAAGATCAAAGAGTCATCATGGTTGGTTTCTTCTGAGGGCTACGGAGGAGAATCTGATCCACGTTTCTCCCAAAGCTTCTCATGGCTTGCTGTTAATTCTTGGCATTCCTCTGCTTGTAGAAGTATCACTCTGGTCTCTGCTTTCATCTCTTCATCTTTATATGGCATTCTCCATGTGTTTGTGCATTTATGAGGTCCAAACTTCCCTATTAGAGGAGTACAACAATCATATTGGATTAGGGCTTACTCTACTAACTTCATTTCAGTTTGATTACCTCTGTTTCCAAATACAGAACATTCTGAAGCACTAGAGATTAGAACTTCAACATGGATTTGGGGAAGACACAATTCAACCTTAAGAGTTGGTCAATAAAATGGTCCTTTCTAAATATTTACCAAGGTTTGAAAATGTTTATTAACTTTTATAAGAATACATATCATATTTAGATATAAACTTACCACTGGGTCACCCCAGCATTCATTTTTTGGTAACACCTTTTTCCCATGAAAAGGAACACTTTTGCAAATGTAATGTGCACCCAACATTAAAAATGGGTAACTTCAAAATGGATTCAATTGTATTTTTACACCTATTACCTTATTTTCTACTGGTACCATAGTTGGGACTATAGGTATATCAATATCTATTTAATTGATGATGGAGGCCCAAAGAAAATTAAAACACACACACACACACACACACACACACACACACACACACACACACATTATCTACTATCACAGAATCTATTGGGGTGGGGATAAAATGAAAAGCCAGATCTGCTGCCCCTTAAAACAAAATACAGAAGGAAACTTTCTTCAAGCTGTGGACATACACAAACAAATGTTCTGTCACTCAGTTAAGTTGCACAATTCAGTTAAATTGTTGGACAATCCATTTGGTTTTGTCTTTATTTCTTCTGTACTCTGATCTGGGTAATTAGAAATTAGGAGTAACCTAAGCAGATGTCTTGTTGACGATTTTGATGAAAGGAATTTCCCCTATACCAGAAAGAATTAGTTTCATAACAATGGAGCCCAAGCCCAATGATGAGATGTAGTGGATTCTGCATTCTTATGCAATAAAAAGCCTTCCTTTTCATGTGAAGCTAATCTCTGGGATATGATGGCCCATCACAAGTCAGGTTATAAATATCCAAAGCCAAAGTCTGTGGTTTTAACCACCCAAGACGAAGCTGAAACTGTGCTATCAGACAACATGATGGCACTTGTGAAACGGAACTTTTGTGTAACAGGGTGGGATATTTCTGCATTTATTAGTCATTTATGGTACAAGTATAACTTAATTCACAAACAACTACAGTTTCCATTCATGTTTACAATTCTCCAAAAATTTTATAATGACATATTCTGCCTAACACTTCTCACTTATGTCCTCACCTGTATGTTGACCATTGCCCCAAATTAACCCACCATTTGTTCTAATGCTACACTGAAAACTAAACTCTTCCATGTTCCCTCTAAAACCTACTTTCGCCATTTCCTTGACACTGCTGGCTCAGAAATGTCTTTTTTTTTTTTTTTTTTTTTTTACCTTAACTTCTATTTTGATCTCAACCTTCAACAAATCTCCAAGTACAACTGGGAATTCTTTGTTATGGCTTGATATCATTCAGATTTAGTGTTTATGTGTTAAAAGCTTGATCCATAGTCCATGGTACTACATGGAGTTAATGAACTTTTAAGAGGGAAGACCTAATGGGAAATCTTCCAGTCATTGAAGGCAGTCTACCATGAGGTACTGCCTTACCACAGCCCTCAAAACACGGGGACCAACAAGTCATGGCCTGAAATTTCCAAAACTGTGAACCAAAATAAACCCTCTCTCTTTTAAAAGCTGTTTACCTTGGGTGTGTGTTATAGTAATAGCAAGCTTACTAATATATGTGCCTTCCTTTCCACTACTGTGGGCAAGGCCTTAGTTCAGGATTGTATTACCTCATTTCTCAAAGAGTATAATGGCCTCCTATCTGGTCCCTGTGGACTGGGGTACAGAACAGGACCAGATTTCCCAAAACCCATCTAAAAATTACACCTCCACCAACCTCTCCAAACTCTTCTATTCTGTGATAAGGTGACCATGTAGTCAGGCACAGCTCTTGTTGGCATCCTCAAGTCCCATAAGAGGTTGTCACTTCGAGATGTTTTTTCAGATGGGTATAGAGCTCATGAGTTCATCTTAACTAACTTCACAAAATAGCTCTCTCCTGTTTTGGATAACATCGCTTGAAACTCATAGCTTTTCCATGAATTTAGCAAAACTCTCAGTCTATAGAAATATCATATTCTTTTTTGTTATTATAGCATATTGTGGTTTATAACAAAATATTTTCCCATAATATGATATGTTTAATTTCTAGTTTTCAGTTTCTAGTTATGAAATCAATACCTCTTGAAGAAATTTGTATAGGAAGTCAAAGAGAGTTTTTTTAAATCACTTAAAACATTTTGAACTTTTCTTTCTATTATATTTTCACATCCTTTACTATTTTCCAAAGTCATTAAACTGTCTATATAGTCTTCTGGTATGTAAATCATATTGTGATTTAACCAATTGCTTCTTATTGGGTATTTGGTTAGTTCTAAAATTTTTCCATTAGTAATAAATCTGGGATGATTATCTTCATAAATAAATTTTACATAGAAGGCTGGCAGTACCTACTTTACCACAGCCTTACCAGCACTGGAAATAATACCTACTTTTCAGATATCATAATATGTATTCGATAAATAAAAGGGTGGATAGTTTCCTGTTTGTTGACAAATTACATTTTTTGTCTGAATTACGAAATTCACAAATTGTCCTTTTAATCTGTAAGGGGTCCTAACAGATTAAAGGTATCAATTCTTTATATTACATTCTGCAACATTTTATATATATTGTCATATGCCTTTCAGCATTTATTATATGTTTTGACATGGAATATTTTAGCTTCAAGATGCTCATGAAGAGGCAATGGCTTTTGTGAAAATAACTTAAATGGAGAGGCTGGGATGGGATCCACGGTGCCAGAGTTGAAGTGTGAAGGAAAGGAAAGGGTTTTAAAAGAAGAAAATGAAAAGTATGGAGAGAGAGAAACAGGGTCAAATGAAATGAATTGGCTTAGCATGCTTGTTAATTTTCATTTTGAGCCACAGGAAGAAGATGACAAGATTAACTGATGGAACAAGATTACAGAAGAATGAGAAGGGTTTACAACTGAAAATAGAGGCAGAGAGAAGTGTATTTAAGAGGGATGAGAGAGTTTCTTCATCAGGAATTAGAGGTGGTATTTGGTGATTGTGGGAAGATAAATGAAGGAGACAAAGTTACCACATTTTTCTCCAGGGTATTGCTCTTTTGTTGCTAGCTCAGACAAGAAAAAGAAAAATGACAGCACAATACCTGCCATTTGTTCAGCACAGTGAGATGGGAAGATAGGTTTTTGTAAATTTTTAAAACTTTTCCAAAAAAAATCTAAGTACTTTGAGGAAAATAAAAAGATTCAAGATTAGTCGAAACAGCCATTCTAAATATGTCTAAGGAGATAACAAAGGAAATTGATTAAAACAGCTAAGGATGTTAAAGAGAGGGTTTTTTTAAGAATTTATTTTAAAGGAAAGTAATGAGTAGAAAGGCACTCCATATCTCTTTATTAACATTTTCTATAGAAAAAGTGATTCTGACCACAAAATATAAAGTTTCATTTTTCAACTTATGACAGCATTTCCTAAAAAATGTCTAAAAGAGAAAATTTCACTCTGAGTACCAGACCTGGAAAAAATAGCCCTTAAGATAACAATGGTAGCACAATTATATTAGTTTCATATTTCTCCTATAACTAGCCATTACAATTAGTGGCTTAAAACAACACAAATTCATTACCTTTTAGTTCTGGAGGTCAGAAGTTCAAAACAGTTTCTCATTGGGCTAAAATCAAAGTGTTGGCAAGGTGATGTTCTTTCTGGAAGCTATAAAGAAAAATCTACTTTTTTTAAAAATCCTTTTCTAGAGTCTAGCCACCACCTGAACATAGTGGATTGAAAGGGCCCCCTTCCATCATCAAGGCCAGCTGTGCAGCATCTTTAAATTTCTCTTGAATGCCACCTCCTGACTCCCTCTTTCATCTATAAAGAGCCTCATGATTACTTTGGGCTTGCCTGAAAAATCCAGAAAAACTTCCCCATCTCAGTAGCCTTAATTTAATCTTATCTGCAAAGTCCGTTTTGCCATGTGGCATATTCCTAGGTACCAGAGACTGGGACATCGACACCTTTGGGAGACCATTATTCTACCTATCACAACAGTCTGTGTTGTTTCAATAACTACACGCTTATTGAAAACCATTTGTAGATAAACTGCATAAAAAGGGCAGAGCCTCCTTCTCCAATTTAAAAACAACAATGAAAAAATACCTATGTACTTGATTACAATTTATACATTGAATTTTTTAAATCCACACGTACCTAACATGCTGAGATAGAGAGCAGCAAACACAGGCAGTACCCTCTTTGTAGCAGAATTGAGTTTGAAACCCCTGAATCAAGCAAGGCTTTAAGTAAAGTATGAATCCAGAATTGTTACCAGCCCCGAGCTTTGAAATGGCCAAACCAGCTTTGTCCCATCATTGACCCCAATAAAGATGAAGCATCAATTTCTCCCCTTTGTTTATAGCCCAATTCCAGGCCACTTTCAGTTTTTTTTTTCAACTCCCCTTTGATGCTCCCCTACTGTCCACCATCTTGAACTTGCCCTTTTTTCTACTATCTCCATTCTTTGGCTGTGAGTTTTCCCTCAGCCCTAGGAGTTTGTTTAATAAATGCGGCTTGCTCTGGACATTGAGCTGCTGAAATGCTTCCCTAACATTTACCTACCCATACAACATTACTTCACAGCCAACCCTGGCATCTATGGGAAGAAATCAGAACGTCTCATCCTTTTGTGACTTTTAGTTGAAAATTGAGTCACATTCTGTTTCTGACAGTAGTCTGTAAAGGGAAATTTTAGATACTGGACAAATTCCAACTAATCATTTGGACCCCAAAGTCCATGAGCAGGCTATTGCCACCATTTTCTTTAGATTTGTTCTCCCCTCCCCACACTTACTCCATAAGCTTTTTCTTATTACCTACTGTTTGTGGAGTGCTATATGAAACAGAGCCTGTCATGGAAGATGCAGAATTTCCAAGTGATGTTTCCTTAGGTAGTTTGAGTAGAGAATCCTGTTAAACACGAAGGAATGACTGCTGTTCTACCATGAGAAATGTATTCCTTGAAGCTTGACCTTTTCTTCTGAGTGGATATAGAATCATGTGACAGCAGGAAACCCAGTAACTGAAGGACAAGCAGGAAAACTATCTGGATTAGGACAGAGGGAAATACAAAAACCACACATAAAAAGTATAGAACTCTAGAGTCAAAGCTCAAGAGAATAATCTGCCATCTTGTCAGACCTGATGGATGATTACAAAACCAAAACCAGGATTCAGAATAACAATAACAACAACAAAAACTTACAAAAATTTTTATTTGGTATTGGACTATATTTATATGCATTATTTCTGGTAACTTCCTTATGAATATAATGAACATAGAAGGCTAACATCATCCTCATTTTACAGGTGAGGAAACTAAAGCTCATATCACAAAGCTAATGGGTACCAAAGCCTGAATGTAGAATCAGGATTCAAGGTCAGTTCTGTCCATTGATGAGTATGAGCTCATAACTACAAATATACCAGGAGGGTAGAGCACTGAGCTGGTTGAGCAGTGTTATGCAGGAAAGGGGGACTGGCTCCATGACTTTCACTGTACATATTGCCAAACTGAGAAATGGTTCCACAGTGCACAGGCAGGGTGATTCCAGTCAAAGTCTCAAGTAACTGTTCTGGTACTTAAAGATTCTCTACTGCCAAGCACACTGTGCAGGCCTATAATCCCAGCAGCTTGGGAGGCTGAGGCGTGAGGATTGCAAGTTCAAATCCAGCCTTAGCAAAAGTGAGGTGCTAAGCAGCTCATGGAGACCCTGTCTCTATGTAAAATACAAAATAGGGCTGGGGACGTGGCTCAGTAGTCAAGTGCCCCTGAGTTCAATTCCCTGTACAAAATTAAAAGAATAAATAAAAAGATTCTCTACTAAATGCAAATAAAGCAAAGCTCTGCTCAAATATTTGTTAAAAGTTTAGCAGGTATGAAAGGGTTAATTGACAGTTCTAATATAAATACTAATCAATACATTTAACCAGATAGTCATACAAAGTGTTCTTATATAAGAAAGTAAGATATTTCAAGGAATGTCCAGTCACTAAGCTAAAGGATTCATAACCATCATATTATAGTTGGTTTAATTTATCAACTCCTCCTATAGGGCTAAAGAGGTATGTGTTACATATGAAGAAAGAAAAGAGGGAAGCCAGAGGAGAGAGAACCTTGAGAAACTAAAAGTCCTTATATTCAAAGAATAGGAAAGTCACATTTGGGTGGGGCTAGGGACACCATCTTTAAGAAACTGGACATTGTCACAGACCTTGAAGAAAGAGATGGCTATGAAATCATGGGAAAAGAGTGGGAGGACATTTGGAGCTGGCAAGCAATTGAGCAAAGTTACAAGGGCAAAAATTAAAGAATTGCAAGGGGCTGGTTGTAGGATCACTTTGTTAGGATGAATAAGGATCTGTCAAAAGCTTCAGGAGGTGTCAACAACTGTGAAGATATGAAGGCTGGGCTCTGTGTCTAGACGGGCTCTGGTCTGTGGCCATTACATTGAAAAGCGAGAGAGAGAAAGTGAGGCAGAGGATAACTAATTCCACTCTCAGGAGTGTAGGCTGCTGTTACTTTCAGGAAGAGAAGTGTGTGTGTGTGTGTGTGTGTGTGTGTGTGTGTGCGCGCGCGCGCGCTCGCGCGCACATGCCCATGTGCGTAAGAGGGAAGGGTTTGTTCCTTGTGGACTTCTCCGTCTATCTTGGCACACATCCTGGTAGAGATCAGTCTCAAGCGGCATCCTCTTAACACGAAAGACTGTCCCTTATCTGAGCTCCATCCACACGACCACATGGTCTGCCCGGCCAGATGGAGAACATTTTTCACATAATGCACTTGGCAGTAAAAGAAAATCTATTTTAAGCTGACTATTCACTTTTCATGATGTGCGTTACAAAAGCACTGGTATGGCCTAATTTATTTATAAGTGGACTTAAAACACTTTAAAATACAATGAAGCCATTTGGCTAAATGCTGACTCCTGGGAGTTGGGTTCCTGTATAGGAGAGTGAGATTTAGTCACTTTATACCTATCTTTAAAATGTACAAAACAGGCAGAATTCAGTTTGAAGTAGAACAGACTTAGTGGGGTCCTAACCCAGGGAATGGAAAGACCACACAACAGAAGGATTGGAACTTATTAGTGGCGATGGATGAACTGCTCTGTGGTTTCAGCTGAAACGCCTGGGATTGCTTTTCAAATGTTTTAAATTTGATAATATATATACATATATAGATGCACACACATATATTGAAAAAGCAAATGTGCTTGCCAAAATGTTTTTCCCTGTCTCTGTTCTCCAACCCATGTGGATTTTAAATGTTTGTAATCCATAAGTCTCTAACATCTCAGAAAGCTCTCTGAGGACTGGCCCATAAGAGATTGTCCTCTGAGAGAACTTCTACACTAATATTTCCCTAAAAATTGCCACATTTTCCTCAGGCTCCTGCACTAGCCCTTTGCCCCACTTTTCTCTGTAATATGGAATAAACAAAAACTGAAAGTATGACTTTGAAGTCAATTTACTACTAATTTTCTTCTTTCAGAGTAGTAGTGTCTTTAGAGAAGCCTTAGAACCTCTTAGATTTCTTTTTTTTTCCTCATTTAGGAAACAGAGATAAAGAGCTGAGGCCTCCCTACTGGCCCTTCTAGCTTAAGTCTGGGATGTTGAGGCCCCCACCCAGATGAAGTTCTGAGAGCTCCAGATTTGCTACCTGGTTTCCTCACTTGGTCCTAACTCAAATCTTCTTTTCATGTATATAAGAAATGACTGAAGGAACCAAACTAAGTAAGGAGCCTTGGGTTCTAGTGAAGAGCAGCACTTACCTGGTTTTGGAAGGGACACTTGGAGGAAAGAAGGGCCTATGGGGGCCTGTGGAAGAGAGACATGACTTAACCCTCTAACCCTTCCTTTCATAGCTCAGCTTATTAGAAAGTGTAAGGACCAAGAAAGAACTATCAGAGGAAAGAGGTAGGAAATAAATATGAATCCTGTAATATTCTTTACTTGGCTGCACCAAGGAAACCCCACACAGAGCAAATGTACACCAGCAATATAGAAGTCAACATTCCTACCACTCAGCAGGGCATCTGGGTGAGTGAGAGCAAGTACAATATAGGAACTTAGCGTTTGAGCTGTGAAATCAGAGAGACTTGGGTTCAAATCCATAGTCTTCTCTCCCATCTAACTGGAATGATGTATTATTGTAGCTAAAGATGTTTGAAAAAAACAAGGAGGCCACTTGCAGTTTTGCAGATTAGTTTAATGCATCACCTAGGGGAGCAATGGTTTGACTTCTGAACTTCCTAAAGCAGTAAGGCTGACTTTTCTCGATGTTTCCAGGCATGCCTACCAGGTTGTAAAGCACATCTCAGGAGGACTCAGTCACCAAAATCAACATCTCAGAGAGGAGAAATGCAGAAGGGGGACCAGCAGTGGTTAAGGTCTAGTGTAATTAACATGAAATACAAGTTGCTAGAACCAGTGGCCAAACCTCTTTTTCTGATGCTACACTCCCCAACCACTTTCCAGCCACCAGCAGCATGGGAGGTTGTGGGGAATCAGAGGAAAGAGACTTTATAACCAAAGTCGAGAGAAATGCCTCATCGCTAGACTTTGTAGCAGCCACGGTTTCATCTGCCTTTTGTGGGTTTTCCTAAGTGTGAAAAGGCAAGAAAACACACATAAGGGCCTGGAGAAGTGGTTTTGACTGTGTGCCTCATGGTGGTTTCTATCTGCTCCACAGTGGGGCCTAGGGGAAAGAGGGATGAGGCAGGGTGGTGGCCAGGAAGAATGTTCCTGGAAATCCTGGGTCTCCCTCCCTCTTTAAACCAAAGGAATTCTGCTTTTATCAATTTTAGGTACTTTCCTAAAATTGCACTTGAATAAAGGGTGTGGCTAATCATAATAATAGTGTTTTTAAAACAATGCTCTGGGGCTTGTGTGGGCTGATGTTCTGAAGCAGTGCTACTGAACACTGGTTCCCCTGGCAGAGGTATAGGAGGAGACTGTCTTACAGGAACCTGTTGCATGGCAGGGACCACTGCAGACAAGGCCACCCCAAGCCCAGAGCAGCACAGGAGGCAGGGCAGCCTGCCATCAGCAGTTAAGAGGGCTGTGACTGCCCCAGCACAATCCACAGGCCAGCTGAGCCTGTGAGAGGCGGGGTTACAGACAACTGCTATGGAAAGATTTCTGTCTGTCTGCGAAGGACTGAGGGTGAGCTTCCCAGAGGGCAGGGACAAGAACTCAATTACTCACCACCCTCTGCTTCTGCGACTGATTTCTGCATTCATTTCTGATATTTAATTGATTATAAACTAACCAGAAATCCCAAGGGAGCCCTCCAGTCTCTGCTGAAGTAGCTGTTTTGTTGGGGCAAAGTCAGAATTGAGGATTTTGTGGCTGAGATGTATAGCGAATGACCCAGGTCTGGCAGGCTGTGTGACGCACAACAGCATACATTGTATGACTCATAGAAGTCAGGGATGGAAAAGACCTATTAAGTCATTTTTTCCATCTTCCAGTCATTACAGGTTTACTCTTTGCCAAGGTAGGATTATATTCAAATATTTGGTCCAGTCTAGTTTGAACTGATTCAAGTAATAGGGCTCCCACAGCCTCCCCTGGGATCTTAATTCCACAGGATCATTGATCTCAATCTTCGGAAAATGTTCCTGATGTTCACTTTAAATTTTCCTTTGCTCAATTTCATCCCATTAATCCTACTTATTACCCCTCAGGCCACCCTAAATAATATCCCTTCTTTCATGTTGACATTCCTCCAACACTGGTAGGGAGGTGACAGGGGAATACAAAAATGTCCTCTTGGCTCAGCTCATGGTCTTAAGTATAAAATGAAGACTAGAAATGTTCTGAATAATAGCTTAAAATGTTGGGGAGACTGTGTGTATTAAATGAGAAAGGGTTTTCCAGATTGCCCAAGAATAGTTCACAATCAATGGCAGGTGTTTCTGAGTTTAGCTTTACATTCTTAATATTCTGAGTCAGAGAGCAGCAAAGATGAAATGTCACCATAATCTGCCATACTGCCACCTAAGGTGGATAATGCACTGTGTCCTCTTAGCCATTGGGGGAGATAATTCTATATAATCCTCTGATTATTATTCCCCAGAGGGCAGGGATCACTTCAAATAGCACTAAACCATATTAGTTAAACTCACAGTGAGTAATGTCCCTGGACAGAGCTGACCTGAGAGCTAATGAAGTCAGCCAACACCAGAGTGTGAGGCTCCAGGGTGGAAGTCAGAGCAGGATATCCTGAAAATACCCCTCAAAATGTCTTTGGGGGTGCTAGAATGCTTAGTAGGAAGACAAATCCTTTAGGGTTCATCTCAGACAAACTGTGACTCAGATTTTGTACCCGAAGCCTAGAATCCTGCATTTTAAACAAGTGTGTTTTTTGCTAAGCGCCTGTCCATGGGGTGACTAATACCATCTGAAAACATCTTAGACTAAATGGGGTTACTTCACCTAGAGTCCAAAGAGCACAAATTTAGCTGAGAAATGGGACAAAAATCACGAGTCCAGGACAAAGTGAGCATAAGACTGAGAACTTGGGAGGGTTGGAGGTTGTTAGAAGCAAAGATGCAATAAAATGAAATTAAACCTCTCTCTCTCTCCCTGCACAAAACTTAACTCAAAGTGGATCAAGAACCTAGGAATTAAACCAGAGACCTTGCACCTGATAGAAGAAAAAGTAGGCCCAAATCTCCATCATGTTGGATTAGGCCCCAACTTCCTCAATAAGACCCCTATAGCACAAGAATTAAAACCAAAAATTAACAAATGGGATGGATTCAAACTAAAAAGCTTCTTCTCAGTAAAAGAAACAATTAGTGAGGTGAATAGAGAACCTACAGAATGGGAGCAAATCTTTACCACAAGCACATCAGATAGAACACTAACCTCAAGGATATATAAAGGTCTCAAAAACCTTAATACCCAAAAAACCAAATAACCCAATCAATAAATGGGCCAAGGAATTAGACACTTCTCAGAAGATGATATACAATCAATCAACAATATATGAAAAAATGTTCAACATCTCTAGCAATTAGGGAAATGCAAATCAAAACAACTATAAGATTTCATCTTACTCCAGTCAAAATGGCAGTGATCAAAAAAACAAACAACAATAAATGCTGGCGAGGATGTGGGGGAAAAGGCACACTCTTACATTGTTGGTGGGACTGCAAATTAGTGAAGTCAATCTGGAAAGTAGTATGGAGATTCCTAGGAAAACTTGGAATTTGACCATTTGACCCAGCTATCCCACTCCTTGGTCTATACCCAAAAGACAGCCACATCAATGTTTATAGCAGCCCAATTCACAATAGCTAGATTGTGGAACCAACACTGATGCCCATCAGCAGATGAATGGATAGGGATACTTTGGTATATATACATAATGGAACACTACTCAGCACTAAAAAAGAATAAAATCATGGCATTTGCAGGTAAATGGATGGAGTTGGAGAAAATAATGCTAAGTGAAATTAGCCAATCCCAAAAAACCAAAGGTCAAATGATCTCTGTTATGAGAATACTGACTTATAAAGGCAAGGGAGGGGGGGACGAGAGGAATGAAGGAACCTTAAATAGAAAAAAGAGGGGGGGAGGGTGGGTAGAATAATGGGTAGAATAATAATGGTAGAATGAGTTATCCATCATTACCCTAAGTACATGTATGAAGACACAATTGTGGTAAAAATACTTTATGTAAAACCAGCAACTTGAAAAATGGTGCTCTTTATATGTAATATGAAATTAATTGCTCTCTGCAAACATGCATAACAAATTAGAATAAAAATAAATTTTAAAAAAGAAGGAGCAAAGATGCAGTGGCCATTAGAGGTATGGTGTTTCCATGTGGGCTCAGACTAAAATGATAAAATATCTAGATAGCTCCAGGTCTACTTGAAAAAGGTCTAAGCTAAAATGGCCAACTTCTTCACTTGTTCTTTGCCTGTTGTACAAATTTATGCATGAAGGAAGCTTTATTGTGAGCAGGAAGAGGAGGGAGAAAATAATACATTTCAAAAAGTTGTAAACATGAACACAAATATGCAAGGAGTTTCAAGCCTTCCATGATGATAAAGTAGTTCATAGCACATGAACATTCCAGCCCAAAAAGACTAGGAAAATTAGATAAAATAAGATTTTTTTTTTAAGTTGAAACCTTTGTGAGTTTCAAAAGCAAAAAAAAAAAAAAAAAAAAAAAAAAAAGGCTGAGGGTGGGGGATTGGGGGGGAGTTAAGATCTGGAATCAAAGGAATCACAGACAGAGGAGTTGATATACTTCAAGGTGTTTTCCCCCCTAAAAAGGATTTGCTGACTCTCGGTATAGAACAAGACTCTGAGAATACAGGCAAAGGATTGCTGTTTAGTGGTAGGGAAGCCAGCAGTCTTGAGCAATATTATGGTACCAGGGAAACAAATTAAGAGTTTGGGACTACCAAGGAAGCCAGGAATTGAAAGCCAAGACCTAATGAGAAGGGAAACCCAGAGGAATGGCACTCAGTGGTCTTCCCTGAAGACATTTGCTGAATCCTTGTACCACTCCAGGGTAGAGGCTAAGTACCTAAGCAGAAAACAATGGCAGAAGTAGAGAGTTCTAGACTCACAGGGGAAAAGTGAGACAAAAATTGTGCTTTTGGATTTTCCAAGAAAGAGCAACCTTAGCAAATACCCAGGCTTGCAGTTGGAACCCCCCCCCCCCCTAGAAGGCAATATTCTAGGATTAAGGACAAATCACAAATAGAACTTTTTAAAGACTACAGCTCAACCAGCCATAAATTAGATCACTTTAATCTGTTAGAGAATAAGCTATGACATGTACCTGTCCATCTCTCCATCAGAACTTAACAAGCATGTGCAAACAGTATAAAGAGAAAAACAGAAAATAAAAACATGTACACATATAACCCAGATTTTAGAGTTATCAAACATAGAGAAGATTACAAATTTCATCAGAATACTGGAATTTAGATGTTTTTCAAAGGAATCAAATGTGAATCCTAGAATCAAAAAAAGTAACAATTAAAAAAATAACCCAATCTATGGGATTAAAAATTGTCTTGCATTAGCAGAAGAGAGGATAAATAACTGGAAGATCAGTAGGAAATGAAATATTTAGGCAAAAGCAAGAAAACAGAAAGGATAAAATATGCAGAAAAGATCAAAAGAAACATATGGGACAAAGTTAAGAGGTTTAAAAACCATAAGTCCCAGAAGGATAAATCATTTTAAAAGGATAATGGACATACAATTTCCAAAACTAATGGAAGAGCAAGGAACAGAACCAAGAAGTACTATAAGCCTACAAGCACTACGCAAGATCAACACAAATAAAAACCAAATCTACATACAACATAATAAAACTGCTATAAGGAAAAATTTAAAAATCAAAATCTTTAAAAATATTGTGGTGGGCATGACCAAGAAAGGAACAATAAGAACACAGGCAGATAATTACACAACACAAACACAGAAATAATGGAAGCCAGATGACAACAGAATAAAATTCTTATCTTGTAAAATTATTCTTTAAAAGTAAAGGCATATTTTCTTAATGTCCTGTTTGATTTGAGATTTATTTCTGGAATGCAAGTATAATTCATATGACTAAATCTATTAATACAAATACCATATTAGTAGATGTAAGAAGAGTAATCACATGATTATCCCCAGATGCAAGCAAAGCAAGAGAAGACTTGACAAAATTCAATGGCTATTTCTGGCAAAAACATAATAATAATAATAATAAATAAATAGGAATTAAAAAAAAAAAAAAAAGTAAAGGCAAAGCTGGGCCTGGAAGTGCACGCCTGTAATCCCAGCAGCTTGTGAGGCTGAGGCAGGAAGATTGCAAGTTTAAAGCCAGCCTCAGCAACTGAGCAAGGTCATGAGAAATTTAGAGACCTTGTCTCAAAATAAAAAATAAAAAATAAAAATTGAGGATGTTGCTCAGTGGTTAAGCACCACTGGGTTCAATCCCTGGTTAAAAAAAAAAAAAAAAAAAAAAAAAAAAAAAAAGTAAAGGTAAAACAAACACATTTCCAAGAAAACAAAAGTGGAATTAGTGACCAGCACATCCATGCCCTAAGAGAAACTAAATGTACATTTTAATTTAGAAGCCTATATGGATATGTGGAAATGCAGGAAAAACAAAAGGTCAAAGGAAGAGCTAACTAGTGAGTAAATCTCAGTCAGTATTAACCACACATGATAATATATTGTGAGACTTGACATATTCTATAGTAGTCAATTTTTCTATAATGAAATACCTGAGACTGCCTAATTCACCAAGAAAAGAGGTTTATTCTGACTTATGGTTCCAGTCCAAGATTGAGGGCCTCAATCTGATGATGACCTTCTTAGTGGAAGAGCCCCAGTGTGGCACATGTTAAGAGACAGGGAGTACACAGGTGTGTGCACAGGTGTGTACACATGTGTGCATGTGTCCTCTGGTCTTTCTGTCCTTATAAACCCAACAAGACTCAACAGTCTTTATCTGATCCTAATCACCTCCCAAAGGCCCCACTGCCACACTCCATGGTTGGATTAAGTTTCTACTCTTTAAATACTTCACAATGAACACATGAACTCTTTGGAGACATAATCAAATTATACCCAAACCATACCATGTACATAGAATCAAAATGTATATATGTACCATATATGGACATATATGAAAACACAAAAGTTGAGACAAAGCAAATGGCATTCGTTGGTTAAAAAAAAAAAAAAAATCTTAGTATTTTCTATAAAGTGGTCAGGATAAGTCGAGTATGCAATCTCTGGGGCAATCGCTAAAATAGCCATTAAAAACACATAATGAGAAAGATAATAGGAATGAATATTGGATATAAAAATGTTTGGTTAATCAAGAAAGAATTCAAAAAGAAGAAAAGGACACAGTAAACAATAAAGATAAACAGAAAACAAATAGATCAATATGAGAATTATTTTAGTCAGCTTTTTTGTCCCTGTGACCAAAAGACCCACCAGGAATAATTAGAGGAGGAAAAGTATTTGGGCTCACAGTTTCGAGGTCTTAGTCACAGATGGCCAACTCCATAGCTCTGGGCGGAAGGTAAAGCAGACCATCATGGTGGGAGGGCATGGCAGAGGAAAGTAGCTCAGGGCAAAAGAAAGCAGAGGGAGAGCTCCACTCACAAAATTACAAACCCCAAATGCACACCCACAGTGAGCAACCTCCTCTAGCCACACCCTTGTTGCCCAGTTAATCTATATCAGTGGCTTAATCCACTGATTAGATGTAACCTAATTTTACCTCTGAAAATTTTTACACTACTCACACATGAGTTTTTGGGGATGCTTCATGTCTAAACCAGACAAGTATTAATGTAAATTCAACTATATCCATAATGAAATTAAAGTGTGCACAAAATATAAGGCAAGAAATTTTAGACTGAATTACTAAAAGATAAATGTATAAATCCAACTCTATGCTGCTTTAGGAGAAACATCTTAAATACAAAGGCACTGAGGGCCAGAGGTATAGCTCAGTGCATACAGCACTCGCCTGGCACACAGAGTTGTGGGTTCAATCCTCAGCCCCACATACATACAAAAAAAAAAAAAAAAAAGATGAACACCTATCCTGAAATACACTAAATCTTTAAATATATATGTGTATATATATATATATATATATATATATACATATATATATATACACATACACATATATATTTAAAATTTAGTGTTTTTGTAGTTGTAAACTAAGATATATATATAATATAAACTAAGATATATATATACACATATATATATACACATACACATATATATTTAAAGATTTAGTGTGCGTGTGTGTATATATATTTATATATAGACACCAAACATTTAGAAAAAAGAAAAAGAAAGATACACTATGAAAACACCTAGCAAAGAAAAGTGTAATTGTACAAAACCAAAGTAGACCTCAAGACATAGAACATTTCTAGAAATAAAAGAGTGGGTATATCAGATATATAATGACAATAAAAGTGTTAATAAACTAGAAAATCTAATAATTTTAAATTTATACAGACTAAATTGCCTAGTTAATATAATAATGCAACAGAACTGAAAGAACAGACAAATCTGTCATCATAGTTGTAAACTAAGATATAAAACAAAAAGCTCTAAATAATATTCAAAATGCATTCATATAGAATGATTGGTAAATTATGCATTTTATCTATGCATCAGAAACAAGAAAGGCCAGAACCCAGCAGTACAAAATTTTTAAATTGCTGAAAAAATATAAATCTGTCAACTCAGAATTCTATATTAAATGAAGAGCTTCTTCAAAATGAGAGTTTTATAAAAGGGTATTTACAAATAAAGTAAAACAGAACTTATCATCACTAGACCTCTACTACCAAAAATGCCAACGTCAGATTTTCAGGCAGAAGGTAAATGATACCAGAGGGAAATGTGGATTTTCAAGGAAAAAAAGAACTTCAAAAAGGATAAATATTTTGATGTAATGAAAAAAACTCTAATTTTTTTCATTTCTTTAAAAAGGCTTATAATTCATGGGGCACATGGTGAAAATCTATAGTTTCTGCTCAATTTTGCTGTTAACTTAAAACTATTCTCAAAATAGTATATTAAAATAATCTGTAAACTTTTTAAATTCATGTGGCCATTTAAAAATTAAAAATATACTATTTTTCTAGGGTGTTTATCATGTATGTAGATATAATCCATATAACAAATAAACACTAGAGTTCAGTGGGGCAGGGAAGGAAATTGACCTATAAGGTTTCTATACTTTACATGAAGGGCTACAATATCAACTTGAAGAAAGGTATGAAAAGTTTTAATATTATAACCCCTAGAATGAATAAAAAAATAACAATACAAAGAAGTTAGCCAAAATTCAGTGAAATTGTGAAAAATATTCAAGTAATAATAATCATAAAACAGAGAAATAAAAACAAAAGAAAAAACTCCAAAGGGATAATTAATCATAAGCGAATAATACAACAGTCACCTATTCATCAATAACGTTATCAAGTGTTAATAAGATACACATTCTACTTAAAAGGCAGAGATGATCAGAATTAATAAAACAGCAAGATCTAATTGTGGACTATTCACAATAGTTGTTTTTGAAATATAAAGACACAGATAAGTAAGTAAATTGACGAAAAAAATATACTACATAAACAGAAGGCTGGAGTAGCTAAATTTATGTAAGACGATTAGACATCAAGATACAGAATATTAGGATACAAAAAATTTGTAATGATATCACAATATTGTGAAAAATATCAATGTTCATGTGCTTAAAAATTATCCTCAAAATGAGAGAAATAGAAAATTCCATGGGCTGGGGATATAGCTTATTTGGTAGAGTGCTTGGCTTGTATGCACAAGGGCATGGATTCGATCCTCAGTACCACAAAAAATAAAGAAAGAAAATCCCACAATCATGGTATTGTTACTTATTAAGGAGACAGAAAAAAAAATTCATAGACACATGGAAAAGCTGGATCACACTATCAACCACTCAACCAAATTAATATTTATAAAACATTATGCCCAAAACTTCACATTCTCTTATTGCACATAGTCTTTGTATATACCAAACCAGGCCACCTTACAAAAGAATTGTATAAAAACCTGGCAAAACAAGAGCTTACATTTTACTTACCTGAAGTAAGAGAGATAACAAAGATTATGGTAGAAATCAATGAAATAGGAAAATGTCAAATACTTTAAAATTGCAAGACTAGAAGCTATTTCTTTGAAAAGATTTTTTTAAATATTATATAAGTATAATATGAAATGTAACACATTCTGCTGTCATTTCTAACAACTTATAATAAAAAATAAATTTGAAAAAATATTATAAATTGTTAACTAAATAAATCAAGGAAAAAAGAAAGAACACAAATCACCAATATCAAGAATGAAGAAGGTCCTAGAGATAAGAAATAATATTACAAACTTTATGTCAACAGATTTGGCAACTTGGATTAAATTTATTGCAATCAAATTATATATATAATTATAATTATATATAATCAAATTATATATTATATATTATATCTATATTATGATATAAGAAATATATATTTGGTTTTCTTCTCTGCTTCCTTTCACAGAGCTACAATAGTGAGAGAAGTATCATTTATTATTCATAGTAACCTAACTGTGAGGAATAATATAATAATAAGGGGGACACAGAGATAAGGTACAGAGACAGGAAAGTGGCTGAATGGCGGAGATGCCAACCTGCCAAGTTTTATTTATATCAATAGGTTACTTTAGGTCGTCAGTACCATAACTATGTTATTATTTAGAGTATCAGTAAGGTTGCTTATTCTGCAGTTACATTTCATAGTTACAATATGCAAAGTCAGGATCTTTGTGCAGCTCTTAAGAAAGTCCATTGTCTAAAATTACTCTTAAGTGGGCAGATCTAGGAGCACCAGAGCTTGGTGAAATATTATAGTCATCTAGCAAGCAAATTCCTTTATTCCCAGGAGTTATGTGCCTATGATCAAGGTCAAAACCCTAGTGGGGAACACTGCTACAGTGGCCAGGCATCCCATGTCTTTACACGGAAGTTTTCCAACAGCCAGGCATTCTGTACCTTTGCACAAAAACTTCCTAGACACCAACCATGCCACAATTATGAAGTTTATCAGAGACCCCAATCCCAAACACAGGACCCCTACACCTAACCCTAGAGTTTATGGTAATGAGGTGGTTCTTAGAGGATGGTGGCTTGTTGCCAGATGGAACATTCGTGAGATTAATGGGCTGGAAAACTTAGCCCCACCCCTCAGTCCTATGGAAGAGGAGAGGGGCTGGAGATTGACTTAGTCACCAATAGCCAATGATTTAATAAATCACCATGGAACCACCATTACAACCCTAAACAACACTTTAAAGTGTTCCTGGGTTGGTGAAGGTATGGAAACTCCAAGCTCCTCTCCCCACACCTTGCTTATGCATCTCTCCCATTTGCCTGTTCACAAATTGTTTCCTTTATTTTTAATACTTGTTTTAGTTTTAGGTGGACATAATATCTTTATTTTACATTTATGTGGTGCAGAGGATCCAACCCAGTGCCTCATGCATGCTAGATGTGCACTCTACCACTGAGCCACATGCAAACCAGTACCAGTAAGTAAAGTGCCTCCCTGATTTCTGCAACAAGGAGCAGTCCTGTGGGTCTGAGACCTTCACTGCTGGGATCTGTGCAAACTCCAGGTAATTAGTGTCAGAATTGAATTGTAAGATTCCCAATTGGAGTCCTCAGAGAATTGGAGGATTACTTGCTATAGAACACCCACACATTTGGTATCAAAAGTGTGAAGAATCTTTTTTTCATTTCATTTATGGATATGTGCATACTGACAGTAAGCAATTGGGAAAAGATTAAAAATCAATTTTATTGAGAATAATGTCAAAATATACAATTTCACAAAAGACTTGAAAGATCTCCTTATAAAAAACTACAGGACATTACTAACACAAATGAAAGTCCTAAACAAATGGAGAGATATACCATGTAGACAGAATGGAACACTCAATATTCAGAAGGTACCAACTATCCCCGAACTTACTTACATACTCAATGAATCCCATAAATTCCCATACTTGTTATACATTAAAAAGCCAATGCTAAATTTTTTTTTTAAAAGGCCTAGAAAGGAAAAGAAGTGTTGAAAAAGAATACATTATTCTTTGTAAAAAAAAAAAAAAAAAAAAAAGTATTCACACTGCCTGATTTCAGAATTAACTGTAGGCAAGACAGCATGGTATTAGCAAAGGAATACAAAAATACATCAAAGTATGGAGAGACCTGAAATTTACTTACACATACATGGTCAATTTATCTGCAACAAAAATGCTAAGGTCAGGCTGCACATGTAGCTCAGTGGTACAGTGCTTACCTAGCATGTGTGAGGCCCTGGGTTCTATCCCAGTACTGAAAAAACAAAACAAACAACAGGAAAAAAAAAAAAAAAAACATAAGCCAATTCAATGGAAGGAGATTCTGGGACAACTGGATATCTACATGCAAAAACACCCTACTTTCTACCATCTGAAAATTAAGTCAAAATGGGTCATAAACCTCATGTAAAATTAAACCTATAAGATTCTAGAAGAACATATATGGTAGAAAATCTTTGTCACCTTAGGATAGGCAAATATTTCTTAGGACATAAAGAGATACAGTCATAAAAGGAAAAAAATGATTAAAACTACCAGATAGCACTACCTACCCACTACAATGGCTAAAATTAAAGACTGACAATACCAACATTAGAGCTGAAATTCTTGTATGTTGCTGGAGAGGCATGTAAATGGTACAAACACTTTGAAAGCCGTTTGACAGTTTCTTATAAAGTTAAGCATACAATTTCCCCCCACTACCCCACCAGCGTGCACACACAAAAAGATGCAGAGCAGGAATGAATAGCTGAAGATGAATGCAGATATGGAGCGGAAGCAAAGTCTCCTTCTGAATGCCACTTGGTAACACAGGTCTTTCAGGCTCACTATTTATTTTGAACAGCATAATGTTCCAGGAATTATACTAGGTGGTTTCCCAGACTTCCTATCTGAGCAATCCACTGAGGCAGGAATGACTTTTTCCATAGTCAGGATGAGGAAACTGAGACTCATTGAGATTAAAAGACTTGCCCAGAGGCACCAAATTTCATAAATAATAAAATCTATCCTGAAAGTCTACCCTCCTTTCTGACTCTTACAGACAATTGCCTCACCCTATTCTTTCTTCAGACTTCCAGATCAGACATTTATAGTCTTTTAGGGGACGAAGACTTTTTTTTTTTATAATTACAAAGCATTATTATTTATCTTCTTCTTACAAAACAATGTGTATTTTGTTAAAGAGAAAACTTGAAACTAAGCAAATCAGGGAGCCGGAGTTCTTAAGGTCAGCACCTTAAGAAATGAAGCTAATGTTACTTTTGAGTATCCTCTCTCCAGATTCAGCCCCTCTGCCAATCAACTCCCTGACCCACAGCCTCACCCTGATAGGCAGCAGTTAGGAATACCAACCCCCCAAAATAGTCATCTGTGATCAAAAGGAGTAAAGCCTCACCCAAGTGATGGTAATGAGGAAATCAGTACCCGAAACATCTGAGCAGGAGATGTTCAAGCCAGGCTAGTCTCATCCTTAAAATGTGGTCTCTGCAATGAAGGTGAGAGTCCATAGGTGCTGGAATTGACTTCCAAGGCCCGAGGGGTAATTGACACTGCCCAGCACAAGCCCCCTTCTGCCAGAGGAGCTTTTCCTCAGCCTAGATGGTTGTGATTGAATGTTTGTGCGCCCTCTCAAAATCATGTTGGAACCTAATCTCCAACACAAGGGGTATTTGGAAATGGAGTCTCTGGGTGGTAATTAGGTCTTGAGGATATGGCCATCAAAAATGGAATTAGTGTTCTAGTATTCTTAGAAAGAGAGACCCTGTAGTCACTCTCTATCCCCCAACCCCTGCCATGAGAGAACACAAGATGGTTACCTTCAAACCAGGAAGTAGCACTCATCAGACACCACACCTGTTGGCACCTTGATCTTAGATTTCTAGACTCCAGAACTGTGAGAAATAAATGTTTTTTTGTTTTGTTTTGTTTTGTTTTGTATTGATTACAAATAAGATAAATTAGATGGAATATAATTTGATTGTTTGGTTTTATTCATCTTTCAGACCTTTGAATTTCAAACATTTTTTCAGGAACAACTTTCTTAAATGATTTTGTGAATGACTCCATAAAGAGTGCTCTTAGAAATAAACAGATGTGTCTGATTACTTTTCTGGAAATCAGATTCAGAGAAAACCTGAATCAGGCAATTAACAATAAAAGAGTATATTATTAAGGGAGTCAGTGGTTATCCCACTAATAATTCTTTTCTTGACAAAAAAAATTATATTTCATCTAATTTTTCTTATTTGCAAATACAAATTTCTCTGAGTTGGTCCATCTTAAAGTAAGGATATCATAGACAGTGGGTTGGTACTAAAAAGAAAATTATGCTAATTTTCCTCTGTGACTTCTTTGTCATGGCCTACTAAGCAGCAGTGTGGATGATTTTGACTTGGCTAGCAATGAGAGAGAGAAAATATGCCCAAGACCAGAGCTGAACATTTATTCACTTGGGACAGGGGAAGGTACAAGTATTGAACACATATACTAAGACCTGCCAACATTTTTCACTTACAAATTTCTGAACAGATGGGATTTCATCCTGGAATGAATAAAGAGGAAAAGGCCAAGCCAGTTTTGCCCCCCTGAGGTAAACGTGTGGCTTCCAGGAATGCCAGCAGGAACCAACCCTATGACTCCAAGCTCAAAATTCATATCTCAGGGGATTTCTGCACCAGCAAAGCCCGCCGAGGGTGAGTATTTTCTTGGGGGCAAGTTCACTGCCCTGAACTTGTTGGAGATTTGGAAGAAAAGATAGAGAAAAAAGTGGGGATACTGAGACTGTCAGAAAGAAAAGATTCTCAACTCAAACTTCACTCATTAAAAGTCATTTCAAATTGATTCGAGATATCTTTGCATTTCCCCCTACCTCCTTCCACTTAAACATATTGGAACACCAGAAGAGTCATTCAGGAACAAAGATTCCAGTTTCCCTGGATAATGCCTGTTCTGTGCATCATCTATCTGCTTCTTACACATCTCTGCAGGTTGTTGATTGCCCCTTGGTTCAGTAAACAAATGACAATTACATGGCCCCTACAGTTTGACATCATCATCTGCAAATGGCTTGCATTAAGATCCAAATCAGCCAAACTGGAGTCTGGAACATGTTCTTCTATAGGACCTCTCCTTCTATGCCAGATCTGACTTGAACTTGAGAAACCAGATCAACTGTGTGAGTGCTATTTCAGCTCAGATTTTCCTCTCCTTTGGAAAAAGCAGAGAATTGGAGGCACCATTCCCCCATTGTCCCAGTGCAGGAAATTGTGACTGTCAGTGATAGAGGGAACTCACAGACAATGTCTGCACAGGGATTAACGCCACTAATGCATGGTGGGCAAAATAGTCCAAGTCCAATAGCTGGGATTTATGAAGAGAAAGGGCCATTGGGGAGGGAGAAGACTGAAGAGTCTAGGAATCTGAGTTGTGTTTGAACTTTTCCCTTTAATAAGAATCTGTTTTTCTAAAACCCAACTCCCTCAAATTAGTTGGGTCATTGTTCCTTGGGAGTTTTATTTCTCCATGGGGAGAATTTCCAACACGCAGCATTACTTCTTTTCATCCCTAATTGTGATGCCTCCTGCTAATTGAAAGCTAGGCCTTGTGGTTTCCAGAACACTAATTTGTGATGGTAAAACCTTTACCCATCATAAATTATTTCATTGTTCAACAAGGATATAAAATAATTAATTGGCTATTTGGCAGATAAGTTTAGTGTTTGCAGGATCTGTTTTATAAGAAATTTTATTGATGAAAATGTGTCTAAAGCTTTAGCAATGCACTTGGCTTTAGCATTTGGCAGCAAGGAGACAAACTCTCAAAGCCAAAAACCTCCCCAGGGCATGAGGCAAAGTACAACTTTGCATCTATATTCCTGCTGTAGGTCATTAGGGTCTCCTTTTACAGACAATTGGCAAAAGGTTTCAGTGGCTGTTTTATGATCCGTTTTGATTTTGTATATGAGCAAATCTCACATTTCAGCTGTGAGACATACCCATGTTTTACCGCACTGCCCTTAAACGATTTTTCAAGAAGTTGCATTAAACTCTTAAAATTGACAAGAATAAATAGAGGCACCATAAATTTTTAAAGTTGAAGTCATAGGCATCACATGCTAACTTACTTATTGTTAGACTGCTGGGAATGGGGGGGTGTCTGAGGAATTTTTTTTGGACAGAGAAAAAAAAATAAATGGTCAAATTCATTGTCAGCAAAAGGACTCGACTGTCACCAAAGCTATGAATTTTAGGAAATTAAAATTCAGTACTGGGTCTGAGTGACATCAGTACAATCAGCCCAATCCTGCAAATCTCTCAGAAGGAAATCCCTACAGCAGATTGTCTGGTGATGGATAGACTCATATTTAAATTGACCGTGGGTGAAATGATACTGATGGGCTTCTTCATCCATCCTCAGTCCCTAGTACCACCATACCGAGCTGGTTCAGAGACACCCAGGAAGTGCTCATTAATGAAATTTGTGCTTTCCATAGGTGGTGCATTCTATTTCTAATTGAATAACAAGGAACGAAAAAAAAAATGGTAAAGTCAATATTTCCTTGTTGACTATGGGTCATTTGTAACAATGTGTGTTTAGAATAAATGTTTCCAAATTAAAATGTCAACTTCCATATGTGAATACACTCACAAAATTAGCCTGATAAGGGGGGAAAAATGCTGCTGGAAAAGAAGTAAACTATTCAAATAGGGCAAAGAAGGAGGTAACACATTTGTGAGTCCAATTTCCATTGTATTGAAATTAATACCAGAAGAATAACTAACAGAAATTGACTCTCAGGCATGGTCTCAACACATGTCTTTTGCTAACACAACTGAGTTCTGAATGCATTTCCACATAATTTCTTCCTGTCAAGAATTCATGACTTGGCTTTTAAGTGTTATCTTGAGACCAAAGTTGATTATAAGGTTTCAGGCCAGAAGCAATTTATTTAGAAGTTTTGAAAAATGATAACAATTTTTTTTAATCTCAGAAAAATAAAAAACAATGGAAAGTGCTGCTATTTCTAGTTCTTTACACACATACTGACCTTATATCTTCTTTATGGTAACATCAAAAGTTAGGGCCTCGGCTCCATCTGTTCCCCCTACTCAAATATTATATCCTTTTGTTCTCATATTTTGGAGATGCTCCTGGGTCTTACTGTCTTCTACATGCTAAAATATACCACTGTTTGTGTGCTTTTTACTCCCTTTATCAGGAATTTACTGAGCTTAAGAGAATTCTCCTTATGGGATGAAACATATATTAGGTTTTTATGCTAAAGCTATGAAATGATGAGACAGTGGTGTTGGAGAAATCTGTCAAGAAAGGAAAGTGTTCCTAGCCCCATTCCAATGATTTTAATGTATATAACTAGATATCATACAAATGAATTAGGAAACCATTTGATTTTAAGATAGACTGGAATACCTTACTTTTTTAATATTTACCAAGTTTAGCCTTTTTTTAATTTGTTCTTTTTAGTTATACATAACAGTAGAATGTATTTTGACATTATCACACATACATGGGTGTAACTTCCCATTCTTGTGGTTATATATGATGTGGAGTTACACTGGTCATATATTCATATATGAATATAGGAACGTTATGTCCAATTCATTCTACTGTATTTACTATTTCCATCACCCCTCCCTTCTCCCCATTACCCCTGTCCAATCTGGTTAACCTCTACTCCTCCTTCCCCACACACACAACCCCCACCTATTGTGAGTCAGCATTCACATATCAGGGGAAACATTCAGCCTTTGGTTTTTTTGGATTGGCTTATTTCACTTAGCACAATAGTCTCTAGTTCCATGCATTTACTGGCAAATGCCATAATTTCATTCTTCTTCATGGCTAAGTAATATTCCATTGTGTTTTATGTACCACATTTGGAATAGCTTCTTGGTGGCAAAACAAAGGGGGTTTTTTGGTGGAGGTCAGATATAGGTAACAGAGAGGGAGGGAGGGAGGGAAGGAGGGGAAAGAAGAAAGAAGGAAGGAAGGAAGGAAAATAAAAGAAGGAAAAGAGGGAAGGAGTGAGAAGGGGGAGGGGAGGGAGGGAAGGAAGAAAGAGAAAAGGAAGGCCTATGATAGGTTATATTAGACACTTGCAGAGAAGTAAACCAATAGGATAGGTAGGTAGAAAGATGATAGATGACAGACAGAAGTAGATTTATGGACAGATACCTGCATCTATCTCTATGTCTCTATCTACCAAGAGATTTAAGGAATCAGTCCATGCAGTTGTGTGGGTGCATTTTTTAAATCCTTTGGACCTACAGACAGGTGGAAACTCAATCAGAGTGTTATAATTTTGAGACAGAATTCCTTCCTGTGTGGGGAACCTCAGTCCTTGCTATTCAGATCTTCCTTGGTAGGATGAGGCCAACCCACATTATACTCTTTTACTTAAGGTCAACCAATGATAAATGTTAATCACAACAACAAAATACCTTCACAGCAGCACCTAGACTAGTATGTGATCGAACTGGACACCAGAGTCTGGCTCAGTTGGCACCTAAAATCAACTACCCATAAGTATTCCAAGATAACGACTAGGAAATAAAGTAAAAGATGGGGAAATGTGTATTGTGTGGGCTTTATAAATGAAGCTGAAGATGAAGGACAGGTGAGATGTTGCCCTTCTTCCACAATTAAAAAGTGACAAATTTCAGAGAAGACAGTGACCTATGAGGTAACCTTTAGAGTCACCTGATTTGAGACATGAAAGGAAACACATATGAATTAAAATTAAGGTTTTTCTCCAGGAATTTCTCAGCCAAGAACTATGGTCCAGGCAATCACTCTTATTTTCATCAATCTCAAAGAAAGTTTCTTTCTTGTAGCTGTGCTGCTGAGAGAATTCTCTGGGGCACATAGACAGCCTCTGAGCGGGCTTTTCCCATTGCATCTGAGGGAGGGGAACAGCAGTGCTGTAGCTTTCCCCAGACCCACACACATTAATCATTTTAATGAAGTAGAGCCAGTCATCTTGGTCAAACCAATGGTCAATCAACTTCAAAACATCAGGACAGGGTGTTGGATGGAGTTGGTCTTGTTCTAGTGAGTAAAGCAACTTGACTTACTCACTTAGGAAAAAAGTTTGAAGTGTGCTCAGTCTTAGTCATACGCTGCTTAGGTGGGGGTTTCTTTTTCAACTTCTCTTCAAAAGGGACACTATTTCCAAAAATGTAGGAGGCATGTGAGTCAATGACACCAGCCCCTGAATAAATTGTAGCACTGATCTTTCTATGAGTAAAATATTATAAATTCAAATAACCTCTTCAGAGCATCTAAGGTACATGGGAAATGAATCATAAAATGGAATTGCAGCCCCTGAGTTGTAGTGAAATTAAAAAAAAAAAAATTAACTCGTTAATTAGTAAGAAGGTAAACTTTAAAAATCTGAGTTAATATTTTGAAAGGCAATATTATGGTTTTCAAGTTCTTTCAAGTCTAATGACTTCAAAGTATTGCTTAATCCAGTTCTTTGGTGAAGGCATTTTTTTTTTTTAATGCATTAGGATAAAGTGGAATCATGTGTGTGGAGAGGAAAGCTACTCTGGCAAAGTGATGTATTGCAATTTAATTACTTCGTGTTTTTTGTTGCTGTTTATTGGCTCATTAGCAAACAAATGATTAGGAAACTTTCTATTAAAGCAAATATTAACATTTTTAAAAGGATGTTTTTCATATTATTGTTTCTCTTTGTGCATGTTGGATTGTACTTCATGATTTTAAGTTAAATCAAAATTGGAATTAATTTTCCTCATAAGAGGACAGCTTGGTGTTTCTAAACTCTGTGGCTTTATCCCCCAGGGACACATGATAGACTTTTGTAATTTCACAGGGGCAGAGCCCATCCTGGAAACAGCCTCTTTACCCCCATCTCTCCCACCTAGGACTGCTCCCCCGCCCCCATATACACATGACCTGGCAAAGAGGGGAAGGGAAGTTGGAGGCTGTGCTAAGGCAAGTGACGCTGCCCTACAGGGACCTCTCCTAAGAGGTGATGACATACCAGAGAGTGGGGGGGGAAAGAGGGGTATTTACTTATTGCACAATTTATAACCTCATTTGTCCTCAGTGACCCGACCCTAACAGGACTTCAGATGGCAAGGTTTCATGAATCCTGTGGATCTGGAAATGAAGGATTTTTGCACCCAAGGAGTTTAACAAGCACCTCTTAACCAAGCCTCAGAGGCAAGCACTACCTATGACCCCAAGCCTAACCAAATATGAGATCTACACTCTACAGTGGTATAGTGTGTCCAGAGGACCAACAGATCATAGCCCATGAATGACCTGGACCACATAACCATGAATTCTGGTACAATCCAAGAGACAGAGAGAAAAACAGAACTAAAAGAGACTGGTCTATGATATCCCTGCACTTTAGCAAATGGCAGGCACCTTAAAGGATTTGTTTTAATTCAGGGGAAAAAAAGGAACATGTCAACACCTTGAATATTACATGTCATTTCATACCTGTTGCACATTAATATACCTTAATGTGTTTGCAAACAGTTGTATTCTTCCAAAATAATCCAGTTGCTAAGACAACCTTTTCTCCTCTACAATCAACCTACCAAGAGAATTTATTTGGATTTTTCCAGTTTTTCCACTAAAGTCTTTTTTTTCTGTGCCAGGATCCAATAAAGGATCCATAATTCATATAGTTGTCATGTCTTCTTGGTTTTTCCCAATATTTGACTCTTCCTTCATCTTTCCTTGTTTCTCATCATCTTGATACTTTGGATAAGTTTGGGTCCATTTTTAAAGACTACTCCTCAATTTCAGTTTGTCTGATATTTTCTTATGATTGAGGTTGTACTTTTTTTTGTTTTTGTTTTTGTTTTTGTTTTTGGAAAAGTACCACATTGGTGATTTTCCTATATCCATAAGTCTTATTACTGGTTGTTCTAGTTTGGACCTGGACTGCCCCTAACGGCCTGTGTGTAATTGTTCCCATCTTGGTGCTATTGCAAAGTGTGGAAACATTAAGACGTGGGGAAAGGTGTCTTCAGTTTATTTGGGGGTATATCCCCGAAAAAAATGGTGGGACCCCAGTCTCTTTCTTTCCCTTTCCAGCTCTTAGGGGAGGGGGTTTGCTCTGATATATGGCATGATGTGCTACCTCATCACAGACCCAAAGCAACAGGGCCCACTGAATCATGAACTAAAAACTCTATAACTGAGTGACAATGAACCTTTTCTCTTTGTAAGTAGATTATCTCATGTATTTGTTACAGTGATAGAAAGCTGACTGATACACTAATCACGTTAACCTCGATCATTTGATGGAGGTCTGCCAGGTTTCCCCAACTATAAGTCACTAAATTTTTCCTTTGTAATAAAAAAAAAAAAGTCCTTGGGAAAGATATTTATATTTCAGGCTGTACAAATATTCTTTCTTTTTTTATTAAATATTTTTTTAGTTGTAGTTGGACACAACAACTTTATTTTATTTAAATGGTGCGCTGAGGATCAAACCCAGGGCCTCACACATGTGAAATGAGCACTCTACCGCTGAGCCATAGCCCCAGCCCCTGTATAAATATTCTTTCAAACATTTACTCATTAATTTTAAGATCCATCAATGGTCCTTGTCTACAACAATTATTACTACAGTCTCTACCTAATGTCTGTTTCCCTCATTCATCCCTTCTGTGTTCACTAATTAGAACTCTTCTATAAAGAGGAGCGGCATCTTCTCCATGTTTTTATCTGTTTAATTAATTTATATCAGTCTGGATTTGCAAATATTTATCTTACTCTTTGAACTGTAAGACTAATTATTTCACCACTCAAATTATTCTGGCTTTGTCCATCTGGATTTCCCTTGTTTAATCCCTAAGTCCTTTCAACATAGTCCCATTCTCTTTTGAGTACTTCTTTGCTTTCAAGCTCCATAATATATTCCATGCTTATCTTATATTTTTTCTTGTCCCAATCCCTAAAATCAGCCACTTCCCAAGGATCCCCTGTTCCTTTTACTGAATAATGATATTTAGAAACTAAGAGCTGAAACTGGTTTCCCTTTTATAACAAAGTTCAGAATGTTACTTCTCAGTCTTTAAATATCATCATTTGCACCATTTGGAACATTCCTATTTTGTAAAATTCTTCTTTCCTTCTCCCCTGCCAACTATATTTACCATTTATTCAGTTGAAAGAAGGGGCACTTGGAGCTGAGCATGGTGGTACATACCTGTAATCCCAACAGCTTGGGAAGCTGAGTTAGGAGGATCTCTTAGAGTTCAAAACCAGCCTCAGCAATTTAGCAAGGCCCTAAGCAATTTAGTGAGACCCTGTCTCTTAATAAAATATTAAAAGGGGCTTGGAATGTGGCTCAGTGTTTAAGCACCCCTGGGTTCAATTCCCAGTACCAAAGGCAGGGGCTACACTGAGTAATAAAATAGTGAAGAAAAAAAGACTCAGTCCTAGCCCTTACATGAGGCTTACAAGACCACTAGAGAAGCTAGGCTAGAAATAAGAAATTGGAATGCAACATGGTGAGTCCTGAGATGTAGTGCGTCAATTTCACATAAAAGTAGCACACAACTTAGATTTGGATGACGTGGAGGTAGGAGGGGAAGAACAGCTTCTAGGAATAAATCCTATCTATGCCAAAATCTGAAATATGAATAGCAGTTTGTCTCAAAAAGAGTAGTGGGGTAGAAAGTGTAGAAAGAAAAATTCTAGGCAGGAATAAAAGTGTTCGCAAAACAGAACATATCTCAATGGGGACCTGGGAAAAGTTAGCAAACTCCAAGAACAGTGTTGACCATGGAGAAGTATCAAAGGATTCAGCTAGAAGGCAAGCTGGAGCCAGATAGCAATGGGCTTTGTTACACTGATTCAAATGTCTGCACTTATTCTAAGATCCACCAAAAGCCACAAGAACATTTTTAAGCAGGAAAGTGGCATGATCAGATTTATACTACAGACAGATCACTCAGGCTAACCTGTGAAACATGGATTCAGGGGAACACAGCCAGCAACTGTTTTAGCAATTAGGTGACATGATGTAACAGAGAATGAAGACAAGTGAATAGATTCTAGAAATACTTCGCAGGTGAAATCAGCAGAACAGGATGATTTATTGAATGGGAGTGAGGAGAAGGGAGCAGAATCCACAGGAGAATACAGACTAATTGTGCTGTTGGATATCCCTCCATTTGCCTTTGTCTGATCGTTGCCCCTGGACCGGTTTCAGGTGATGGATTTTCTGCCGGAATATGACTTCGCTCATCTCTGTCCTTCATCAGGACGCACATGAGTTCAATTGGTCCCATTTTTAGGGCTGTTAACTCTAATCACTTAGTTAAGTTGGTGTTTGCCAAATTCCTCTGCTCTAAAGGTTCCTTTTATAACTCTCTCATTAATAATCTGTGGGAAGATGCTCTGAGACTAAGTATCCATGGCATTAGTTTCCATTGATGTTTCCTGACCAAATCAATTAGTTTTATGATGGTGGGAAAATTTGGGCTTTGTAATTCTGTCATTCCTTCTATTTTCATTAATTTTTAATCTGATCGATTGTAGATTACAAATACATGAGCACAAAAATAAAGCTGCTCCCTCATTTTATTTACTTTTTATATTTTTCAGTATCACAGACTCAATTATTTTATTCAATGTACTTAATTATTTTATTCACCTGATTACTATCAGTTATTGTGATACTCAAATTTTCCCTGATTTAACTGGTAGAAGCCCCTGCAAACTAGTTCCATGTGCCACTTTCTAGTTTCCTCACACAAAAGACTCATTATTTACTTTCCCAGCTCCAGGCCCAGATCGCAATACTCCATTTGACCCTGTTTCCTTTAAGAAAGGAACAGTATTTAGAAACCCAGATCAGAACACGAGGTCCGCTTAATCATTTTGAACTATGAGAAGCCCAGTCTCTTTGAACATTTACTTTGGGGAATCCACTGAAGACTAGGGGAAAGGTGCATATCCCAGAGAATTTGAATTGGCACTTGCCGAGAATCTGGAGACATTACCTAACAAGAATATCTTAGACTAAATTCATGGCTATATACTTAGGCCCACCAAAGTAATAACATTCAAAGAAATAACTGTCTCTTTCCCCAACTTATGAAACCAACTTTCTCATTTAGGATCATATCGAGGTATTGGGCTTCATTAATTGCTGACTGGTCATTATATTCTACAGTGCCCTTGCAGGCACAAAATACTCCACAGTCTGGTCCTCTAAATTCAGGAAAGGGAAACTGTTTTAGTCAGCTTTTTCGCAGCTGTGACTAAATGAACAACTGTAGAGGAGAAAAAGTTTATTTGAGGGCTCACGGTTTCAGAGGTCTCAGTCCATAGAGGGCCGGCTCCATTTCTCAGGGCTCAAGGTGAGGCAGGACAACGTGGTGGAAGAGTGTGGCAGAGGGAAGCACCTCGCGTGATGATCGGGAAGCTGAGAGAGAGAGAGTCTCCACACTCCAGATACAAATATATACCCCAAGGCCACGCCCCCTATGAACCACTTCCTCCAGGCACACCCCACCTGCCGCCAGTTACCACTCAGTTAAGCATCAGGGATTAATTCACTGATTAGGTGAAGGACATAACCCAATCACTTCTCCTCTGACTTTCTTGCATGGTCTCACACATCCCATCCAAACCATAACAGAAACCATCTGGGCCCAACAGAGCTCTTCTTAGCAGTCCCTCTCCCTGGTTATTACTTATTACTCTTAATTAAGAGTAATGCTGGTATGGTATTGTTTATTACTCTTAATTAAGGGGAGCTATTTTTATCAAGGCTGTCCATAGGCTTAAACTTTCAGATACTATGTTTTATTTGAAATTGGTATCTTTTTGAGCAGCTTTGAAGTTTTCTGTGGACGGCCTCTCTTTCTCTGAGCAAAGTTTCTGAGCAGTCTTCTGGGCGCTCAGTAGAATGGTTGCCTCTGGTCTTATTGGCTTCCCTCTTCTTGTCTATAATTGAGCTGGTGTCATGGCTTTTAGGGCCCCAGTATTTTCTGTTTGTCACACTCAAGGTACAATCACCATCTTTCAGTAGGGGCTGGGTGGAAGAAGGGAGCCGCTGACCTCTCAGCACACTCACCATGAATTTAGCCTCTTTAACTCAGAGGTGGAGGGAATGAGAAAGGCTGTTGGCCTGCCCTTCTCAGTAAGACACCAGCTCACATGATGGGAAGCTGAGTGGGGGAGGAGCCATTGCATTTTTTAGCCACATCTGTCCAGAATTAAGCTTCCACCTAGTAAATGCGGGTGTGGAGGGGAGCAGGTCACTCACATGCCATGGACTTTCATTGTTCTCAGTTTAACAGATTTTCTTGACTAAATAGTTCTTCATTTGATATGTATCCTTATGACAATTACCAAGAGACTTTAAATGGCTGGGATTTTCGCCAGTTGTGGTGGTTTCTCTGGAGAATATGTCCATAGAGCTTATGCTTCTATCTCCAAATTGGAACTCCCATTACCTTTTAATTTGATGTTATTCATTTGACATAGAAAAAGTTCTACATTTTTATAGACTCAGATCTATACATCTTTTCTTTTGGTATTTATTTTTACTGTTTTCATGCTTAGAAATCCATCTCTATCAGAAATTAAGCATATATCATTTCTTTTTTATGTTTTCCTAATTTTTTATGCACCACAATTTACATTGATATGCAATATTTGATTGCAATCTAAATTAACTTTTCTTCAAATTGTAAATATTCTAAAACTGTTTGTTGAACAAACTATTACTCCCTCCATTTCTTTCATTATTTTCATCACTTACAGAGTTATTACATATATGGAGGTCTGTTAATCTATCTATACTATTTTATATACCACAGTTTCAGTTATTTTATTTTTATGTTTTAAAATCAAAAGTTTTGAATTTTCAAAATTATCTTAGCTATTTAAGTTAATTTATTCTTTCAGGTGAACTTTAGAATTATTTTGCTCACTCACAAAATTGCAAGCAATTTTGACTGGAATGTTATAACCATTAAATTAATTTGCAAGGGCCAATGTTTTGCAATATTCAGTCATTCCACAAAGGAACCATAGTATGCCTTTCAATTAATTTAAGCCATCATTTTAATCTCTCAGAAAATTTGAAACTATTTTCCTAAAAGTCTAATATATTTATTGATAAAGTTAATTTTCATTTTTTCAAATATTTGTTTTGTTTTTCAATTGACAACATATTAAATGATTATGTCTATAATGTAACTGTATGATACCATTTACCTTTGGAACTCTTATGAATTTAATAATTTTAATAATTTTAGTTCTCTTGGGCTGTTGAGTTGTGAAATTAAACTAAAGGCAAATAATGATTATTTTCCATCCTTGCTGCTATCGTCATCTTCAAAAACAATATAATTCACCATCATCTTATTTGTAATGTGGGGTATAGAATTGAAGTATTTTGCAGATAATTGAGATCAAAAATTCATTTATTTAAAATAGCCAATAAAATGCTATATGATTTTAACATTTGAATTACACAGGCAATGTAATCTGGGCCCCCAGCAATCAAGTTTTCATCCACATATACAGACCCCAGCATGCCATAAAGCAACCCTCCCCCAATGCAAATGAAGAAAACAGCTGGAAACCATTTTCATGCAAATCTAATTTTTTTTTTTTTTGAGAGCTTTGGTGTGCATTATCCATGTTGTCCAGGCATCTGCAACAAAAATTTAAGGTCAGACAGGCCTTCTAGGGACTCTTCCTCTTGCCAAAAATTGTGTGTGTGTGCTTGAGGTATAGAACCCAATTTAATATTAGCCAGAGTAAAATGTAATTAGGAGGATTGCCTAACTGGAAAGAAAATACCAACTGTATTCCAGGATGTAGTATTCAAAGTATCTAATATTTTAGAATGAAGAACCTCCCTTTACTTCTAGGGTCAGGATAATATTACAGCAAGGGACTTGTACTCTTTCAAATCAGGCAAACTGGGACTTGGACCTCAGCCCTGCCACTTACTAGCTCTGTGACCTTAGGCAGTATACTCATATTGTCAAGATTAGGTTCAATTCTAACCACAAAGATCTGTGTCCTAAACTAGATTACTTCATTTCTCTCTCACAAAAGTCTGGACTTTGTTGATAAGAGATTGGCACAAAGGTTCAATCTTATGTCATTAAAGTCAACTTTACCCTCTAAGGGCATGGTCCTCTTCCTCATGGTTCATCACACAATCCTCTCATTCATATCCCTATAATATCCCTAATGCAAAGGGGGACAGTAAAGCATCATGTTCCTGAATGCCTCCTTTCTGTTAATCAAAAACTCAGCCAATTTAAGAGAACAATGAGAGCAAGCCTGCACAAGAGCATCCAGATACATATTATCATGAATGACCATGGCTTTCTCTTATGTTGAAGTACAATGGCACATAGGAAATGAAGGTAAGTTGGTGTTATCTGTAGAAAGTGACTTTCTTGCATGTACAGTGGAATAGTTGCTCCTTGGGATGATGGTTAGATGAGCAAACTAAGCAAGCTAATACTGATGATGTCCCTGCTTCTGCAACCTATCACATAAACCCCCTCTCTCTGTGGGAATGGGCACAGAACTGTGGGAAGAACACTTGTCATTCATTCAGCCAGCAGTCACCGGACAAGACACCAAGAGGGAGAAAAGGCTCTGTTTGGCAAAGCACTTTGACCAACAAGAGGTACCATTTATTCAGTCTATTGCCATTGAACTCGTCTTGGAATAGTCATTGATCTCTTGTAAACTTTCCCTAGTAAATCATATGCTTCCAGTACTTCCAGGGCACTTTCTTTGGCTTGTCTACAACCTACCCCACTGCCCTGGCACAATTGAGCTGTGGATGTTACAATCCCATTGAGCAGAACATAGCCTTATGTCAACACCTAAATGCATGAAAAGCTGGGAAGGGTACCCTTTATCCTAAGTAGTCAGCCAAAAATCAAAGAATCTATTTGGAAAGAAGAAAACAATGGATATGTATAGACACCTATGTTTTTTCATCATTATACTTCTGTTTGCCTCAGTTTCGTAGTCTGTAAAGTGTGTTGCCGCCTGAAGTGATGGCCGCTTGGAGCAACAAAGCCGCGGGAATAAGTTCAGAGGCAGACTGGAAACAAACAAGCTCTTTATTTTGCCAGCTTCTCTCTCCAGCTCTAACAACACCCTGACATGCCGTCCATGCTCCTCCAACAACCACAAAATGGCCCCGATGACGACCCACAATTCCCCGGGCCAAGTCTCGTGAGATCATGCAAATGGCGCTGACCCAATCCGCAATGTCCCGGGCCAAGTCTCACGAGATCATGGAAGGTGGTGGTAATGCTTATGGCTCACAGCTAACCGCAATCTTAGCTATCTCCTTTATTAGGGCTCCTGCATTTCCCCCCCCCTTTTTGTTTTTAAAAGAGGGGATGCTCTAGGATGTCCATGTGCAACCAACATTCTTACCCATCATCGGATAATCAAGGCTGTGCCCTTGACTCCTGTCTTAGGTTGATATGTCGGCCACATGAGACTGTCCCGTGCGACTGTGCCTGTCTTAGGTTGTCCCCCTCTGGGGATCTTACCCGTCATTGGCTACCAGCCATCCAATGGAGCCCTTCAGGATCAACTGTGTATGGTGACTAACAGCCGTCCAATTGTGGGGAGATGCTGCGGCTTTAAGGCGATAAGCCTTCTGCTGACAAGCCAAGTTGCATAGCATATCAAATTCGTTAATCAAATCAGCTGCCCTGAGTTCTATCAAGTAACACACTGAGTTCTCTAGACAAATACCCACAAAGCATTGTTCCGTAAAATCCCAAACAATGAAAGATCAAAATGTCCACTTGTTATAACACGTTGATCTAGGAGGCCCCATGCATGCAGAGCAGAGGCCACACTGTTGGTGAGGTTGTTTGATGCTTGAGCAGCAGGGATGCTTGCAACTGTAGCAGCAGCTGTCTTTTTTATGTCTAGACAATGCCACCGGCAAATCTTCAGGGCCCGCTACCTAGAAACTCAAGCATCAATTATTAAAGGAAAGGCAGTGCTATTCCAGCACTGAGGCAAGAGGCGAGTTGTCAAACTAAAAAATAGAATTATTAGATTACAAGATTAAAGTTGATTTCTGCTCACACACATTGCTGCTTGAGCTCCCACAAACATAAGCTGGCAAAATATCATATTCAGAACAAAACACAGAAAGACTGAGGGTATTTACTGCATTAAAGATAGATTAAAGAAAAGCTAAAGGCACTTTGGAAAAATAATTTGTTAGCTGGAATCCTCGAGTCTCTGCATACACAGCAATCTTTTACCTGTTGAAATAATTCAAATTAATCAGCTATTAAACAAATGAAGTTAATAATAAATAAACAATCCTATGTCAAAACACCAAAATATCAGGTTATACAGCACTAGTCATATTCTTCACTAAAGAGAAGTCCCAGGGACACCTATAAATCAAAATTGAAAGTACCTTCACTTATAAAATTATTTACCTAAATTAAATACTCTTAAGCTAAAGTGAATTAAAGTTATTTGGATCCATATATATATTTTTTCATAAGCGCTTTGTTATTTGTGACATCACACTGGACAGACGCACAAACATACAAACATATATTTGTGACGTCACATTAACATAAAATGTAGACAAATGTACAGACATAAAGACATGTATAAAAAGAAAAAAAAATACAATTGTGTGCACACTAAAGAGAGATCTCTTTGTCCCGGCCGGGAGGAATGACACTTAAGTTGTGAAATATTTTGAAGGACTCTTTTGAGGGAATCATTCCATACATTCATCTTGGTCCTCTTGATTTTGTACATTTTTTTATTAATCTTGATTCCTCAACAACTTCATCTTGATCCTTTTGATGTGGTACCTGCTTTATTAATCTAGATGGTATCCATATTGGAGAGGATTTGTGCTTTGGAAAAACACAAACAGCTCCTCTCCCCCAAATTAATACTGGATCTGGACCCTTCCATGTACCTGAAAGAACATCCTTCCAGTAAACCAAAGGTTTATGTTGTTGGTGTGGGTTCCAGTGTCTGTCTCCAGCAGAATAACCATTAGAGTCTAAAGTTAAAAAATTTAAGGTAAACAAGGCAACTGCCAATCTGTCCCTAGGACTTTTCCAATTTTCTTCTTTTTGTTTTACTAACATAATTTTCAGTGTGTGGTTTGCTCTTTCAATAATGCCCTGACCCTGAGGATTGTATGGGATGCCTGTTTTATGGGATATATTGAATTTTGCGCAAAACTATTTGAAAGATGAGGACGTATATGCAGGGCCATTATCTGTTTTAAGCATTTTGGGGATGCCCAATGCAGCAAAAGCTTGCAAACAATGAGATGTAACATCTTTAACTTTTTTTCCAGAATGTAAGGAAGCAAAAAATCATGCCTGAGTATGTATTTATGGTCACATGAATAAATCGCAATTTTTCAAAACTTGGCTCATGAGTAACATCCATCTGCCACAAATGATTGGGCATTAATCCTCTAGGGTTAACACCATAATGAGGATTGGGCAAATGTGTCATACAAGATTTACAATCTTTTACAATTATTCTGGCTTGCTCCTTTGTGATTTTAAACCTATGCTGCAAGGTGGTGCTATTGACGTGAAACTGGGAATGAAATAAAGTAGCTTGCTGGAGTGCTGAAAGTATAAAGATTGTTTGGGTAAGGTCATCAGCCTTTTGATTACCTTCATGGAGGGGACCAGGCAAGTTGGTATGTGCTCTAATATGGCCTACTAATAGAGGTTCTTTTCTTGCCCACAAAAGTTTTTGTATTTGATAAAAAAATTTAAAGGCTGGAGTATGAGGTGCTATTGGTCCTCCTAGCTCTAATTTTGGGACGGCATGTACAATATAGTGGCTATCTGAAAAAATGTTCATGGGCTGCTCTCTAAAATTTTCCAGAGCTCTTACCACAGCTTCCAGTTCCTCTAATTGAGCTGATTTGTGTGCAGTTATGTAAGTCATATTTTCTTTTTTAGTGACTACTGCAGAAGTACCATTTGAGGACCCATCTGTAAATACATTTAATGCCTTAGAAATAGGTTGATTTTTTATTACCTTTGGAAATATATTAGGATGATTAATACAAAAAGATAATATAGGAGACTTAGGAAGATGATTATCAAAATTTGCATAAGTAGAGCATCTAGCTATAGCCCAATCATTATCATTGAAGCATAAATATTCAATCTGTGATGATAAATAGGGAGTAATAATAGTAGCAGGGTGAATACCAAATATTTTAGTAGAAGTCTTAAGTCCTTGAAGAATAAGTTTAGCCACCATGGAGGTATAAGACTCAATTATACTTTTAGGAGAGATGGGCAAATGTATCCATAATAAAGGCCCTTGTTGCCAAAATACTCCTGTGGGTGTATATTGTGAAGAAATAATAATCAATATCAGCGGTTGAGTTAAATCAAATCTATCACAATGAGCTTCTTCGATGGCTTTTTCTACTAACTTTAAAGCTTTCCTAGCATCAGGAGTCAATGTTCACGGTGAAGATGGATCGGGGTCCCCGCGAAGGATGTCAGATAAAGGTTTTAGTTGGCCAGTAGTGAGGTTTAGTGTAGGGTGAAGCCAATTAATGTCTCCTAGTAGTTTTTGGAAATCATTGAGGGTGGTGAAATGTTCTTTATTTATTAAAATTTTGGGGGGTCTAACAAATGTATCCATGATTATAAATCCTAAATATAATATGGGTGATCTGGTTTGAACTTTTTCTTCTGCTATATATAATCCATATTTTTTTAAATTTTCTGCCACGTCACTGAATATATTAAATAAGATTTTTTGATTAGGGTGGGCCAGTAAAACATTATCCATGTAATGTAGACACATGAGGTTTGGATATTTATTTTTAATGGGTTGGATTGCTTTGTCCACATATATTTGGCATATGGTGGGGCTATTAGCCATTCCCTGCAGTAGCACTTTCCATTGATATCTTTTATCAGGGCCATTATTATTGATAGAAGGAACTGAAAAAGCAAACCTGGGGGCATCGAGAGGATGTAGGGGAATGGAAAAGAAACAATCCTTTATATCAAGAGTAATAAGATGGAAATTTTTTGGAATAGCTACAGGATTAGGAAGTCCAGGTTGAGTAGGGCCCATGATTTGCTTGGTTTTATTAATTTCTCTAAGATCATGTAACAATCGCCATTTTCCTGATTTTTTCTTGATCACAAATATGGGGAAATTCCAGGGAGAGGTGGAAGGTTCTATATGTCCTTCTTCTAGTTGTTCCTGAACTAGTAGGTGGGCCGCTTGTAATTTCTCTTTAGATAGGGGCCACTGAGGAACCCACACTTGCTTATCAGAAAGCCATGGTATTTTCAAAATTATTTTCTCAGTGGCCCCGAAAAAGAAAATCTTTTTCCTTTATGATAATGATTACTTTTAGGGTTAAGATTACTCTGTACTTTTTGATAATGATTTCTTTTAGGGTTACGATTACCCTGTAGATTTTCACATTTAACACCTGCAGGCTTGGTTGCAAGGTGTACTCCCATTTGTTGCAAAATATCTCTTCCCCATAAAGTAACCGGTAGGTTAGGTAAAACATAAGGCTGAAATGTTCCTTTATGCCCTTCATCATCCTCCCATTTTAAAATTACTGCACTTTTCTCTGGGAGGTTATTATATCCCAAGCCTCTTAAACTGGTTGAAGCTTTTTGCAGAGGCCAGTGTTTGGGCCATTGCCATAGATTAATGATGGAAGAGTCAGCTCCAGTATCTATCAGTCCTTCCATCTCTATTCCTTGGATTTTTATTTTACACATAGGCCTCCTTGAATAATCCCAAACCCAGCAAGCCATAGCTCCCAAGTCAGTGGAACAAAATCCTCTATTGTTCCTTTTTTGAGTCATACTCATTTTAAATGAATTATGTAAATTGGGAAGGAGAAGCAACTGAGCAATTCTATCTCCTTGATTAACAGAACTTATACTTTGGGGTGAGCTAAGCAATATTTTTATTTCCCCTTTGTAGTCTGAGTTTATTATACCTGGGGTCACTTGCAAACCTAATAAGATTTTAGGACTTTGCCTGAGAATAAGTCCTGTAGTCCCTGAGGGAAGAGGTCCCCTGACTCCTGTGGGAATCAGTTGAACCCCCATTTCAGGTGTTAACACTATTGGGGCGGTGGAACAGAGGTCTAATAGTGCATTTCCTCCTGTTCCTCTGGCGAGGGAGTGGATGGGTAGTAGGGATTGTGTCGGGGAAGCATCTGAGTGGATGCTTGAGGATACTCCTCCTCCAATGCCTCGTACATTTGTGGGCCCTGGGGCATTGGGCCCATGCCCCGTTTTTTTTATTCCTGGACAAATGATTTCCATAGATGTCAAATTTTGAATGGCATTTATTGGCCCAATGATTTCCCTTTTTACACCTGGGGCAGCGGCCTGGGGCACAGTATGAGCTTGGTCTTATTTCTCTTTGGGGATTTTGCCCAGAATAGCCTGATTGATTATGATAATTTTGCCTGGAATATCCTGATTGATTATAATGTCTAGGTTGAGCCTTTGTGAAATTTTGAGGGGAAGCACCTCTCATTGAGGCTTCAATCACATTTCCTGTGACAAAGGCGTCATTTATATCTTTACATAGTTGTATATATACGGAAAGATCCTTTTTATTTTTCCGTGGACTGATGGCTTCCTGGCAGTATTTATTAGCATTTTCATATGCTAATTGAACAACTAATGGCATAGCTTGATCAACATCTGCAAACACTCTACCTGCAGTTCTCAAAAGTCGATTAGCAAAGTCAGCATATGACTCATTAGGTCCTTGAATCACTTTTGACAAGCTACCTTGTAGATCCCCAGGTCCTTGTACAGTTTTCCATGCCTCTAAGGCAGCTGCGTTTATCTGAGCATATACACCTGGGTCATAATATTTTTGAGCCTGTAAGTCTGCGAATTGCCCTTCTCCTGTGAGCATTTCTATATTATGGTCTCCAAATCCTGCAGCTGCATTTCTTTTAGCCGTTTTCTATACAAAGTTCTTGGAATTGCGATCGCCAAACCAAGTATTGCCCCCCGCTTAATGCTGCTTTACATAGACTTTTCCAGTCTGAGGGGGTTAAACTAAAGATGTTAAGGGACTCCAGCATACTCAACGTGAAAGGAGCTTGGGGCCCATAAGTCATTACTGCCTCTTTGAGATTTTTTATTGTTTTGAAATCTACTGACTGATGGACCCTCTGTCCATTTTTCTTTTCAAATGCTGGCAGTTCCCAATGTATCTGTGAGTTACCCTCGAGAGCACATAAGCACTCAGAAAGACTTTTTATTTCTGTTTCTAGGGTATGCAAATGCCTAGTAATACCCTTCATATTTTCTCTAATGGATTCCACCCATAGGGGAGTAGAGGACATAAGTGGTTCCTCTACTTGGCGGTCCTTTTTCTTGGTCTTTTTTAGTTTCTTTTTCCTCATTTTCTCAGGATCACTTTTACTAGATTCCTCACTACTGCTAATTTCACTGACAGCAATATCCTGAGTCCCAAGTTCCATGAAGAGCAAGTATTCTTAAGCTATCTCCAATAACTCCCAAATAGCTCTAATAGCTTGGATTTTTGTCATTTTGGGGACTCTTCTAATACTCTCTTTACTGGTCTTAGTTGACCCAGTGGAAGCTATGCTTTTTTGATCACTTTCACTTTTTTCTAAATCCTCCTCACTGACAACGGAGTCAGGTATATCAAAGAGTCTTTCCATAGCCTCTATCACTTGGGATTCAGTTATATTCGAACCCATCTTTAGAGACCTTTCAGTTCTTACCTGTCTGCTCCGAAGTCCCCGTACAGGCCGCCACCTGTTGCCGCCTGAAGCGATGGCCACTTGGAGCAACAAAGCTGCGGGAATAAGTTCAGAGGCAGACTGGAAACAAACAGGCTCTTTATTTTGCCAGCTTCTCTCTCCGGCTCTAACAACACCCTGACACGTCGTCCATGCTCCTCCAACAACCACAAAATGGCCCCGACGACGACCCACAATCCCCCGGCCAAGTCTCGTGAGATCATGCAAATGGCGCTGACCCGATCCGCAATGTCCCGGGCCAAGTCTCAGGAGACCATGGAAGGTGGTAATGCTTATGGCTCACAGCTAACCGCAATCTTAGCTATCTCCTTTATTAGGGCTCCTGCAAAAGTGAGCATAGTAATAATAATTACCTTAAAGTATTAATTTAACTGAAGAAATATCTGTGAGATGTTTAACCTAATATCATACACAAAAGTCACACATTGAATTTTTATAATTGCTCAAAACATCACCTCAGTAATACACTTATTGATCTCTAGTATAAATAATGTGTTTTTATAATAGATATGAATTATGTGAGGCAACACTGTGAGTATCAGAACATTACAACAATAGGCAATGGTTTGTGTTGTACAAACTCACAACTATATTCAGTGAACAATTTAACATCTCATATGTCGGGACTCTTGCCTTTGGTCACAAGTAAGTGGCCACTGAAATCTGAATCCCCAAAGCCCTACTTCATATTCCAAACTGCTTTATCCTTTCCTTCCACTGGGACAGATACTGAGTGTTGGCCAAAGAACTTGAACAAATTGAAACATAAAAATTTCCCACTAAAATACTAAACTCAGCAAGGGTATCAGGAAATTCTGCATCTATAGCCCACACCTCAGAGTGTTGACTAAGATATTGTTGCTGTTTAATTACAGTCTTGGAAGAGGTAGTCATTGAATTGACCAGATTTAAATTTTAAACTTTGTCTTATCTCCAGAGGTGATGCATTCAATCCTCACACTCTTTCAGTAAAAAGAAAAAAAAAAACACATGATAAAAAACAAAACAGTGTGATCATATAAAATTTTGATTTCAGTTGCTCATTCTATTATAGAGAAAAGGTTGATGTTATCGTCTATGATAAAAATATTTAAGCATAATTTTATTGAATTTAAAATGTAATAATTAAGAACTTGGAATTTGAGTTTCTGTGAAAGATGTGATTCTTTTGTAGATCACAGGGCTAAATTCTCGCCTAAGAGGAATGAGCTTCTTTTGCCACAGAAGGGAAAATTTGGATGAAACTCTCATGTTCTGGTCCAATAGCTGACTGGATCCTTCTAGTGGGGAGGACCAAGGGATTCTCTAAGTCTCTGGAGAGGTTTAGAAATGATGGACATGAGAAAAAAACTGGAAGGGGAGAAAAGTGCTGCATTATGATGCCTCCAAGACTGAGCATTTGCTTCTGGGTTTTTTTTCAGGTGGAAACCACATTCTTATTTTCCATCTCATTCTTTTCATCCATCTATATCTTTCTTGCCAAATTTCACTTAAGATTCACTTTTCATGATTAAATGGTACAAGCATCATAGTAGCAGTATGTAGAGAAGAAGGAGTATGGAGTATTTATTAAACCCTATTATAACACTGATATTCAGCCAAGTACTCTTCATACATTAATTTACTCATGTCATCTTTAGACTAACCCTATGGGATAGGTCTTATTATCATAGCCATCTTACAAATAGAAGTCTAGAGAAAATAGGTGACTGGTCCAACACTACACACCAAGTTAATGGCAGATCCAGAATTTAAATTTGATTGATTTTGGGGTGTTCTTCATTATTACATTATGATTCTTATATTATTATTTTTATTATTATATTATTTACATTTCTGTACGACGTTCTTATCAATTAAATGTACTTTTCTGGTACTGTAATAATTTTCACTTGGAAATGATTTGCCCTAATTTTAATACATATCTTATTTCTAGTTTTCATTATCTCTTCATTATTTTTTGATCCAAGGAAAAGTTTTAGTAAATAGCACCTATATGATACATGGTTTTGCACATAATAAGCGTTCAAAGTTTTTGGTTGAATGACAGAGAAACATTTGAAGGGCAAAACTTTCCCTTTGAATTTTCTGCCCAAGAAGAAACAGGATCGAAATCTGCCACATTCATATGAGAATATTTAGGAAGCTTTCTTTAGTTGACCTGCACTGTTTTGATTTAAATGACCCTAAAATAGCATTCACCATTAATAGCTAATGTTTTGATTTTTCCTCTACTATGTACAAATACTCTCAAGCAATGAAATTATGATTCTACCCAGGAAATCGGTGCTTTGTTAATTTCACATTTCTGTATCTCATATCTTGCACACAAGAATTTATTGGGTTGTTTAATCCCACTTTCCAGGCATAAACACTGGCCTCTTGAGGAGACATTTTATAAACAGGATACACAAGCACACACATACCACATATGTATATATGTGCTATATGCCTATATAAACATGCATATGTACATTTATGTATGAACTCTAAAGAATGTATTTCTGAAAGACAAATAGCATTTTATGGATAACTAGTTAATTAATAGCTTATAGAATATTAAGTAGAAAGTTAACATGGGACATGCATTTTCTTGTTTTTTAAATAAGACTTTTTAAAAGAGATTTCACAGATATCTATTATGCATGAATGTTGCCTTAATCATTCATGGATAAAGCATCCAAAATACAGCTCCATTATTCTCCCCAGCCCAGGCCTGGAGGAAATAGTATGAAATGATGCCAATTGGCTGTGTTCCAACAATTGACTGCAGTTTGTGAGCACTCAGAGTGAACCCAGAGTTGGGTATATGTGAGTCTCCTGTTGGCCTCCTCACCAAGACCCTGTCCTGCTCAGTGGCCACTGGTCAGTCACTTAGGTCTATTCTCTGTTTACCAGTCTCCTTTCCCATAGAGCTCTGCCCATGGAAACATCCTTAATTTGCCATCTGGGACTGCTATCTGCAAATGCCTCTGCATATGGAGTAAATGATCACCAAAGAAAAGACTGGATTTCATTCCCTAAGGCAGTAGAGCAGTGCTGACCAAACCTTAACACCACGTTTCACAAAATATGTTTATCTCCTGTCTCCTTCAAGCCTCACAGGTGCCAAGTGCTAGACATCTGAAGACTTGCAGAGACTCCATAGCAAACAAAGAAGGAAATTTTGGCTATTCTAGAAGTATAAGCACAGCCCATCTTGGCCAGAGTCTCTCAAATCACAGACCTCTAGAGAAACACATAAGTCACAGAGCAAAAATCTACAACATAAAGGTCTATGACATAAAAGCATGATTAATAAAACTAAACAGTAAACACATTTTAGTTATATGTCATAATATATAACAAAATATGTGTGTTTCCTTTTAAACATCAGATATACTGTGTAAATTTTTCAAAATTATTTAGATGTCCAAGGCACTCGATAACTGTTTGATGGTAATGATTTTCTGAGGCACTCAAAGAGTTGTTCCATAAAGAATTTAAAAACCCTTTGTGTGTCTACAACTCAAAGCATCAGTTCTTTGGCTTCACATGGAACTGGCCCAGAAAGCCATACTGACACAAGACAATATTTTCATAGAAAGAGAAAATTTTAATGGCTCCTTCCCTGAAAACTAGTTCTTTTTTTTCCAAATCAATAGAATCCCCAATAGAAAATATTTGTTTGTGTTAGTTAACTTTCCATCACGATAACAAACACCTGAGAGCAATCAAAACAAAAGATTTGTTTGTGTTCATAGTTTTGGAGTTTTCAGTCCAGGTTGATCCTGTTGCTTTGGGTCTACAGTGAAGCATCACATCATGGCCGGAACACATGGCAGGGTAAACAGTTCATCATGTGACCAGGAAGCAATAAAGAAAAATAGGAAGAGGCCAGGGTCCCATCATCCCCTTCAAGGGCACATCCCCCAATGATCTCCCACTTGGCTCCACCTCTTAAAGGTCCCACCACCTTCCCATAGCCCCTCACTGAGGACCAAGTCTTTACTGCATGGACCTTTGGGAGACATTCCAGATCCAAACTATAGCAATAATCATTCTCATTCTTAAGTTACTTAGTTAAATGAACACTCCATAACTAACACAACAGAATGCAATTTTTAGTGACAATTCTCAAATCTGTTTTAGAGGATGGAGCCTAATCCACTAGGAAATAATATTATATAAATTGGACCCAGGTGAGGAGTGAAGTAAAAACACAAATAAAAAGTTGATAATCATGATGCTGTTAAATTGTTGAGACTAAATGTAAAATAAGTATATTCACTTGTTTATTCACATGATGATGATGAAGGACCTTTAAAGAATCTCTCTGTGGGACAGATGTTCCCACCAACTGACTTGCTCCTCCAAAATAAAACAAGCAACAGGTGTGTAGGCACCTATCGAGTACTTATAGAAGTGTATGACCATGAGAGAACTCTGGAATTCAATAGTAGAGAAATGAAAATCTTTTAAAATCCAGAGTTCTGGGCCAGCAATAAAGTATGAGAAACAACATATCCCAGCACCTGACATCCACAGTCAGTGGAGGGGGAGTCTCCCTTTTACAACAGCAATGCTAAGAGTTTCAGCAAACTCTATCAGGGCAGATACTGACAATCCTAGCTGCCATAAAAATGTATGTCCGTACAGACTTATAGCCTAATAGACAAGAGGCCTGAAATCCACACAGTAGCCTGGCAAGTGGAAAAGGAATTTGCTCCATCTCCAGTAAACCTCCAGGATGCTGTAGTCAGGAGCCATCTTGGGAAGTTGGACCACTTTAGGGGTCATAAATCTCTGCATATTCCCATCTCTTGAATAACACAGGTATTCCACCACACTGGCCTAGTTGGTTGCTGCTTCGCAGGCCAGACTTAGCTCAATAGAGTGCTACACTGACACAAAACCACTGAGAGCGTGCTGCACACTGGAGAATGGATATAATAACACTAAGGGAAGAGAAAGGTGCTGTCCACAAAACCAGGAGATCCAGGCGCTTGCTCTTTAAAAACTAGGGATGTGGCAAGTCCCGTGTCTTTTCTCATGCATGCTAGGATTGATGGCAATTGTCCAAGTGGTTCTTACCATGCCTCTCACAGGGCCACATGCAGACACCTGTTGCTAACAAAACGGAGAAAGAATTCTGTGTTTCCACTGCTTCCAACCACATAGACATGCTGAGGTACTTTCAAACAATGCTGCTATGCTTCTGGCTATAGCCTTGTCCAAAAAGTGCAGTCTAATTAAAGTTCTGGAGAGAAACTCTGCCCAGCACCATCCACATTTCACTTCTGCTCTCTCCTGAGAGCATCTCAGCTAAGAAGAATTTTTCCTGGGTCCATTAGTGACCCATTCCTGATTGATTCCTGGAAGGTACTATAACCAAAAGACTTGGGAGAGAAAAGCCCCTGACCATTGTTTAGTCCATGGGTGTGCATAGCTAAGGGTAGGGGGTCTGAGGTCCTATTCCTGGGTGGGCATGCCCACAGAGACCACAGAGAGGTATAACACAATATTTGCTCCCACCATGTTTATCTGGGTCCCAGGCACTAGTTGTCCCTGCACTTTGCTCACACACTACTTATAAGACTGGATGTTAGTGCCACAGGAAGGGTGCTGTGATTCCCACCTCACTTTTCTCTGTGAAGCACCTGGACCTAACCTAAACCAGTATCTGTTCAGAGAACAAGTGTTTCAAGCCTCTCACCATGACTGGGGCAGTCAATACCAGAGACTCATTCAAGTAATGAGCCAATATCAATGGTGCCTAAGGAATTCCCATCCCCCAAAAGGGAACTACTACCATTACAGGATTAACCACATAGGGTGCACCCCATGCACTTCACTATCTATATTGCGCCTTCCTAAAAAGTGTAGAGTCTCCCCGCTCTTGAGAAACTCATAGAGATAAAGGTTTTTACAACTCTGATATTACATGTGCTATACCCAAACTGACTAATCACAGCCAAAGAAGCAACAGTATCCAGTTACAAGGAAAATCAACATTGCATAACATACTAATACCCCAAGACACATCTTTGGTAGAAAGCCACTTACTAAGAAGTCCATCCCATAAATGGAAGAGTGATATCCATTTCATCAGATGTACAAATCTTTTACATAGGAACATAATTAGAAAATAAAGAAATATAAACAGAATAAGTTAGCATGCCACCTCCTAAAGATCATTATTCTCTGGGGACAAATTCCAAAAATACAAAAATGGATAAAATCCCTTATTGAAATATTCAAAAGAATGATTTTTTTAAATCACTATGAGTTTCAAATGAACAAATAGTTAAATGGAATTACAAAGACAATGCAGGATATGATGAGAACTTTAGCAAAGAGATAGAGATGAAAAGAAAAAAAAGAACCAAACAGAAATCTTGGAAATAAAGAGCTTAGTAAATCAGATTTTTAAATCCAGTTGAAAGTCTCAAAACCAGATTAGATCAAATGGAAGAAAGAATATTGGAGTTTGAATACAGGTCTTTCAAAACATTACATTCAGATAGAAATTTTTAAAAATAAGAGAGAAGGAAGAGAACATACAAAGTATTGGGGCACCATTAAAAGATCAAATGCTTCTACTGTTGGCAAACTCCAAAGGAAGAAATAAATGTTAAGGGTATAGAAAACCTATGCAATGAAATAATAGCAGAAAACTTACCTAGTTTGGGAAAAGACATTGTCACTAAGGTATAAGAGGCCTATAGAACCCCAAATAGATATGACCTAACAATATCCTCTGTTCAACATGCTATATTCAAACTGTCAAAAGTACAAGGCAAATAAATACTTTTAAAATATTCAAGAAAAAATTGCCAAATTACATTTAATTATAATCCCAGACTAACAGTAAATTTCTCTGAAGAACCCCTACAGGCTAGGAGTATATTAAATAATGTATTGCAGGACCAGGAAAAAATAACTGCCAATCAAAATTATTATACCCAAAAAGGCTATCCTTCAGAATCAGAAAAGAAATAAAGACCTTGAAAGATAAGCAAAAACTAAGGGAATTCAAGACCAGCTGACCAATCTCACAAAAGATGCTAAGGGATTCTTACATGCAGAAGTGGAAGGAAGATAACTACCATTATGATAGCATATGAAAGTATAAATTCTACTAGAAAAGTAGATACACAAATGAGAAAGAAATGGAAAAGAATCAAACATTAATCCATAAGTAAACCATTAAAAAATGAAGGTAAATAAAAGAAGAAATGAACCAAAACTATTCAAAATGACAAGAAAATAATCTATGAAATGACAGAAACAAGTCCATAGGTTTCATTAGTAACTTTGAATGTAAATGGTTTTAATTATCTAAAGATACAGACTGGCAATTAGATTAAAAAATAAGACCCAACAATATGCAGCCTATTAGAATTTCACCTCACCAGTAAGGACACACACAAGCTGAAAGTGAAAATGTGGAAAAATGATACTCCAAGCAAATGGAATCTTTTAAAAAAAGCAAGAATAGCTATACTTATATCTGACAAAATAGACTTTAAAGATAGAAACAGTAAAAAGAGACAAAGTCACTATATGTTGATCAGGGAATAAATCAAGGAGATGTAATGATTATAAATGTATATGCACCTAAGAACATAGTGCTCAAATTTATAAAACAAACACTATTGGACCTAAAGGGAAAGATGGACTCCAATATTCCAATAGTGGGAAATTTCAATACCTACTTTTACTGATGGATACAGTACAAACAAAAAATAAACATCAGAGTTAAACCATACCATCAAATATTCTAAGCAGATATTTACACAAAATTACATGTAACAGCAGCAGAAAACACATTCCTGTCATCAGCATGTCTTTTAAATTAACAGCAAGAAAAAAAGATACACACAAAGATATGAAAAATGAACAACTCAGTCTTGAACAAACAGTGAGTCATTGGGGAAGTCAAAAGGGAAATTTAAAAATTCTGTTAAATAAAAATGGAAGCACAATATACCAACACCCGTGGGATGCAGCAAAAGCAATACTAAAAGGGAAGTTTATAGCAATGAGTGCTTACATTTAAAAAAAAAAGAAGAAGAAGAAAAATAAGAAAGAGAAAAAGATTCAAAATAATCAACTTAGGCTGGGGATGCAGTTGTCATAAAGGGCTTGCATAGCATATTCCAGGACCCAGGGTTCCATCCCCAGCACAGAAAAGAAAAAAAAAAAAGAAAGAAAGAAAGAAAGAAACTTCCAAAATAAACAACCTAAGGATGCATCTCAAGTCCTTAGAAAGGCAAGAAAATACCAAACACAAAATTAATAGAGGAAAGGAAATAATAAAGGTCAGAGCAGAAATAAATGAAATAAACTCCAACAGAACAATAGGGTAAATCAAAGAATTGGTTCTTTGGAAAGATAAATGAAACTGACAAACCTTTAGCTAGACTAAACCCCCCAAAAGGAGAGAGAAGACACAAATATGTAATGAAAGATGAAAACAGAAACATTAAAACTGATATCACAAAAATTCAAAGGCTATTAAGGACTATTTTGAAAATCTAAATGTGTACAAATTTGAAAATCTAGAAGAAATATAAAAACCTCTGGATACATATGATCTATTAAAAATGAATCCAAGAGGATATTAAAACCCTGAAAAAACAATCACAAGTAATGGGATGGAATCAGTAATAAAAAGTCTCTCAACAAAGAAAATTCCAGGACTAGATGGCTTCACTGATGAATTTTGCCAAACATTAAAGAAGAACTAATACCAGTGCTTCTCAAACTCTTGTGTAGAATTAAAAAGGAAGGGGACCCTTCCAAACTCATTTTACAAGGTCAGTATTATCTCTTAGTCAACATAGCAGGAACACAACAACAACAACAAAAAAAAAAAAAAAAAAAAAAAGAAAGAAAAGAAAGAAAGAAAACTAGTGACCAATAGCCCTGATAAATATACATGTAAAAATCCTCAACAAAATACTCAGCAAATTGAATTTAATAGACTATATAAGAAGTTCATATGTGATAATCCAGTTATTTTCATTCCAATTATGAAAGAATTATTCAACATATACAAATTAATAAGGGCAATACATCATGTAAATAGAATGAAGAATAAAAATCCCATAATCATCTCAATAGATACAGAAAAAGCATTTGGCAATCCAAACTATCAATGACATTCTCCAAGGAACTAGAAAAAAATTCTAAAATTCCTATGGAAGCACAAAAGACCCCAAATAGCCAAAGAAATCTTGAGCAAGAAAAACAAAGCTGGAGACATCACAAATCCTGACTTCAGGACATACTACAGAGCCATATTAAAGAGCTGGTGTAAAAAGATACATTGTAGAATCAAAGAGCCTCTTTAATAAATGGGTGCTTAGAAACCTGAATAAAAAATGAAACCTGACGCCCAAAACAAACATCAAATCAAAATGGTTCAAAGACCTTAATGTAAGACCAGAAATTCTGAAATGACTAGATGGAAACATAAAATAAATACTTCAAGATATTGGCAAAAGCTGATATGATTTTCTGGACTGGTCTCTAAAAGCACAAGAAAAAAAAAGCAAAATTGACAAATAGGATTACATCAAACTAAAAAGGTTCTACAAAGCAAACAATCAACAGAATGATGAGACAACCTATACAATGAGAGAAAATAGTTGCCAGCTATTCATTTGAAAGGTTAATATTCAGATTACATTAAGAACTCTAAAAATTTACCAAAAAAAAAATCCAATTCAGCATCACGAAAATAAATAAATAAATAAATAAATGTATGGTGTCCAACTACAACTAAAAAATAAATTAAAAAAAAAATGGGCAAATGAGCTGAATAGACATTTCTCAAAAGAAGAAATATAAATTACCAATAAATGCATGAAAAAATGCTCAATATCATTAGCCATCAGGGAAATGCAAATCAAAATTACAATGAGATACCATCTTACCTCAATTAGAATGTCTATTATCAATAATAATAACAACAACAACAAATATTGGTAAGGATGTATAACCTTATATACTGTTGATGGAACAGTAAATTAGTACATTAGTAGGAGGGAAAACAGTAAGGAGGTTTCTCAAAACACTAAAAATAGAGCCTGCCAGGGTGGCCCAGATAATCCCAGCAACTCAGGAGGCTGAGGCAGGAAGATTGCAAGTTTAAGACCAACCTCAGTGATATTGTTTGTTATGGCAATATTCATAGTAGTTAAAATATAGAATCAACCTAGGTGCCCATTACACATGAGTGGATAAAGGAAATAGCATATATACACAAAAATGAACCCTTGTTATTTGCTGCAAAATAGATGGAACTGGGGGATACTGGCTTAAGTATAACAAGCCACTCAGAAAGAAAGAAAAGTGTCACATGTTCTCTCTTCTAAGTATAATCTGAGGGGGAAACAAAAAGACAAATTTAAAGTAGAAAAGAGATTACTAGGGAATGGAAATGGTGCCAGTGGGTAGGGACACAATGGTAGAAGAAAGGTGGAGGGACAAGATCAATGCACAGTGTGTGCATGTATGGAAATACAATTAATAACAAGGTCCATAAGTATACTAAATAAATAATGACCATATTTTAAGTAAAAGCAGAAAGAACAAACAGTAAGCTGGATGAGTCACTGTATAGAAGGATATACAAAACATAACAGAAATAAGGTGGAACAGTGAAATATGTAGTTTCAGGATTTGCAGGGAAGGCAGAAATGTTCCATAAATTATCTGTATGATAAATGCTGTGGTTTCTTGAGGGAAGCTGAAAGCCTCATATAACATCCTCAAAATGATAAGAAAAGAGGGCAAAGAGAGAGGATAATAAAAAGGCAGAGACAATTGCAGAAGGTGGAATGAACTAATAAATTAATAAGTGAAAAGTAAATCAGTGAACAAATGAATAAGCCAATCAATTGGAAAGTGTGCTTGTGGTTAGTTGCTGTGTTTATTTTAATTGCTCATATTTAGTTATCAATAATTTTTTTTATTCTGTGTGACTAAGCAATATTTTTAAATTTTTTTCATTTGCAAGCAATGAGAATTTTAATGTTGGCTATATGTTTTTTTTAAAAGTTCCAATTCAGAGATGTCATGGGGTAAAAGCTTAGCTGAAGTGGGTTTTTTTTTTGTTTTTGTTTTGTTTTGTTGTACCAGGGAATGAACCCAGGCATGCTTAACTACTGAGCCACATCCCCAGCGCTCTTTATATTTTATTTAGAGACAGGGTCTTGCTAAGTTGCTTAAGGCCTTGATAAGTTGCTGAGGCTGACTTTGAACTCCCAATCCTCTTGCCTCGGCCTCCCAAGCTGCTGTGATTACAGGTGTACGCCACTATACCCAGTTCAGAAATGGTTTAAAGAGAGATTAGGGAAAGAAAATTAGTACAGGAAAACATTTTGAGGAGTCTTTTATTGAACAGAGAATGAGGGCTATAGGGAAGATATTTTGATTTTTTAAGATGGAAGAGAAAATATGCTTTATGCTGAAAGGAAGATGTAATGCATTATGGAAGGGGAAATGATGCAAGAAGGTGGGGGAAACTGTGAAAGAAATGGCCTTGAGTAGGTAAAAGGAGCAGAGTATTAGGAAGGCACAGACAGGTGTATGTGAGAATGGGAGTTTGTAGAATTCTGCTTTTAACTATTCCTGCTAATTCTATAAAATAGTAAGTGAGGTCATCAACTGAGAAAGCAGACTAAAGAGAAGATATAAAAATCTGAGGAAGAGCTGGACACAGTGGCCAATGCCTGTAACCCCAGCGGCTCAGGAAGCTGAGGCAGAAGGATCACGAGTTCAAAGCAACTTAGCAAGGCCCTAAGCAAATTAGTGAGACCCTGTCTCTAAATAAAATACAAAATAAGGGCTAGGGATGTGGCTCAGTAGTTAAGTGCCCGTGAGTTCAATCCCTAGTACCAAAACAAAAACAAAAAAAACAATCTGAAAAAGAAGGAAACACAAAATCATTATCTGGAAGCATTCAAGAGAGAAAATAGAATATGGGAGTATATACAGGATATAATTGCTGGGTGGCATTCCAGTTCCATTTGAAGTTTATGCTCATAAATTTAACATGAGACCAGTCAACGGTACAATAGTCTATACCATTTTCCTGTCTTCCTTTAGGAGGATGGGTACAGATATGGATGGGCAGAAAGCAATGTGTAGAAATTAGCCAGCTTTGAGACATTTGTCAAGTGAGTATGATGAAGATTGAGACAAAGGCAAGGAAGCTGGCCGTGTATACAAAAGAGTGATTATGATCACAGAATTCAAACTGGGTAAAGAGTGAACATGATTGGAAAGTGGGATAGTGAAAAGATCATATAAAGAATGAATTTGAGTGAATCAGTAGCGTTTAAAAATTGTGTTTGGGATCTGGAGAGAGTGAGCAGAAGGATAAGATGAGGTAGTTTGAGAACAGAAAGTCAGACATTGAGGTCATGAAAGTGTTGTAGAACTGAGTAAAATTATGGGAAGAGATGGGGCTCATGATCTGAAGTACAGGGTATTAGAAGGATCATCTCTGCAGTGATTAACCTCCCCAAAAAGAAGATGGTGGTACTGTTGGACTGATATGATCTAGGACTTTACCACTCAAGAGTAACTCAGCAGTTTGAAAATATCACTGTGTTGGACCACTGAATCATAATCTATAATTCAGTAAGATCCCTTGATATTTACATGGTCACTGAAGTTTTTAGGAAGAACTTAATGTCTTTGTGACATGGAGAATAACCCAGGTGTTGGAATGACTGTCATGGGAGGAGTTGTGGGTAGAGTATGGTGGCATGAAACTCAAAGTTAGATCTGTTATTGAAAAATGGTGGTATAGTAAACAGTCTGGAAACTGCAATGAGAAGCAAGGAGGCCAACCACCCAGCTTTCAATTTGAAGAAAACCACCACCATATGAAAGGATTCAAGAAAGGCAGTGTCCTCAGAGCAGAACAAAAACAAACAAAAAGAAATAAAATCATGGCATTTGCAGGTAAAAGGATGGAGTTGGAGAAAATAATGCTAAGTGAAGTTAGCCAATCCCAAAAAACCAAAGGTTGAATGATCTCTTTGATATGAAGATACTAACTTATAAAGGCAAGAGAGAGGGAATGAGAGGAATGAAAGAGCTTTAAATAGAACAAAGAGTGGGGAGGGAGGGGGGGACAAGGGGATAGGAATAATGGCAGACTGAGTTATCCATGATTACCCTAAATACACGTATGAAGACACAATTGTTGTAAAAATACTTTGTGTAAAACCGGCAACTTGAGAAATTGTGCTCTTTATATGTGATATGAAATGAAGTGTACTCTGCAAACATGTATAACAAATTGGAATAAAAAAATAAATTAAAAAAAAGAACATCCATAAAAAGGTTAAATATCCTTGAAAATTCAAGGAAAGAGAAGGAGTTCAGGGATAGGGAGATATAGGCAAGAGAATCTTTTGGGAGTTACTATATAGAGTTAGAGGAGGACCTAGGGCTCTGGGACTTATCATGGTGATTGACACAAACAAGGCATGTTGTGAGCTTCCCATGACTATAACAAATCCCTGAGATAATCATCTTAGTAAGAGAAAAGGTTTATTTTGACTCATGTTTGGAGGTTTCAGTATATGATCAATCAGCTGTGTTTTGGGCCTGTGGTGAGGTGGAACATCATGGCAGGGGCACATAGTGGAGCAAAGATGTCACCTCGTGGCAGCTGGGAATCAAAGAGAGACTGGAAGGGGCTAGGGTACCACCATCCCTTTGAGGTAGGACTGGAATACCCAGATCTGAAAAAAAATAGATCTGAAGCAACCTCCCCCACCCCCATGACTGGAAAATCTTCCACTAGATTCTACCTCCTAAAGGTTCCACCATGTCTCACGAGCACCATGGTCTGCAAACCAAACTTTTAACACATGGACCCTTGGGAGACAGTTATCCAAATTACAGGATAAGATAAAAGGCATAATAACTTATGCCACATGGATATGGCAAGTTGAAGGGTGTTGTGGAATAGAGAAATGTGTGTGTCCAGGGGTTCCCTCTTTACTTCCACTGGTAGAGGCTTAGAGGCCAAAAATAGGGAAAAAAGAGAGAAGAGAGAAAATAATTCAACTTTTTCAACAAAAGAATGAATAAATGAGGTTTGTACATATAATGAATATTACAATGAAATTGCATCAATGAGCAAAGGTTAAGTGTTTCTACACAGCTAAACTTCAAAGACATAATACTTAGGAAGAAAGAAGCAAGTTGCATAAAAGCATAAACACGTTAGTTTTTATATCAACCAGACAAAATGTTCAATAACAGCTATGTAAAAATTTAAAATACAAAAAAAGAATGACTATTGTTAACAAATATAAACATATATATGTACATGAAGACATAATAAATATATTTTTTCCTAAAGAAAAACCTGATAATGACATCCACCAATCTTAGGAAATTAATTACCTCTGGAAGAGGAAAAAAGGGAAAGAGGTAGAGCTGGAGATTGGGCTATATTTGTAGGGCTTACTTTAAAAATAAAAACAGATCTGAAGCAAATATACAAAACATTAACATCTGTTCTGTCTTAGTGCACACATGAATGTCTGTTATAATTACTTGAAATGTTTTTCATTTTAAAATAATATACCAAAATGATAGATAATGAAGGAGGGATTATAATTTACCACTGAGTCTTGGAAGATAGACATTGAGGTTATTTAAAAATAATGGCATGGCCATTTTATCCAGCTACCCCTTTTCTCTTTAAATTGTAGCTACAAGAGCCCATCCCAATCCTGTCATATTCTCTCTTCCTCCTCCTTCACCAGAGTAGGGGACAGGGTAAATGCATCACATTCTCTTATAGAAAAATTTAGCTTTTATGTTGATCTGCCTTCTTCTCCTCCAAACCCTTTTTGGGTCATATTGTCTTCCAGCTAATTTTTATTTTAGTATGTAAATGGCATTTTGCCTTGCCTGTATAGCTTCTCCTCTGAAAACAAATTTGGTACCAGGTGTCAAGTGTCAACTAGTGAGGGAGGAAATAAATATACAACCACAAAAAGTCATGAGTACACCTGCAAACCCAAATGTTCCATTCTTTGCAAACAAACATACAGACATAGCTTCTTCCTTTCTTCCTTAATACAGTGTGAGCTTTAAGCTCACACCGATGATACAGTTGAAATATACCTTGGAGATCATTTGCTGAAACTAATCAAGGTCATGGGATTTATTTTTTTCTTAGAGGTGAAATACATTTATTTTTTTCATCAGAGGTGAAATACATGACCTCCTAAGTCAGAAATCAAAGGCAACTAAACTCACCTGCCTCTATGTGAATACACACAGAGCAGTTTATAAGCTGAAGGCCCTAAATTTGCTGAACAGCTTTGCTTTGCTAAACAGGCCATTTTCATTCATTAATGAAAGTATAAGATGGTAGAATGAGATGGATATCATTACCCTAAATGCATGTGTGAAGCCACGAATGGTGTGAATATACTTTGTATACAACCAGAGATATGTAAAAATGTGCTCTACAAGTACAATATGAAATGTAATACATTCTGCTGTCATTTCTAACAACTTAGAATAAAAAAAAATTGAAAAAAATGCTAACCATTAAGATTCGTCCACATATTACAATGTAAAATCAACCACTTCAGATAAAACACATTTTCATCTGTTTAATCATTAACCAATAATCAAATTTCTTTTTTAAACCTGATAAATTTTATTGAAACCTAGAAGGCATGCAGTATGACTGTTGAAAACACAAATGCAAAATTCAATGGATTTTGAACTGCATTAGTGTAATGTCCATATTGAGGGGCAATGCCAGATAACCACATTTCTCAGTTCTTTTGTCATTATCACCCCTTAAAAAGAAGACTTCTTAAGACATCATTTCAAAATCATTACATGCCACAAGGAATTTTAATACCATGGATATATTATGTATCTCTTTATGTATTGTGTGTATGGCTGGGATTTATATAAAGAATAAGATTTTTGCCTGACAAGAAGCAATTTGTGGGGCTAGGGTTCAGTAATAGAGCACTTGCCTATCATGTGTGAGACCCCGTGTTTGATATCCACATTCTTTTAAAGCAGGTAGGGACATATCAAGAAAGAAAACTATAGCTGGGCGTGGTGGTGCACGCCTGTAATCCCTGCACTTGGGAGGCTGAGGCAGGAGGATCGCGAGTTCAAAGCCAGCCTCAGCAATGGCGAGGCACTTAGCAACTCAGTGAGACCCTGTCTCTAATAAATACAAAAAAGGGCTGGGGATGTGGCCCAGTGGTCAAGTGCCCTTGAGTTCCATCCCTAGTACAAAAAAAAAAAAAAAAAAAAAGAAAGAAAGAAAGAAAGAAAAGAAAAGAAGAAAACTATAGACCAATATCATTGATAAACATAGATGCAAAAAATATTTAATAAAATATTAGCAAATCATATTTAACACTACATTATTAAGATTGTACATCATAACTAAGTTGGTTTCATTCCAGGGATTCAAGGGTGATTGAACATTTGCAAACCAATACATTGATTTAAATAGATTTAAGGACAAAAAATTCACAGAGTCATCTCAATCTCAACAGATGCAGAGAAAGCCCTTGACAAAACTCAGAACAAGTTCATGATTAAAAACTCTGAAGAAACTAGGGAGAGAAGAAACTTACCTCAACATCATAAAGTCTGTATACAACAAAACCAAAGTCAACATCATATTAAACAGGAAAAAGCTGAAAGCATTTCCTCTAAAATCTGGAACAAGACAAAATATTCACTCTCTCCACTCTTATTCAATATAGTACTTGAAATTTTAGACAGAGGAATTAGGCAAGAAAAGAAAATAAACGGGATATGAATAGGAAAGGAAGAATTCAAATTATTGCTGTTTACAGACAATATATTCCTACATTTGGAAGATTCAAAAAGCTTCACCAGAAGACTTCTAGAGCTAATAAACAAATTCAGAGAAGTAGTGGGATACAAAATCAACATACAAAAATCAAAAGCTTTCCTATATACAATATAGGAAACTAGAATGGAAAAAGAATTCAAGAAAATGATCCCATTTGCAACAACCTCAAAATTAAATAAATAAATTAATTAAATATCTAGACATAAAATTAACCAGGTAAGTAAAAATTATAGAACACTGAAGAAAGAAATTGAAAAAGACCCTAGAAGATACAAATACCTCCCCTGTTTCCAAATAGCAGAATTAATAATTAATTATTGTTAAATGGGTATATTACTGGAAGTGATCTGCAGATTCAATGTGATCCCCATCAAAATATCAGTGACATTCTTAACTAAAAAAAAAAACAGTCCTAAAATTTATATGGAAGTATATAGACCCAGACTAGCCAAATCTATCTTAAGCAAAAAAATAAAAACATAAAGAAAAAAGAAAAAACAGCAACACTGGTGGCATCACACATCACAATATCCAACTTCAAACTATACTACAGAACTATAGTAACAAGAACTGCATGGTACTGACATAAAAACAGATATGTTGACCCATGGAACATAATGGTATCAGAATGGAATGCAGAGACAAATCCACATACATAGAGTCATCTGGTCCTTGACAAAGGTACCAAAAACATATATTAGATAAAAGACAGCAGTCTGCAACAGAAACGTACATACCTGTAAGTTACAGAGCTTCAAATTTAATCAGAATGAAGCGAGACTGCAGACAAACAGGACCATTGAGTACCTTCTAACCATTCCTCATCCGTCACTAGGATGTGATCATTACCGTAAAGGCAGTGTTTTGAGTAAAGGCATCTGCATGTCAACTTTCCTTTCCTTTCTTCTTTAGCCCAACATAATGGTTCTTGTGTTCATCAGCTTTTCACCTTCATGGCTGTGACCAAAATATCTGACAAGAACAACTTAGAGGTAGAAAATTCTATTTCACTCACAGTATCAGAGTTTTCAGTCCATGGTCGGCTAATTCCATTACTCTGGTGGAGCAAAGCTGTTCAGCTTAAGGCAGCCAGGAAACAGAGAAAGAGGGAGCAGCCAGGAGCTAAATATACTCCCCAAGTTCATATCCCCAGTGATCTACTTCTACCAGCCATGCCCCACCTGCCTACATTTGCCACCCAGTAATCTATTTAAATCATTAATCCATAAAATTGATGAACTCATTGATGAGGTTTTAACTCTCATAATCTAAGCATTTCATTCTAAACATTCCTGTATTATCACATGAGCCTTTGGGGTTAAATTTTTTATTGAAACCATAGCAGTTCTCAAATGTTAAGAATATCTGTATAGGACTGCATATATGAACATTGTGTGTATGCTCCATTATGAGTTAGTGAAAGGCTTTTTCAAGGGTGATTTTGGTTATATTCAGTTTTCCCCTCACATACTGATTTTAGAATCTATGCATTGCATGATTCCACACTGTTCACTATTCTGGGCATGTCAGACCATAGTGAAGTCTGTAGTCACTTCTAAGCTCCAGTTTTAAGGGAGATGCAGCAAACTAAACTGCTTTTCTAGAAGATCACAACTATGTTGGGGGGGGAAATGATTGCATTAACTGGGAACAGTTAGCCTGGGGAAAGAATGCTTAGGGAAGCCCTAATAACTGTCTTCAAATATTTGAATAATTAGCAAGAATTAGACATTAAAGCAAACCAGTGAAGGGTATCAGAATATGCCACCCCAAATATTCTACCTTGTCATGAGGATTATTAAGAAGCAGTGACAAGAAAAGAAAGCTCTTGGCCCTCCCACTTTCTGCCAACTAGTAGGACATACATTTTTAAAGGTATCCTCCCTCTCCTCTCTTCCGAGAAGGCTGAAGTTAATCACTGAAGACAACTCTAGACCTTTATCAGTCCAAAGATAGCACCAGAGAAAAATCTGTGTAACAAATCTTGCTAAAAGTAACCTTTATCTACCATTAGTTTCCCCATATATTTGCCTTCCTGCATTTGTTACCTCTAGAAACTCAAAGTCCTTTTTCTTTGTCTTGCACTCTTCCAAAAACATGCTGATTTTGTTAAGATGCTATATAAGTGCAAGTTCTAACACCCATTCCAGTTAACTCTTTACTGAGTGCTAACATGTGTATACAAGATGCAGATTCTAATAACTTCTCTTTGTTTTTCTCTTGTTAATCAGCCTTTTATTAATTCAATTTACAAGGTCCAAGCCAACAAACCCAAGATGGGTAGAGAAACAGTTTTTCTCTCCTACACCAGTTATGAGCTCCAACACTGGAACACAACCACTGCAGTTTAAACCCCTTGACCTTAGGAACGTTATAGAACCAATCCATACCTTAATTTCCTCATCTAAAAATTATGAATAGTAAATAGCATCTATTTTATTATGTGGACTTTTATCCCTGGAGTTAATATGATGGTTAAATAAATTAACATGTATAAGTGCTAAAATAAAAACACTGGATAGTAGGTATTATGCGCTATTTCAGAAAGTTGAGATAACTCTAGTAGAAAAAAGATACTAATTTCAGCATGATGTAGGGAACTCCTCACTTTGCTAGAAGCTGTCAAGCAGAAACTGGTTGAGTATCTGGCAGTAATACTGTAAAGCAGAAATAGATCATGAGCTGTGGTCCTGGGTCAGATGATCTCTCAGACCCTATCAAATCTAGAACTCACCTCTGCAGAACCACCTCCCAAATTATCTCCAAACTTGAACTACTTGAATGTTTGGTCTGAGGGGAGTTGTTTGCAAAATTCCCCAATAAACAAAATCCCACAGAGCCATGGCCTGACAAATCTTCCCTGTGTGGTTAGTGATGTGTCTCCATTCCTGTTCAACCACAGCACTCAGCGCATTGGCTACCTGAATGTTGGAGCAGAGTGACCACCCCCTTGGTCCTTACACTGAAAATTCTTTGTTAGCCACCCAATGAGTGAAAAACTGCCAGTTCCTACTGAAAATATGTCTTGACCTTAGCTGGACTGTGTTTTCCTCGATGCTAACAATGAAGAGCCTTCACTACTGAGAAAAAGACTGTATATCTTAGTTCTTGTTGTGATACAGTACCCAGGGTCAGAACGGCATCTTGAAAACCACAAACCAAACAGCTTTAAAATATATACATAGTTCCAAAATAACTGGGTGCAGGCAGTTATTCCTACTTAACTTAAAAAACTGATCTGACCGGTTATCAATATGTCACAAATTCATAGCCACAGACACAAATTTCATAAGGCCTGTTTGATAATTCAATGGACTTTTTCTTAATTTTTTTTTCTCTTTCACCTTTCTTTAGTACTTGGCAATTCTTACTACCTCCTCATTAAAACTCTATTCTCCCTTGAAGCAGTGATTCACAAATCCTATATTCTCAGTCCTTTAAATGTACCACCTTTATTTCTATCTCTCCCTTCCCCTACTCCTGGTGTAGCCCTTAAGCTTCTGCTCTTTGCACTCTTCTCCTCATGAACTCTTTTCCTAAATTCAAATGCCATCAGTTTTCAAGTATCTGAATCTTCCTTAGGTGGTAATAATGAAAAGAGGATTAAGAAACATGCTGTACGGAAATGTCCCCTTGACTTGGATACCCTATCCAGGTAGTTCCAAACTTCACTCATTTTAGCAGTCATGTTGCATGCATTCTGATTTAATTAAAACTCTCCAGTTTGAAAAAAGATATTTGATTTGGGGGATTATGACGAAACACACACAAAATATTTTTTAACCTAAAGCAATTGATTTTGCCTTTGGTTTTGCATTGTGGTATGCCAATTCTCTTCACGGATGACAAGTAAACTTTCACTGATTGACAAATGGAGGAACTTTCAGCTGAGGCTGTAGCCCAGACACCACATCTACATTCAGGATGCCTCTGTGCAAAAGCTTCTCCCATCTCCCCACCCAAACTTGTCTAAAAAGAACACCATGCATTCCTGCTCACTTCCATAATTCAAGTACTCTTTCTATTCATGTCAAAAAAAAAAAAAAAAAAAAAAAAAAGCCTCTATTTAACTCTTTTCCTCTCCTTCATCTTGATGGTATCTCTGGAGCCAATGAGTAACAAGATAACTGTTTTCATAAAATATCAGTCCCATGCCTTTTCCTTTATATAACCAGGTAAATCTTCTAAGCCTAATCTCCCTTACAGCAAAAGGGTAACTGTCCTCACTGCCTCTGGTCTCCCTCCTAAATCCAGCACATTAACCTCCAAGTTTTGACTAATTCATTAATTCTTCATCCAACAAATATTTATTGAACACCAATCTCTATGTCAGGAAGATAGTTGAAAGTGGCAGCCCTATAGTATATGCACAATACATCTTTGTGGAAAAATGATGTGATTCTCACATGCTCCTAGATTTAGTGAATATTCTTTGAGCAACTTCTCACTGCTGATTCTTTCTAGAAGGGGGTGGAGTCAAATGATCTAGGTTGCAAACTTTCTTAATGTAACCATGTAACAGATTGAAAATCGTACCTCGGAGGCCACTGTGAGAGCCTCACACAACCATGTTCATGCTTCAGTGTCCCTTTCCAGTTTGCCGTGGTACAAAGGACAAAGTCAAGGGAATGTGGGAGGAATAAAGACGTTCTTATTCTTGCTATTTATTTGCCTAGCCCATACCTCTGCATGGGGTCAGGCTTACAAATGAAAGAAGTATGGAGTTGTTGTTTCTTAAGGCTCATCAAAAAAGCCTTTGACCAAAAATACATCACACTCTGGGCCAACTTCATAGTGAAAATCCCAAGTTATTTTTTGGAATTAGAACATCAGAGTTTGCCTGGCCGCCTGGGCCCAGAGTTTGCCTGGCCGCCTGGGCCCAGAGTAGCAGCTCCCGGCTGCTGCACGCAGGGCCAGACCCGGGGAAGGGCTTCCTCCATTATCGGGAAGAGTGCGACCTGCCCATTTGCGACCAGAGCAAGAGGTAGACTCCCGCCCGCTGGAAGGAGAGACCCAGCCACCAGTTTGCCTGGCCGCCTGGGCCCAGAGTAGCAGCTCCCGGCTGCTGCACGCAGGGCCAGACCCGGGGAAGGGCTTCCTCCATTATCGGGAAGAGTGCGACCTGCCCATTTGCGACCAGAGCAAGAGGTAGACTCCCGCCCGCTGGAAGGAGAGACCCAGCCACCAGTTTGCCTGGCCGCCTGGGCCCAGAGTAGCAGCTCCCTGCTGCTGCACGCAGGGCCAGACCCGGGGAAGGGCTTCCTCCATTATCGGGAAGAGTGCGACCTGCCCATTTGCGACCAGAGCAAGAGGTAGACTCCCGCCCGCTGGAAGGAGAGACCCAGCCACCAGTTTGCCTGGCCGCCTGGGCCCAGAGTAGCAGCTCCCTGCTGCTGCACGCAGGGCCAGACCTGGGGAAGGGCTTCCTCCATTATCGGGAAGAGTGCGACCTGCCCATTTGCAACCAGAGCAAGAGGTAGACTCCCGCCCGCTGGAAGGAGAGACCCAGCCACCAGTTTGCCTGGTCTTCGGGGCCCAGAGTAGCATCTCCCGGCTGCTGCACGCAGGGCCAGACCTGGTGAAGTGCTTCCTCCACTCCCTGGGGGAGTGCGACCTGCCCAGCTGCAACCAGAGCAAGAGGTAGGCACCTGCCCGCTGGAAGGAGAGAACCCTCCGCCAGTTTGCCTGGCCTCCAAGGCCCATAGTAGCATCTCCCTACTGCTGTAAGCAGGGCCCAGCCTGAGGATAAGTCCCTTCCACTATTCCACTGTGCCACTCTGCAACGGACCAAAGGTGCAGCCTTGACTCCACTAACAGGGTTGCTGACTGTACATGATCTGGGTCAGGTGGCTTAAACTGGAAGGGAAAAAAGAAGGGCTTCCAAGGGTCCATTTTGTTTGAGACTTGTTCTTGGGTTCAACATTTTTGTTTTTATTTGCTTGTTTGTTTGTTTTGTTGTTTCTTGGGAGTTTTTTGTTTGTTTTTGTTTTGATTGACAGTGTATTTGTGTGCTTCTGCTCCTCTTTTCTTTCTTTTCTTCCTTCTCACTTTTATATTTTTTTCTTCTTCCTTCATCTTCCCTATTTACACCCTGCCATTGCATTCTCAACAGAGGCAAAAACAAGTTATACGCACAAATTGAGATTTCTAGAACGTGTACAATTGAAATATATAGCAAAGTGGTGTTATATATGGTTTATTCTCTATTTTCTAGACTTATTCTCTCTCTCTCTCTCTCTTACACTAATTACTACTCCTTGGTTATTATTTTTTTTCTCTTCTTCTTTTTTTTTTTTCTTTTCCATCTTTCTTTATTTCTCCTCTCAACCGCAGCATAAGTTAGGTTTATATGTAAATCGGTCTTTCCATCTATTCATTCACTCCATTCTCTTTCCTCTCTCATCGGCTGATACTAAACCACTTCCATAGAACTCTCTTTTCATACTTTCTAAGAAAGAACAAATCAATACACTCACTTCCTTCTTCCTAAACATATTACCTCTCTGTCCATTACTTGAAACTTTAAAACCCCATCAGAAGCATACAGAGTAAATTGGAAACAACATCTGGGTTAACTAAATCTGTACATTGTGATCAAACTGGGATTCTCTGAATAGAAAGTGTTTGATTTTAAAGTGTAAAGGAAATATAAGGGGATCTGATAGCATTGTACTACAGGAGCAACATAAGGTTTTAAGGTAAAATCAAAGTAGACAAGGTCCCACAGTGCAGGTAGAATAGACGCACAAGCAATATGAAGAAACAAGGGAAGAAAGTGACACAAACAAATCAATATACCTCCTCAGTAGATTCCATACCATGCACAGTTGGTGCAATGCCAGAGATGGAATTCAGAAATTACATATTCCAAATGTTAGCGGAACTTAAGAATGAACTCAAAAATGAGATGAGGGAGCAAATACAGGAGGTGAAAGATCATTTTGACAAAGAACTCCATAAACAAATACAGGAAGTAAAAGATTACTTCAATAGGGAGATAGAAGCTCTAAAGAGAAACCAAACAGAAATTCCAGAAATGAAAGAAGCAATAAATCAAAATAAAAGCTCAATCGAAAGTATCACCAACAGAGTAGATCACTTGGAAGAAAGAACCTCAGACAATGAAGACAAAATATATATCCTAGAGAAAAATCTAGATTACACAGCAAAAATGGTAAGAAACCAAGAACAGAACATTCAAGAATTATGGGACAACATAAAAAGACCAAACATAAGAGTGATTGGGGTAGAGGAGGGGCAGAGTTTCAAGCCAAAGGAATGAGTAATTTATTTAATGAAATAATTACAGAAAATTTTCCAAACTTGAGGAATGAAGGGGAAAACCAAGTTCAAGAGGCCTACCGAACACCAAACATACAAAATCACAACAGATCCACACCAAGACACATTATAATGAAAATGCCTAATATACTGAGCAAGGAGAGAATATTAAAAGCCACAAGAGAAAGGAAGCAGATTACATATAGGGGGAAACCAATCAGACTTTGTTCAGATTTTTCTACCCAGACCTTAAAAGCAAGAAGATCCTGGAATAGCATATTTCAAGCTCTGAAGGAAAAGGGATGTCAACCAAGAATCTTATATCCAGCAAAATTGAGCTTTAGATTTGAAGATGAAATAAAAACCTTCCACGACAAGCAAAAGTTAAAAGATTTCACATCTCGAAAGCCAGCACTTCTGAACATCCTGGGCAAAATTTTCCATGAAGAAGAAGAGAAAAATAACAATGAAAATCAACAAAGGGAGATATTAAACTAAGGGAAATACCAACCAGAAGAGAAACCAAATCAAGCTAAAGATCATCATACAAATAAAAATGGATGGGAATAAAAATCACATCTCAATAATAACCCTGAATGTTAACGGCCTAAACTCGCCATTCAAAAGACACAGATTATCTGAATGGATTAAAAGAAATGACCCAACAATCTGCTGTCTCCAAGAAACACACCTCATAGAAAAAGACATCAATAGACTGAAGGTAAAAGGCTGGGAAAAGTCTTATCACTCACATGGCCTGCGGAAGCAAGCAGGGGTTTCCATTCTCATTTCAAATAAGGTAGACTTCAAGCCAAAGTTAATCAAAAGGGACAAAGATGGATATTTCTTACTACTTAAGGGAACCATTCATCAAGAGGATATAACAATCATAAATCTATATGCCCCAAATAATGGAGCACCTACATTCATCAAACAAACGCTTCTCAAGTTCAAGAGTAAAATTGACCACAACACAGTTATTCTAGGGGATTTCAACACACCTCTCTCACCAATGGATAGATCATCCAAACAAAAACTAAACAAAGAAACCTTAGGCCTCCTTAAAACAATTAATAACTTAGATCTAACGGACATATATAGAATATTTCATCCCTCAGTAAATGAATACACTTTTTTCTCAGCAGCACATGGCTCCTTCTCCAAAATAGATCATATATTATGTCACAAGGCAAATCTCAGCAAATATAAAAAAATAGAAATACTACCCTGCATGCTATCAGACCATAAAGGGATGAAATTGGAAATCAATGACAAAACAAGGAATAAGAAAAACTACTCCAACAACTGGAAGCTAAGCAACATGCTACTGAATGAACAAGGGGTTGAAGAAGACATCAAAGAGGAGATTAAAAAATTTCTAGAGGTAAATGAGAACACAGATACATCATATAGAAATCTCTGGGACACTATGAAGGCAGTAATAAGAGGAAAATTCATTGCACTGAGTTCATTCTTTAAAAGGAAGAAAAACCAACAAATAAACGACTTAACATCACACCTCCAAGCACTAGAAAAAGAAGAACAGATCAACACCAAGAGCAGCAGAAGACAGGAAATAATTAAAATCAGAGCAGAAATTAATGAAATTGAGACTAAGGAAACAATTCAAAGAATTGACAAAACTAAAAGTTGGTTCTTTGAAAAAATAAACAAAATTGACAGACCCTTAGCAATGCTAACGAAAAGAAGAAGAGAAAAAACTCAAATCACTAACATTTGTGATGAAAAAGGGAATATCACAACAAACACCTCAGATATACAGAAGATAATTAGAAATTACTTTGAAAACTTGTACTCTAATAAAACAGAAAATGCTGAATGCATTGACAGATTTCTAGAGTCATATGATTTGCCTAAACTGGATCTGGAGGCTATACACAATTTAAACAGATCGATTACAAGCAAAGAAATAGAAGATGTCATCAAAAAGCTACCAACAAGGAAAAGTCCAGGACCTGATGGGTTTACAGCAGAGTTCTACAAGACTTTCAAAGAAGAACTAATACCAATGCTCTTCAAACTATTTCAAGAAATAGAAAAAGAGGGAGCTCTTCCAGACTCTTTTTATGAGGCCAATATTACATTAATTCCAAAGCCAGGCAAAGACACATCCAAAAAAGAAAACTTTAGGCCAATATCCTTAATGAACATAGATGCAAAAATCCTCAACAAAATTCTGGCAAATCGGATACAAAAACATATCAAAAAGATAGTGCACCATGATCAAGTGGGGTTTATTCCAGGGATGCAAGGCTGGTTCAACATTCGGAAATCAATAAACATAATACATCACATCAATAGACTTAAAGATAAAAATCATATGATTATCTCAATAGATGCAGAAAAAGCATTTGACAAAATACAGCACCCCTTTATGTTCAAAACACTGGAAAAACTAGGAATATCAGGGACATATCTCAACATTATAAAAGCTATTTATGCAAGGCCCAGAGCTAACATTATCTTAAATGGAGAAAAATTGAAAGCATTCCCTCTAAAAACTGGAACAAGACAGGGATGCCCCCTCTCACCACTGCTATTTAACATAGTACTGGAAACTCTGGCAAGAGCAATTAGACAGACGAAAGAAATTAAAGGGATCCAGATAGGAAAAGAAGAGCTCAAATTAGCACTATTTGCTGATGACATGATAATCTACCTAGAAGACCCAAAAAACTCTACCAGAAAACTTTTACAACTAGTAAATGAATTTGGCAAAGTAGCAGGATACAAAATCAATACCCATAAGTCAAAGGCATTTTTGTACATCAGTGACAAAGCCTCTGAAAGGGAAATGATGAAAACTACGCCATTTACAATAGCATCAAAAAAAATAAAATACCTGGGAATCAACTTAACGAAAGAGGTGAAAGAGCTCTATAAGGAAAATTATAGAACACTAAAGAAAGAAATCATAGAAGAACTCAGAAGATGGAAAGACCTACCTTGCTCTTGGATAGGTAGAATCAATATTGTCAAAATGTCCATACTACCAAAAACATTATACAGATTTAATGCAATTCCAATCAAAATCCCAATGTCATTCTTCAAAGAAATAGAAAAAGCAGTCATGAAATTCATCTGGAGAAATAAGAGACCCAGAATAGCCAAAGCAATCCTGAGCAAGAAAAGTGAAGCAGGTGGCATCACCATACCGGACTTTAAATTATACTATAGAGCAATAGTAACAAAAACAGCATGGTATTGGCACCAAAACAGACTGGTGGACCAATGGTACAGAATTGAGGACACAGAGACTAATACATATAATTTCAGCTATCTTATATTAGACAAAGGTGCCAAAAATGTACAGTGGAGAAAGGATAGCCTCTTCAACAAATGGTGCTGGGAAAACTGGAAATCCATATGCAACAAAATGAAATTAAACCCTTGTCTCTCACCATGCACAAAATTCAATTCAAAGTGGATCAAGGACCTAGGAATTAGACCAGAGACAATACGCCTAATAGAAGAAAAAGTAAGCTCCAATTTCCAACATGTCGGATTAGGCCCCAAGTTCCTTAATAAGAATCCTGTAGCACAAGAACTATTACCAAGAATTAATGAATGGGATAGATTTAAACTGAAAAGCTTCTTCTCAGCAAAAGAAACAATCAGTGAGGTGAATAGAGAGCCAACTAATTGGGAACTAATATTTAATACATGCACATCAGATAGAGCACTAATTTCTAGAATGTATATAGAACTAAAAAAACTTAACACCAAAAAAGCAAATAACCCAATCAATAAATGGGCTAAGGAATTGAAAAGACACTTCTCAGAAGAAGATACACGATTAATCAACAAATACATGAAAAAATGCTCAACATCACTGGCAATTAGAGAAATGCAAATCAAAACTACTCTAAGATTTCATTTCACTCCAGTCAGAATGGCAGCTATCAAGAACACAAACAACAATAAATGTTGGAGAGGATGTGGGGACAAAGGCACACTCATACATTGCTGGTGGGACTGCAAAATGGTGCAACCGCTATGGAAAGCAGTATGGAGATTTCTTGGGAAAATGGGAATGGAACCACCCTATGACCCAGCCATCCCACTCCTGGGTCTATTCCCAAAAGACTTAAAAACAGCATATTACAGTGACACAGCCACTTCAATGTTTATAGCAGCACAATTCACAATAGCTAGGTTATGGAACCAACCTAGATGCCCCTCAGTAGATGAGTGGATAAAGAAAATATGGTATATATACAAAATGGAATTTTACTCAGCAATAAGAGAGAATAAAATAATGGCATTTGCAGGTAAATGGATGAAGTTGGAGAATATAATGCTAAGTGAAATTAGTCAATCTCAAAAATCCAAGTACCGAATGTTTTCTCTGATATAAGGAGGCTGGTTCACAGAGTTGTTGGAAGGGGGTACATAGGATCAGAGGAACACTAGAATGGTCAACGGAAAGGGAGGGGAGGGAGGGAGTAAGGGGGGGGTTGGAAAAAAATTGGTGGTTGAATGAGATGGATATCATTATCCTAAATGCATGATTGAAGATCTGAATGGTACTTATATACTTTGTATACAAGCAGTTGTATGTAAAAAGATACTATACTTGTGCATGATGAATAAGTAAATAAATAATAAAAAAATTTAAAAAAAAAAAAAAAAAAAAAAAAAAAAAAAAAAAAAAAGAACATCAGTGTTCAGTCTAAAATGTTACTAGCGAAACCATGTTGAACCATGGTTGGCCTTTAATTCTCTATTACCCATTAAGTGATGTTCAATAACAGTTCAATTATTTTATAGTCTCTTGCACATCTTCTCTTCCTTTTCATTCCTGCTGCTGCCATCGCAAGTTCAGGTCCCATCAGGAGTGGCACGCAGCTTTGTTCAGGTTGAGCACTGAACATCTCTAGGGCATGCCATTGCCATAGACTGAATACAGTCTACACTTTGTATCCTTTTCTCAAAACTATTGTAGTTTAAAAAATTCACTGGTCTAGTGTAATGTATATATAGTACATGATGTATAATGTGCTAGGCCTTCCTTTTCAAACATAATTTCTATAATATAAAGCATTGGTCTTCTCATTCCCCATAGTTCTATTTACTGTTCACCTACAAACCTCACATTGAACATGGCAACTATGTTAGTCAGCTTTCTAATACTATAACAACTAGTTGAGATCTTCAAATTATAAAGAAAAAAGGTTAATTCTGGCTCACAATTTCAGAAGTTTTGGTTCTTAACTGAGTGGCCCCCTTGTTTGGGGTCTGTGATAAGGCAAGACATCATGGCAGAAATGTGTGTTGGAGCAAAGCCATTCAATTCATGGAGAGGAGTGAAAGAAAGGAAAAGACTGACCTACCTACAATCCCCTGAGGGCCCATCTCCGATGACCTACAACTTCCCACAAGGCTCTATCTCTTAAAGCTTGCACCATTTCCCAATAGCACCAGGCTAGAGATCAAGCCTTTAACATATGTGCCTTTGGGAGATATTCCCAGATCCAAACTATAGCAATGACACTTGATTACTTTGTCCCTCCCTCCTTCTCCTTTTCTAATTCATGTTCTTTCTCTAAGTCTCAGACTAAGTCTCGTCTCTTCCATGAAAACCTCTAGGACAAGTCCAGCTCAATGTTCACTGTCCTTTGAATTCTTCTAACAGATGTCATACAGTTTGCTCATTTGGCTGATGTCCTTTTTAGGATTAATTTTTTTTTTTTTTTTTTTTTTTTTTTTTTTTTTTTGTGGTACCGGGGATTGAACTCAGGGGCACTTGACCACTGGGCCATATCCCCAGCCCTTTTTTGTATTTTATTTGGAGACAGGGTCTCACTGAGTTGCTAAGTGCCTCGCCATTGCTGAGGCTGGCTTTGAACTCGCGATCCTCCTGCCTCAGCCTCCCAAAGTGCTGGGATTACAGGCGTGCGCCACGGCGCCCGGCAGGATTAATTTTTATGTACATATTTTCTTGTAAAGACGTTGATGTTATTAATGACAGGGACACGTTCTACTTTTTTTTTTTTTTTTTTTTTTTTTTATGGTAGTGTGTTCTTCATTAAAACCAGACAATATGTTTTGGGAAAATTCAGGAAACTGCACACTTCAGAGCATCTTTCTGTATAAGACAATTCAATAAATGATTTACAAAAGAACAATTCATAAAAGTGATGTTAAATAATGAAAGGAGTGATTATTAGACCAAACCAATAGAAGAAATGTGAAGGCATAGGACACAGAGTGGGGGGCATTCAAGCAAAGTTGGGTGTGAGATTCACAGATTGATGATAGAAGATTTTTAAATGAGCTTGTTGCTAGGATGGCAACATCAGTTGAAAGGCTAAATTGGCGAGGTTGGATAGCTAGCTGGAAAAACTTATTGCACCTGCATTTGTTGAGTATCTACTATGCACAAGTGTTAGTTGAGGCCCAAAACAATACAGCCATAATTAAGTGCCCTCATGAACATCACAATATAAAGGGGATTTATGACAATATATTTCTAGAGTTTCGTAGGCTCCCACTCAATGGCCCTCTTTGAGTTTTTGCCAAATTTGTATATTTGGACCTTCCTTCTTATTGAGAATGTTAGAGAGTTGAAGCTAGTTTTGTGAAATTCTCAAGGGTTTAGAAGTAACACTATAATAACCTAAAAAACAAAGAGTAACAACTTAATGGCTGCTGAGAATTTTGCTAACTTATGAGGAGTGAAAGAAAACATCAGCCTCCAAGAACATATTGTAGGAAAAACCTACACTTTCACCATGCTTTATCTTAGATCAAAACTGGCTGTTAGACCCTGGGAAAGTCACCAAATATAACTGAGCCACAGTTTTCTATACATAAAATGAGGAGAATGGACTAGACCATTTCTAAGACAACTTCTAAATTTTTAGGAGTTGGAATTAATTGGAATGGGCTGCAATTTTAAACATGCGTGCTCTGTCTTAAATCCCATCTATCGGAGGTAATACGAAAGCAAATGTCCTCCTAAAGATGAGATCTCCTAGGAGGTCAGGGCAACGTGTGTCCAACACCAAGGGCACTTTCTTCTCTGCAATATATTTCATTCTGTCAAGATTAATAGAGATCAAGTTTTATAGAGGCAGTTTTAAATATCTAGATGTAAGAATATGATGTATGAATTTCTACAACTTACTGGGGTGGTCCCAAGATACCCCTATGGCTAGAATTTGAATACCGACAAGAGCTTTCAACACTTGTAGCATTCTTTTCAGATATATTTCTGTTTCTTTCTTTCTTTCTTTCTTTCTTTCTTTCTTTCTTTCTTTCTTTCTCTCTTTCTTTCTTTCTTTTATACTAGGGATTGAACCCAGGCACTGAGCCACATCCCCAGCCATTTTTTATATTTTTATTTATATACAGGGTCTCACTGAGTTCCTTAGAGTCTCACTAAGTTGCTGAGACTGGCTTTGAATTCATGATCCTCCTGCCTCAGCCTCCTGAGCCACTGGGATTACAGGCATGTGCCACCATGCCTGGCTTCCAATGTATTTTTGAGCTTCAACGGCAAAGACATTGCATGGCACAATTTCAGTGGCAGTCAGCTGATTACTTAGCTCTAAAAAGCTCATGTACAAAGTTCTACAGAGACACTCAGAACCAAAAGGGAAGCACATGACCCAACAAGGCTATCGGGAATATCTCCCATGTGACTTGCCTGAATTTGAGAAACAGTAATGCAAAAATTGAAACTTCTGCTCATGAGTTGGCAGCACAATTGTGGGGAAAGTTTTGGATGGAAGAAGCGCCAGTGAATATTGGTCTTTTGGCTCTGCCTTTTCATAAGAGGCAAAAATGACTCTTCTTTTAATGAAATATGGCTTGGAGAAGCTTAGAAGATTCACTGATTTGGTTTCATTCTAGTCAACTTATCTAAACCAGATCCAAATGATCTAAGATTTTCTGGGTTATAAAATGGGACTGGAATTCTTAGGGCAGACATGTAAAATTTCTAAGGCTCCCTATTTCTTGTCATTCTTTCAGTAACATGGTGCCAGCAAAAACCAGCTAGTAGCAGCTTGAGATATGAAATTTGGAAAAAAGAAAAAATAACCCGCCAGAATGTTTTAACCTAAAAAATAGGATGGTAATTTAGGTTGGATTTGCATTTTCATTAAAGTTTCACATCAGTTCTGCTTTTACGTTTGTGGATCCACTCAGGTCTAATTTTAATGACGATGACTTTGGAGGTCTGGGCAATTTTGAAGGCCTGATGGGCACCAAGAAAGCTGGAGGAGCATTAGGTCAATGGTTGTCCTTCATTCATTCCAGCATCAACTCAAAAGCCTAAAGTCTAAAGTCTTCTTTAAATAGTGTCTAAATCAGACATAGATACATCTCCAGTAATAAAGACTAGGAAGGATGCCAGGAACAGTGGCTTATGCCTGTAATCCCAGCGGCTCAGGAAGCTAAGGCAGGAGGATCATGAGTTCAAACCAGCCTCAGTAATGGCAAGGTACTAAGCAACTCAGTGAGACCCTGTCTCTAAATAAAATACAAAATTGAGCTGGGGGTGTGGCTAAGTGGTTGAGAGCTCCTGAGTTCAATCCCTGTTACTCAAAAAAGAAAAAAACTAGAAAGGGATAAATACATTCACATCAGACAATTTATGGGAAATTTTCTTTGCTTTTTGTTTTGTTTTGTTTTCTGAATGCAAATACTTATTATTCTGAAGCTGAATCTTCATGAATCACCTTTCACATTTGAGAACAATTCTTTCATATTTTTACCTTTATAATAATTTCTTTTGAATTCTAAAATTGTTTCTGAGTTTGTCTAATTCTGTAATTTTTCTGTAATATTGAGTCTGCTTTTTATTACTTTAAGACACGTTTTACTCTTTTTACTGTTGTTGTTTTGAAAAAAATTCTTCTTATCTCACCCTGTTTTAAAATATAAGTAAAGTCCTAATTGAGAACAAAATATTTCCAAATTTTTTTTATATTTCATGTGATAAACCTATTTAAGAGAAAGCAGATTTCTTCTGAGTAATGCTTTGCTCTTCCCTCTTGCTACAAAAAAATATTTTGGTATGTCATATTTATGTTTATGTTTATTAGTTTTCAAATAATGTAATTAACCTGCCCTGAAATGCTGATTTATAACACATGTTTTAAATATATTAAGATTGCTATAGTTTGGATGTTGAATGTTCATGTATTAGAAAGATAACTCAGGTCAGGTGTTAAAAAACTGTAAGTTTAAAGGAATTTCTCTCACAATGTCCTACATGTGGCTGTTTCTCCCATTCTAATAAACTGCTGTTGCCCTCTGAGGTTCTAAACAAATGCAAAGTCCTTCACCAGAGCAAAAGTCTCTATTCTTATCTTTCAAGTCAAGCAAATAAAACCTATTTGATAGACTCACCTTAAATCTTAGCAGCAACCATGAGACAAGTTCCTGTGCCCACAGAAGGAGAGAGTTCTAAGCTCCTCTGACTCCGCTTCCTTATTACAGAGATGATTTACCACCAAGCATATGAGGCTTAAACTTCAAGTCCTTTCATTTGCATAAGGACTTATACGACTCTTTAGGGTCTTTGACAGAGTGTTTTATATGTCCAAATATTTTCATAAAGTTTGAAAACTAGAATATTTTATCCATTCTATTTTCTCCTATGTTAATTAAAAATGAAGCAGCTATAGACATTTTTGAAATCCTGATAAGAAAATGGGTTTCAGATAAGTTTGATTTGCTTTTAGTAAAACATGTTTGTGCAAACCACAGACACTTCTGTGCATAGCTAAATTATTGGTAGCCACACACCAAGATGGCCTGTACAACCCAAAACCATACTAAAATAACCTTTATTTTCTGTTAGGCCCCCCATGTATATACCTCCCTACAATTTACCATTCTTTTAAGAAGCCAAAATTCCTCTTCCTTTGTCTTGTCATTCTACAAATTTATCACTCTGTGAAAATGGTACATAAACCCCCATGTCTAACCTCTTTGTTTGGTCTTCACTACTTTTCTATGAAGGTCTCCATGCATATAAAAACATATATTAGGGGCTGGGGCTGGGGCTCAGTGGTAGCGCACTTGCCTGGCATGTGTGAGGTACTGGGTTCAATTCTCAGAACTGCATATAAATAAATAAAATAAATGTCTATCAACAAATAAAAAATGTGTGTGTGTGTGTGTGTGTGTGTGTGTGTGTGTGTGTGTATTAACATTACTATAGTTTGGATGTTGAATGTCACTCAAAGACCCAAAAAGTTAAAGATTTTGTCCCCAAGGTGATGTTATTGGGAAACAGTTGAAGCTTTCAGAGGTGGGGCTTGGTAAGTGATCCTTAAATCATTGACATATGCTTGAAAGGGATGGTGGGACCCTGCTGGTCATGTCAGTCAATCTCTCTCTCTCTCTCTCTCTCTCTCTCTCTCTCTCTCTCTCTCTCTCTCCCGCCCCCCACCACCTTCCTGGTTTATGACATAAGTAGTTCACTTTGCCATATATTCTCACCATGAGGTACCAACCAAATCAGGAGACCAAAGCAATGGGGTTACTTGATCTAGGACTAGAACTTTTAGAAGCATGAACCAAAGTAATCCTTTTCTCCCTATAAGTTGTCTCAGGTATTTCATTATCACTGACCAATACCAACATCAGTAAATTCATTTTACTTTTCTCTTGCTAATCTGTCTGTTGTCAGTTAATTCTCATGCTCTAGACACTGACACTAAGAGACCAAAAGAAAAGTTTTTTTCCTCCCTTAAAATATTAAGTATTAATTAAATCCAATTACTAAATTCAATATTAATTAATTAAACTGTAGTGAATTATGCAACAAGGTCAGGTACATAGTATAGAATATAGAACTGATTATGTACACAATCTATGGTCATGGATTAGTGCAAATCTAATAGGCTTAAACATGAGTGCAAACCTCACCCATTAGTCCTCAGGGGAAATCAATTCATAACTGGAGCAAGCAAAGGTCACTGATGATGTATGTAAATATGATTGGCATCTGACCTAAAATCTGATTGCATCACTTGCATCACTTTCTGTAACATTTGAAAGACTTGGAAATAAACTCCACATTGCTCTTAAAAAGAGACCAAATTTTAGAAGTTGCTATAGAAATGTGGGGTTCTTTTCTACAACCTTAAGTTGGTAATTTCCTTAAACTCTTCAGGTTTTAGGGGAGACTGCACTCATGTTTGCCATTGGTTCTTCCTGAATATTAACAATTTCTGTTTACTTTAAAAGAAAATGTATTCCACATGTTTCAGAATCATTTGTACATACTTCACTAAATGGGAGACATAAATAAATATTATATTATACATATGCATAAATGTTTTTAGAGGTGGAAGAGACTACTTTTATCTTTAAAATGAGTAGTTCTAATCTTGATCTCTGAGAAGAAAAAAAGAAGCTGTGGATTCTCTCCCTGGCTTAGCTGTTCTTTCTATACATAATCTCGGGCTCTGGGAAGATGCTGTCCCATTGAATTTGAGTCATCATAGCAAATTCTTTAGGTACAGTTGTACCACAAGCCTGTTTAGCAGGAAGGAGTTCAACCTCCTTGTCCCATCTTTTTAGTTCCACTGAAGATGCAAGGATTGTGTCTTTTGTGCCCTAATCCAAGAATAGGAACCAGATATGTGGTCTAAAAGTAATGAGGCTCTGTTCTTCTGACCCTGCTGCTAGGTAATCACTTTGCTTTGGAGAAGCAATCTACTACAAAACAGTTTGTTTAGTCATATAGAAATAAGAAAGCCACTTTCACCTTGACCTTTATAATGTAAGACATAAGAAAATAAACATTCTTTAAGAAGAGCATAAAGCACTATTCTAATGAATGAATTATTGCTTTATGCACTACTGAACATTTTCTAATATGCTGTAATAATATCAAGAAAAAGGATGAGGGGGCTGGGATTGTAGCTCAGCGGCAGAGCGCTCGCCTTGCACGTGCGCGGCCCAGGTTAGATCCTCAACACCACATAAACATAAATGCATTGCATTGTGTACAACTAAAGAAAATAAATAAATTTTTTAAAAAAAAAAAGAAAAAGGATGAAGATAAATAGGATCAATAAAGTTTTAGGGTGGAATTCTAGCTCAAGGAGAGACCAACATATATATGAGCACCCAAGCTACATGTGCTGCTTTGCAAGGTTCCCTAACAACCTCTGCACATAGCTGTCCTTGGCTATTGTCTTAATCTATTCAAGCTACTATGACAACATACCACAAATCTCATAGCTACTACACAGCAGAAATGTACTTCTCACAGTTTTAGAAGCTGACAAGTTCAAAATCAAGACACCAGCAGATTTTTGTGTCTGATTAAGGACAATTTTCTAGTTCACAGAGCACATCTCACTGGGTCCTCATATAGCAGCAGGAAGAACATAATTCTCTGGATCTTTCTTAAAATAAGGTACCTAATCCCATTCACAAAGGCCCCGGTCTCATGATCTAATCACCTCCAGAAGAGCCCCACCTCCTAATAGCAAAACAGTAGTGATTGGGTTTCTACGTGTGGATTTGGTAGGGGAGGCACAAACATTCAGACCAAAGCAGCCACCTGGAGCCTAGAGCCAAACACATACAGGGTACAAGAGCATAGTCTGGAAGGGAATGGGGCTGGGATCTCAGCACATTAGACAGGTGGAGAGGGGTACATATAAAAAATAGATCAGAATGAGTCTCTATAGATCAAAAGGCCAAGAACAGAGCTCCCTTCCCCAAGTTTAAGAATAATATTCCTCAATTATATTCATTGCCCTTTTCTTCTACTGATACCATCCCAAGGTCTTGTTTAAAAAATTTCAATCACCTCCTATTTAAATCTCTGAAAATCAACTTTTTTCCCCTTAGCATATTCTGTATATTATTTGGCATTAAAGCCAAATAATTTCTTCTTTTAGTGATTCAAGCATCCCTTAGCCAAAAGTCCTTTGAAAGTGTTATTACTCTTATTAGAATTGAGATCAACTTTTTAGCTTGGTCTACAAGATATCCTATGGTCTGTATCTGCCTGTTTCTCCACTAGTCCTGGCTTTCTTTCAGTCCCTGGTGCTCCTACGACTTCCACAGTGGCATGCTTGTGCTCTTCTCTCTGTGAAGTGCTCACCTCTCACTTCCCAGGTAAGTCAAGTTACTCTACTTGGCCTTCAGATCTTGGCCTCCTGAGGCATGACCTCTTGCCTCATTCCATCTTACACTTCCATGCACCTCTCCTGCCCTTTTACAGTGGCACCTTCACATTGAATGATGCAGTGTAATTGAAGGATGCTCATGAGTCACTCAAATGCACACTACTTACGTAGGATCACTTTCTAGACAAGAGCCCTGGAACTAGCTGATATATCTCCATTGCCACCACCACCACCTGCATCTATAAAGTGGAGATGATAACACCATTTCCTCAGGTTGAGAAGAGAATTAAATGAAATAATACATGTAAATCAATTCCAATAGCACTTCATGCATTTTAAGAATCAAGTTTATTATTCAACCTCCCTAACCCCATCTTAAGGCTCATGTGTGACTGTAAGCTCTGTTAGACAGGAGCCATATCTGATTTCACCAATATCCACCAGATTGGTTGATTCATACTAAATGCTCCAGAAATATGTGCGGAATGAATGGATGAAGAGTCTCTAGTCCCAGTTTAAAAATCCTTAAAAAAGAACAAGACATTGATTAGTAAATGATGAAGAATTCCTACCTTTAGCATAGCTATATTTGCTGAATGCTTCCAGTAAACATATGTGATAAAAACAATGCATGATTTAATTAATAAACCTACTTCTTTTTACATCATCACACAGTGAAACTGACATGCCTTGACCCACTGGAGGAGACAGTGTGGGGAAAAATTGTAGTCAATCCTGGGTCCTGTCCTTCCTGCTTATAGAATGACGTGAATAGAAGCAAAAGTGGTGTATTTGTTGAGTTTTAAAGATAATACAAAACTGAAGAAGTGCAGGAGGAGCTAAAAGTGTATGTGGACTATGATTCATAATCATCTGCAATGGTGGTGTGAAATAAATACATAAAACAAAAAAAGGGCTTCATTTTTATAAATGACCACTGGTTTAACCTTGGCACAAGTACTTCCAAGATTGATAATATCTAACTCTCTACTCTTAAATAAATGTATGCCTGTATATAGAGAGAAAAATATGTATACACTTTTACTTCTTAGAGAATAAGGATCAATCATCGCATACTATTGAAAAACCTATTTTTTTCCACGAAATGCCACATCATTAAATATTCTTCTGTGATATCATTTTCTAATATCACAGTAAGCCTTTTGTAATTTGTTTCACCATTATAATATTGTTTTTAATTTTCTTATTTTTGAACATCGTTGCCATGAACATTCTTAAAACTGAATCTTTGCCCAAAATGATCATAATTTCTTGTGATAACCCCTAAATTATGATTGTTGACATATAGCTAATTTGATTTCCCAAAAAGTCATATAGATTCACTCTACCACTAGCAGTACATGAGAGTCCCTGTTCTCCTGCTTCTTTGCCAAAATTCTTGATTTCCTTTTTTGTTAATCTTTGCTCATTTCTAGGTTGCTAGTTGGTACTTCATTGTTTTAACTACTTTTTTTTTTTTTTTTTTTCGTTGCTGGTAAGATTGAATCATTTCTTGTATCTTATCAGCTATTTGCATTTCTCTTGACAAAAGAAAGCAATAAATGTAAATATGCAGTTCTACATTTGTTTTAGAAAAAATAATAATAATATAATTGTATAAAGGGGAAACTTGGCCTGACAGTAGAGTGCATGGAAAAAAAAAAATGCCAGTGGAATGTGATGGTTGTCTTCAAATATTTGAACGGTTACCATATAGAAAAGGAATCATGTGTAGTTTATATTTTTCCAAAGGGAAAAAGTAGGGCAAGCAGATGGAAAGTTACACATGTTGGCAGACTTTAGCTCATCTTAAGAAGGAACTTCTTTTGGGGCTGAGAATGTAGCTTAGTGGTAGAGTGCTTGCCTAGCATGCATGAGACCCTAAGTTCTTCCTCACCACCACACACACACATATACAAAATAATGATAAAAAAATAAAAAGCTTTGTAAAGGTTTTATCTATGTGAAGATGGAATGGGTTGCCTTACATAGTGGGAGCCCTATCACCAGAAGAATTCAAGAATATAAATGATGAACTGCTAGGAAGGTCTAGAAGGAAGGATTTTGAGTATTGGGTAAATGGATGACTTTGAATGTTTCTTGAAACTCCATTATTCTTTCCTTTTGTGAACATGGACTCACAGTATTTCCTTAAAAACTATACAGTCAAGTACCTTATGATGACATTTTGGCCAACAACAGACTACTTAGGTTACAATGGTTCCATGAAATTATAATGAAGCTGAAAAATTCCCATTGCTTTGTGGTGTTGTGGCTGTGTAATGCCATAGAGCAACACAATACTCATGTTTGTGGTGATGCTGATGTAAACAAATCTACTGCCCTGCCAGTCATATGAAAGTATATATAAAACAATACATGTGGTACATGATATTGATAGTAAAAACAAACAACTGTGTTATGGTTATGTAATTACTCTACTTTTTATCCTTGTTTTAGAACTACTTATTTTTATAAAACTTTACTATAAAGCAGTAAGTCATGTTACACCAGCAGCAGCAGCCTCCCACATCTCACGCTCACTGTGTCGTGACAGTCAGGAGGCCTCCTAGCACCATGGACCTATACTTTCTAGATTCATCTAAGTGCACTCTATGATAATTACACAATAACAAAATCACCTAGCAATCCATTTCTCAGTGTGTATCCCCATCATAAAACAATACACAACTGTATTACTCTTCACCTATTTGCTGTCAACTATCACGTCATTGAGAATGAAAATACAAATGCTCCTTATTTTATGATTGGGTTGCATCTTGAAAAACTCAACCAAAATTGAAACTATTGTAGATCAAAAACTGCATGAATACACCTGCCCTACTGACATTGTTGCTTAGTAACACAGCACACTGTGGGGCACCCACCATCTCCCTGGTGACCTCATGACTGACTGGGAGTGGGCTCACTGCTGAGGCCCAGAATTTCCAGATAAGATCATATTGCCTATCACTAGTCCGAGAAATGATCACAGTTCAAAATTCAAAGTACAGTTTCTACTGAATGTGTATCACATTTACACCAGCATAAAGTTGAAAAATTCTTAAGTCAGACCATCATATGTTGGAGACAATATTTACCTTCAAAAGTACCATTTTTTGTATCATCTAATCAAGAGATTGTGGCAGTTTAGGATTTTTGGTTTGGGGTCTTTTCTTTCTGTTTTCTTTTTGTTTTGTTTATTTATTTTTACTTTTATCTAAGCACAAAAATGTAAACATATCTATTAGATTTGCAAATCATGTAACTTAGAATATGTTTTATGTTGTAACCAAGATTATTGGGCTGTTAAATTTTGAAATAAGTCATTTTCAAAAACAAAAAGTTTAAAAATGGACAAGCAGAAATTAAAAGAATGGGCTTGTTAGCAGAACTACTAGAATTTTGGAACATTTCATTGGCACCTAGATTAAGTAACACATGCTGTTATAAGTAATAAAGCTATTTTACATTAAACAAATCTATAGAGTTTTCAATAAATTAGATGTGCCTCCCAAGACTAAGTTCAAATTTTCTAATTATAGAGTGTTGGCTCTGTTTGAAATCTACAGATGATAAGATCAAAGTATCAAAATTTTTTCATCTTTCATTCAACTATATATACCTCCTCTTGTTTTCTGTCTTGGTTAACCTGGTAAAGTAACACCTATATTTTTTTCCACTCTCTTAAGTTCTAAAGAAGGAGGACTATACTGAAAATATCTTATGCCAACCCAGAAGGGGTATAATTATTGCACATGGCCAACCCACTTTGTTGTTTAGTAAGCTGTAGAAATCGATCTTGAGTGTAGTTTATAAGAGAGAGCATCCCATTAGCAGAGAATGGGGATTCTGAGCCAATTAGTCCCATCTAAAGCTTTTAATTCACCATAATACAGTAAAAAGCTAGATATGTCATGGTATACATTAGTGCCCAACTCTTTCCAATATTCCACCATGTTTTTTTTCTTAAGAACAGCTTGTTAAGTGATACCAACCTACACTGTGTTATATGATCTTGCTGATATTGCAGATAAAATATAGCTGCTATTTATTTTGGTAATTTAATATGGTAGAAGGTTTTGAGAAAACTGTGCTGTTCACATGCTATTTCAGGATAACAGTGACCCACCCTGATCCAGAGAAATGGAGTTAAATGGAGCCTTGTGTTTTCCATTCTGTTTTGTAGCAACGTTGTTTCTGGGCTATGTTTAACCCCAAGAAATCTGAAAACACTGACCAGATCAGGAAGAGAGCCCAGTGTTCGACTGTGATGTAAGCCTAAGTCTTGACTTCTAGCATCAGTACAGTGTATATTTTTGGAAAGCCGTTTATGGTTTTCCTACTCCCATTTCCAAATTAGGAACCTAATAATTTCTTTTAGAAATGCTTAGATGTGTGGGGGATGGAAACTATATCTGGCTTCTTCATTTAGCTTCTTGTGGAAGTATACCTACCCCCTATAAAGAAATTCCAGGTGACAGGGAATAGATGCCACTCAGATCATTCTTTTCTGCCTTGTTCAGACGGTCAATCCAAGGAACCTAATGGAGAGTTCAGATTAAAAAGTGACAAAGAGCCAAGCAAACAAATATACTGTGCTTCCCAAAATAAAGTTTGTCACCTTTCCTGAAATGTTCTAACTTTCCCATTCAGGTACCTTTGGAAATGCCATCACCATTATTAGCACTGTTAGTCCAAATTGTTGGGGGTGGATTGCTGTGTTACATTGTTTGTTGGCTGTGTTGAGAAAAGGGAGAGTGTATCATAATCACCTGGTGAATTTTTCGAACACACAGTGCTTTTTTTCCCAATACTTTCTGAACAACCCACTGGGAACCCTGGTTTATCAAGTCATTACTGACTGAGCTGATGTTTATACACATTTGATGGAGTACTGGAGATCAAGAGGTAAGTCCAACATTCTTACTACTACTGTGGAGCTCAGGAAGATCTAATTAGGGAATGGCCTAATTAAGACCAGAATGAAATGTGCTATCAGAGCCAAAAGATTTGTACAAGTGAGGTAAATTCATGGGGGTGGATTTTTGTCACTATCCCTTGGTTGGTGTACTGGATACAGACCTGTGTGCTCTCCTCAGAGTCCCTCTACTGTCTCCTTCATTCCTTCTTCATTAGTATTTCATACATGCCAATTGCCCTTTCCTTCCAATCTTGGCTAGAATATTACATATAGCTCACAGGATCTGGCTTCCTGAGAGACTACAAGGAAGGAGATGTTGCAACCTAAACCTCAGGAAAATTAACTTCCAGGAAGTTGAATCTTGATCAATGGGAAACAAGAGACCAAGAGTGCAGTACAAATTTCTCTCTCCATTATTGTCCTCATGGACTGACTTCAGGTATGATTCTCTTTACAAAACTTCCAGAAATTTCTTCTTTATGAGATGAGTGAACACACTTTTGAATGACCTGTAGTGCATCTTTGCAATTCATTGAGCAACAACAGTCAATGAAGTAATTAATCCATCACCACCTCACATTGATTCCCATCTTTCTTTTCTCCTGGGCAATTTTCCCTCTCCCTTGCAATATCCTAGGCTTGTTACTCCAAAATCAATTGTTGACATTGCCTCAGGTGCTGCTTTCTAAAATATCTGGAACATAAAAGTGGATTTATGAATATCCAATGATTTTTTACTATGATTTAAAAAAAAAAAAAACTTTTAAAGAAAAGAAACTGGATTAATTCCTCTTTGAAATTTTATTCATATAGTCTATATGTGAAAAATAAAATAATTTAAATATTGAAAAATCATTTTCTAGCAGTGATACAATCTCAAATAAGCAAATGTTTATTATCTATTTCTCCTAAGTGGGAGTGGTTGACTCATGGTATAGTCATGGACTGGTCAGACTTGTGAGCTATTCAGATTATCTTGAAGTCATTGCTTTTCATCTTTTCTTCCATAGTTCATCTTCCAAGGTAGATTCAAGAGTCGTGTAAGACAAAGAACTTGAAGGGTGTTTTTGTTTCTGTTTTCGTTTCTTTCATAGGAGGGATTGAACTCAGAGTCACATAACCACTTAGCCAGATCTCCAGCCCTTTTTATTTTTTATTTTGAAACAGGGTCTCACTAAGTTACCAAGGCTGGCCTTGAACTTTCTATCCTCCTGTCTCAGCCTCCCAAGCTGCTGGAATTACAAGCATGCTCCACTGCTCCTGGCTGAAAGGTTATTTAAAATGCATCAAGAAACTAATTCTCACATACTCTTTAATTTGCTTTTGAGAACATTTTTCTAATAACTTTTTCTTCCTAAATCAACCCCCATGCTTGATATTCCTTCTACTTACAACATGCCCTACAAATGATGTGAAATAACTTTTTCTTTGCATTCATTCTTGCACCTTACCTCCAATAGAAGCAAAAGTTTTCCTAACCAGCATCATTTGCCTTTATCCTTCTCAATTTCTAACCAAATTATGCAATCTCTATGACTTTCAAATTATTTTCTTAGGAAAACACAGAAAGTCTATCACTTTAAATCATCCCTCCATTCTTTGAGCTCATTTTTTTAATCTGCCCTTCTATACCTTGACTCATTCTTACATTTGTATTTTCACTTTTGAGTTCTAGCTCATCTTCCCATTCTCTGCTACATTTTGAACCTGACCAACCTTCATGTTGCTGAATAGTGTGTGTGTATGTGTGTGTGTGTGTGTGTGTGTGTGTGTGTATGTGTGTGTCTGTGTCTGTACCATGGGTTATGAACAAATTCTAACTACTATCTTTGAGAAATCTGTAATTATCCCAGTCGAAATAATCTGCACAGATAGCGGGAAATTGATCCTGATAATACCCTATCTAAGCAACTGAACTCGCTTTTCCTCATAGGCTCACCAGTAGCTTGCTAAGGCATGTAATCCATCGGAGAGAGTCGAAGGGGCTGGGGGAGGCAGTGAAGCAAAGCAAAATTACATCAATATCACATTTCCCCAGAGCCAGTGCCTTAGGCATTCATCTGCTGATTTATCTTCTACCACTCACATACTTAAAGTAAATTGCATCATTATTATTACTTATTAAAGGAAAACACAGGATTTCCCCCCATATACTTCTTCTGGTTGACCCCGAATTTGCTTTGAATCCATCCCTCCAACACTCATTCCGATTTTCCTCTAAACTTCTGGATCATAATTCACCCAAATCATTAGCAATTTTCTTTTTTTATTGCATGATTTCTGTCTGCCCCTGGGTGGCTTTATTTTAATTAGAGAAAAAAAGAACAAAATGGAAAAGTTTCAATTGTAAACACACAGAGGTTCTGTTGGCAAATATAAGTTTGGCAGAAGAAAGGCCCGTAGTCAGCTTAGCTGCAGTGTATTGGCTCAAAAACAAGAACAATTTTGAAGGAAATTAGGATTTTTTTTGAAAGTGACAATTTTCTCCATCAGGTAGATTACACTATTTCCTGTTATTTTATGATACTGATATTCACTTATACATTTTCTCCAGCTCCCATAAAATTTTCCATCTGGGGTGTACTTTTCTAAACCCTTTGTAAGCCTTTGGATTCAGTTTTCTCCTTTTCTTTCTATCCCTCTTTCATTCTCTCTTTTTCTTTCCTTTCTTTTCTTCTCTCTCCCTCCCCCCCCCCTCTCTTTTCTCTTCTTTGTTCCTTTAAAGTGCCATTTCCAAGAAGCCTTATCAGATACCAGTTTATGTCTTAGCTAAAGAGCTTATCCACTCAGAAAGCTACCCCTAAAGCCCTGGAGGAGAGAGGGTGGGATAGGAATCAGGCTCAACTACTAAAGTTACCTCTGCCTGAAACCTTAGCTTATGCCTTGAACAGCTTATAACTAAAATCCTTGAAAATTAAGACTCCAAAAAGAGACTCATAGGGTTTCCAGCTGATAGACATTTTCCACACAGTAGATGAAAGAACAGGTACAGCCAGGGCTTTCTTCAAAGGGGAGGAACAGCAATTGGCTGTGTAGTCTGTAGGAAAAGAAAAAAAAAAAAAAAGAATAAACGTTCTTTAAAAGCATAAATGGTACCAAGCAGATCTTTTCCTACCTCTCTTTCCCAGAGAAACTGTAAAGGCTTCCCAGGCAAAGGCCAGATATAGAAAAAGAAAGAGAACAAAGGCTAAAGTATCAGGTGGCTAAAGTTACAGACTGATTACAACTCACATGATAAGATTTTTATTACCAATGAAACAAAACAGGAAACAATTCTTTTTTAAAAATATATTTTTATAACTTTATTTATTTACTTTTTTTTTATGTGGTGCTGAGGATCAAACCCAGTCCCTTACCTGTGCTAGGCAAGCACTCTACCACTGATTCACAGCCCCAGCCCCCAACATTTCTTTCTTCGTGAGTATTATTTCCTGTTTCTGGAAGACAGTAAGTTGTTTCTTTCATTCCTACAACATGACAGGTCGTTGGCTTCCCAGATCATTTACCTTTGTTTATTAGCCATATAGTGGTGTGACTTATTCCCCATTGAATGTGTCCTTGACCTCTCCCCTATTCTTGTTCCAAGAGTTTCATTATTTCTTCCAGAATTTTAGTAGCAGCCCAGGAAAGTTTGTTTAGAGAAAATATGGAAACAATAGGAAATAATCTATCAGAAATTTTAAGTAGGAAATTGGGAATAAATACTGAGTCCTAAAATGTTGAAGTACTTCCTCTGTCCAAAAGAAGGAGAAAATGGGCAGGCTGCTGGTGGTGTGGTCACATCAGTGATCTGCTGGGTATTGATGCACAGTTGGAGAGGACAAGGACAGGGCTCAATGACCATCCATGGACATGCAGTAAGACAGTAGCAATACCCACAGACCTCTTGTGGGGAGGATGATGTGGCATTTAAGGGCTGATAGCTTTGCTGTCTTGCTTCTCAGGGTTCTGGTGTATCAATCCAATGCCTGCTTAAGCACATTGTACAGGTGAAGTCAATATGAAAACATAGGCAATTATCCAGATAATTCATAATCAAAGAAAAACCACAGGAAAAAGAAAAATTTCATAGTATTCCCATTCAAGGTTCGTTTGACTGCTCATTAAACACTAACCACATGTACCCATCTCCCCAGCCCCTGGCAACCTCCATTCTGTTTTCTGCCACTGTGAATTTGACTACCTTAGGAACCTCATATAAATGGAATCAGACAAAACATGTCCTTTTGTGACAGGTTTATTTCAGTCAGTGTAATGTCCTCAAGGTTCACCCATGCTACAGCATGGGCCAGAATTTCCTTCCTATTTAACACTGAATAATTGTCAATCATCCGTTGATAGACATTTGTGTTGTTTCACCTTTTGGCTATTGTGAATAATGCTGCTATGAACATGGGTATGCAAATGTCTGTTCACATCCAAACTTTCATTTCTTTTAAATATATACCCAGAAATGGACTTGTTAGATCACATGGTAGTTCTACACGTAATATTTTGAGGAACTGCCATACAGTTTTCTGCAACAGCTGTGACAGAACATGCTATTACTATGTAGATATATTGTCTCCCCCTGAAATAAATCATATTTTTATATCAGAAAGAGGAAATAGGAAATAATTATTCACATTGCACTTTCCATAAAATGATCTTATATGACCTTATCAATATAAATATTTTGACTTTTCAAAATCCGGATGTCTGAATCATTAGAATCTATTACCCACTTGATGTAAGCAAAAAATGACAACAACCTCAAAGACTTATTTAGAGATCAAAATCAGGGTCTATGCTTAGGGAAACTCAGGCTATTACCCTGCAGAGCTAGCTTTGGGTATTAAACTTGAAGGCAAATATGACTTTTGTAAGTGTATGCATTCAGCTCTTGTCTACCTCTACATTGCCCTGAGTACCTTCCCTTGTCAATGTGCCTAAGAAAAGGAGTGATCCTTTCTTTTCTATGTGTTATGCCAATTACACTGTAAGTGTGATAAAGGGCCAAGAAATGGAAAGATTATTAATTTGAATTTAAGATTTATAAGGTTGTCAGATAAAATGCAGGATAAAATGCAGGACTTGAATTTTAGATAACCAACAGAAATGTTTCAGTATGGCCCATGCAACAAGAGACATGCTTATAATAAAATATTCTGCAATGCTTATCTAAAACTTAAATTTAACTGAGAATTCTCTATTTTTATTTGCTGAATCTGACAATCTTAAGTAATTCCTACTCTTATCTATAGGAACTTGAACCAAGAGGTGGGTTGGAGACAATCAAATGAAAGTGTGGTAACACTAGGGGGCACTGTAAGAAACAGAGCCAGGTCATCTCTGAGCCTTGAATAGAGGAAAAGTAATCAGTTTTTGCCACACTAAAAAGAGCAGTGAGGACCATATGAGAACAGGAGTGATATCAGAGAGGCATGACCATCAGAGCCACCTAAGCCTGCCCCAAGCAGGCGAGGCCACTGCAACCAAGATTCCAAGTCCAGCAGCCCAAGCAACAGAAGCAACAGCTCTGGCTACAAAGAGTCTGATCAGATGGTGACCTCAGAAACCACAAAAGAAGATTTTTGGCTGGGCGCGGTGGCGCACGCTTGTAATCCCAGCACTTGGGAGGCCGAGGCAGGAGGATCGCGAGTTCAAAGCCAGCCTCAGCCATGGTGAGGCACTTAGCAACTCAGTGAGACCCTGTCTCTAATAAAATACAAAAAAGGGCTGGGGGTGTGGCCCAGTGGTCGAGTGCCCCTGAGTTCAATCCCCGGTACCAAAAAAAAAAAAAAAAGAAGAAGATTTTTACAGGCTTCCAGGGACACCTGAGCCTCCAGGTACCTGTAAAAGAAGGGGCAGTGAATATTGGAAAACTGAAATTTTAACAATTTTGGGGATAGGGGCTCAATTGAGAGCCTTCTTAAACACCTTTGGTGTGCTTCCTTCATTGCCACCCCCCCCCACACACACCCATGCACATGCACATACATATTCCAAGAGTGACATTCTCAAAAATCAGGACTAATTAGATTTCCCAGGAGCATAAAATAAATGCTCAAATCCTTCCTTCAACTTTCCAAAGTAGCTGAGCCTACATTCTGTATTGCTCTTCCTAACTTGCCCTCTAATATGGACACCTCTGGAAAACCTCACTGAGCACCCTCTTGCCTGGTCCTCCAGGTAGAAAATACTTCAAAGATAAAGAGACATTAGTGATTCCAAAATCGATGAACCTAAAAGTGCCAAAAAAAAAAAAAATACAGTATAGATAAGTCTTAATAAATACCGAAGTATCAGTCCTAAGCAAAATGTTCCATCATTTCTGTATCCTTATGAGAAATATAGAAGTTGAAACATCAATAATCTCCTCATATCCTCCCTCTGGCTTTGAATTTCATCCACGTTTCTCTTTAAGAAACTTGACAGCTTGGAAACCAGGTACTAAAAGTATGAGAAGCCATCCACCTGCTTATACATAACTTTCTTTAGAAAACAGAAAATTCACTTGAAGTCAGAGTGAAATGTTCAGGTAGACCAAACACTGATCTGTCCTAGGTCTCTCTCACTAGAGGTAGAAAACATGAAAATAAAGAATTATAGTCTTAAAGAGTGCACTGAGCATCCCAGCAGCTCTGGAGGCTGAGACAGGAGAATCGCAAGTTCAAAGCCAGCCTCAACAATGGCGAGGTGCTAAGAAACTCAGTGAGACCCTGTCTCTAAATAAAATACAAAATAGGGCTTATGATTTGGCTCAGTGACCAAGTGCCCCTGAATTCAGTCACCAGTAACCTCCTCCAAAAAAAGGGTGCACTGAGCCACATGCTAGGTGCGCAGGTTTACCCAACAGAGGAGAAATACTGACTGGCTATTCTGAAGAAACTGATTCATAAGGCATTATGAAAATTTATTTTTTTTCTTGAGAAAAATAAATTTTCTCAGAAAGAGCAACTTGAGTCAGAACTTAAAAGAAAAGAAAAGAAAAACTTAAGCCTAATTCCACTGCCAACTGAGAGGGCCCTGATTTTATGGTGATAGAGAAGAGAGCACCTGCCCAGGTATGTTTTAGGATCATCTCTATGTGAGGTGATTGACTATATTAGATGATTTGAGGGTTCTGGGAAATATCTCTTCCACTGGTCAGCCCTGTGTGCCAGATGTTGCCAATATTCAATAATGAAGAAATCTATGAAAATACGTAAGGAGGGAGAAAACAAACACACAAGTATATGGTACTATGATGATTTATATCTTGGCTCAAATCCTTGTCACATTGCAATCTTGGTCCAAAAGGTCACCAAAAGATAGACATGCAGCCTTATTTCAGTTCCTGGGGAAGTAAAGCAAAGTCTACAGTTCACACAGCAGTCATAATGCTTTGCCTTTGTATAGTTCTTTGTAGATTAGAAAAATAATGTGGGGTACATATTCTGCTTTGGGTTTTAGCATATGCATGTGAAGTGGACATTATTATTTCTATAAATGTTTGGAGAAAGCGAAGGTCTTACCCACCTCTCCAGACTCATTTCCCTTGACATTCCTCTTATCTTTTTTTTTTTTAAATATTTATTTATTTACTTTAGTTGTACACAATGCAATACATCTATGTTTACGTGGTGCTGAGGATCAAACCCGGGCCGCGCACGTGCGAGGCAAGCGCTCTGCCGCTGAGCCACAACCCCAGCCCAACATTCCTCTTATCTTTACCTCCAAGTTTCTCCAAGCTCCCACCCACCTTCCTCAAAACCCATGTTCCTAGAGAACTGAAATTCTCTGAATTAAAGTACCATGCCAGCAGCACTCTTTTCTCCCTGCCTGTCCTAAGCTGGCAGGTGTGACTTCTCACTTGTTCCTCAGGGATTCATTTAACCTGCTAAGTCAGCTTAAAACACAAGGGAACTTTTAACTGACCCTTTAGGTCAGATGTATCTCCTCTGTACTGCACAGGCATCTTCCTGCACCTCCCCTGAAATAGCAGTAATTATTGCACTTGTCCATTGTGGTCTGTCTTCTTCACCAGACTTTAGATTCCATGAAGACAGAAATCATGCCCAGTGCTGAAAAGGTATAGGTGCCTAAATAATATCAGCTGAAAGAATAAGTAAAGTGGCTTCCCCAAGTTCGCAGAGAGATGAGTGATAGACCTGGAACTAGAATTCCTGTCTCTGATTCCAGAAAAGGAATTTCCCATTATTGGTGGAGTTGACCAATTAACGGGTTTTCAAGATCAAAGAGAGTAGTATCTATGTCAATGAATATTCTGATTAAGTAGAAGTATGTGAAGAACCCTCAGTCACTATTAATTGACAAAATGTTAAGTTCATTAGACAAGTCTGGGATATATTCACAATATCCTAGAGTCACACTCTCGACCTCATGTAAATGTTCACCAAATTGTGAACTCAGCAGAGGAGAACTTTAATAATCAAGTAGATGGGATGACCTGATCTGTGGATAGCAGTCAACATCTTTCCCCAGCCACACTTGTCATTGCCCAATGGGCTCATGAACAAAGTGGCCATGGTGGCAGAGATGGCAATTATGCATGAAATCAGCAACATGGACTTCCACTCACCAAGGCTGATCTGGCTACAGCCACTGCTGAGTGTCCAATTTGCCAGCCACAGTGACCAATCCCCAGGCCCCAAAATGGCATCATTCCCAGGGGAGATCAGCCAACAACCAGATGGCAGATTGATTGTATTGGATCTCTTCCATCATGGAAGGGCAGAAATTTGTCCTTACTGGACTAGACACTTATTTCAGATATGGATTTGCCTTCCCTACACATGGTGCTTCAGCCCAAACCACCATCCGTGCACTTACAGAATGCTTTAATCCATCATCATGGTATTCCATACAGCATTGCTTTGGACCAAGGAACTCACTTCACAAAGCCAAAGAAGTGAGGCAAGCTCATGCTCATGGGATTCACTGGTCTTACCATGTTCCACACCAACCTGAAGCAGCTGGTTTGATGGCACTATGGAATGAACTTTGAAAGATGCAGAGTTACAGCACCAGCTAAGTGGCAATACTTTGCAGGGCTGGGGCAAGGTTCTCCAGAAGGTTGTCTATACTCTAAATCAGCATTCACTGTTTGGTACTGTCTCTTCTATTACTAGAGTTCATGGGTAAGAAGGAGTTACAGTGCTGGTGGGAGTGATTGATCCAGATTACCAAGGGGAGATTGGACTATTACTCCACAATGGAGGTAAGAAAGTATACTCCTGGATTGCAGGAGATTCCTTAGGGTGTCTCCTTGTATTACCCTGTCCTGTTATTAAGGTCAATGGAAAATACAACAACCCAATCCAGGCAAGACAACAAATGTCTCAGACTCTTCAGGAATGAAGGTGTGGGTCACACCTCCAGGTAAAGAGCCAGGACCTGCTGAGTTGCTTGCTGAAGGTAGCAGGAATACAGAATAGGTTGTAGAAGAAGGTAGTCATAAATGCCAACTACTGCCACATGACCAGTTACAGAAACAAGGATTGTAGTTCCCATTAATATTTTTTCTTATTCTGCTAAGATTATGTTTGTGCATACTTATACATGCATTAAGAGGACTTGTTTGTTACTCTCCTGTTACTCATCATGTAATGTAATATTGATTGACTTAACATCATCAATACCTAAAGTGATGGTTTTGTTTACCCTTCTGGGGAAATAACTAGTATGTTTTCATCCTAGTTGTAGAAAGGATGGTTAGTTATCTTATGTTAAGTGGAATTATGACCTAGTTATTGTGTTTATTTGGAGATTAAGTATAATGTAAAGAGTCTTGTTTGGATATCAAGTTGACAAGGGGTGGACTGTAATGATTAATTTTAACTGTCAACTTGATTGGATTAAAGATGCCAAAGATTAAAAGGCTTCTGGGAGTTAATCAATCTCAAAAATCCAAATACCGAATGTTTTCTCTGATATAAGGAGGCTGGTTCACAGTGGTGTTGGGTTCAGGGTACATAGGAGGATTAGAGGAATGCTAGAAAGGTCAAAGGGGAGGGAGGGGAAGGAAGGGAGCAAGGGGGGATGGAGGGGAAAAAAAGAAAAGGTGGTTGAATAAGATGGATGTCATTATCCTAAATGCATGATTAAAGATTTGAATGGTACGAATATACATTGTGTACAAACAGTATTTTGTAAAAAGATGTTCTATATGTTTATTACGAATTATAATGCATACTACTATTATAAATACAACAACTTTGAATAAAATTTTTTTTTTAAAACAGGCTTCTGGGTGTGTCAATGAGGGTGTGTCTAGGAAGGATTGGCATGTAGGATAGCAAACTGAACTGGAGACCCTTTCTAAGTGTGGGCAGCACCATCCAATAAGGAGGCTTGGATGGAATCAAAATTGGAAGAACAAGGAGCTGTAGCAGATGTAAGCTCCATTATTATTATTATTATTATTATTATTATTATCCTTCTTTTTTCTTTCTTTTTCTTTTGTGGTACCGGTGACTGAACTCAGGGACAGTAAACCACTGGGCCACATCCCCAGCCCTTTTTTGTATTTTATTTAGAGACAGGGTCTCACTGAGTTGCTAAGTATCTCACTGTTGCTGAGGCTGGCTTTGAACTCGCAATCCTAAGCTCCATTCTTCTTGAACAGGTTCTTGATTGCTGCTGCATATGCCTGAAGATATCAAACTCTTGATCCTTCACTCTTCCAAAGTGGACTCTGCCAGTGATTCCCCAGAGAATTTCCAGAAGCCTTCAGTCTGAGACTGGGGTAGCATCATTGATCCCTCTTGTTCTGAGGCATCAGCATCTTGGACTGTGCAGCTACTGGTTCCTCCAGTTCTTCAACCTGCGGACGGCCATTGTGGACTATCCAGCTTCTGGTATATAAGCCAATCTAATAAATCATACCTCCTGTTGATTCTGTTTCTTTAGAGAATCCTGACTAATACAATAACTACCCCCAAGTTCACAGAGAGGTGAATAATAGACCTGGAACTAGAATCTCTGTCTCTGATTCCAAGAAAGAACCCATTGTTGGTGGAATTGACCAATTTATGGATTTTCAAGATGAAAGAGAGTAGCAGCTATGTCAATGAATATTCTGTGTAACTAGGAGTATATGAAGAACACTCAGTCACTATTAATCAATTAAATGTTAAGTTCACTAGACAAGTCCTGAGGTATAGTCACAATATCCTAGAGTCATACTCTTGACCTTAACCTAATGAAAATCGCAGTTCCAACATGAAAAATGTGTCATGTGATATGAATATTATCCACACTCTGCCTCAAAAAGCATCAGAGTGGAACTGGACCACAATCCTATCCCCAAATTAAATAACTTATATTATATGCAAAGATGAGGCAGCTGGTTCACCCGCAAAGTTCTGTGCAATCTGAACTGAATTAAGTTCAGATTAATTGAGTCATCCCAAGGAGGGTTAAAAAGAGTTTCTGATGTGATATCCTCACCAAGGACTCAACCAAATTTTTCAACATTCTCCACCAATATCCAAGTCACCTGTAACTCAGATATTTGTCTATAGCTTTGATATCATCTTTTCTTATGTCTCTTCCTTTCCTATTCCCTTGTGTCCACTTAAATGGGCAATCAAATCCTCTTTCTCAAAAACTGCTTTGATTTCTTATTTTCCCCCTGGATGGAAGCATAAGACTTGAACCTGAAATCTATCCTTCTTATTTCTTTTGTGATCAATCCAATTGAAAAACTGACTTTGCTGCTTCTCTCCACTGAAATGACTAGATGTTTCACTTGTCCCAAGTGTGTGGTTTTCTCACGTGGAGCAGATGAGCTGACATCAACTTTGCAATTCAGAAGCTAGAGCATTGCCTCTCACCACAAAATTAATAGGCTTAAACATCACCCCAGCTCATTCAGAAACCATCTTACATCTTTCCTTCAAATTCAAAACAGAAACTTCTGAGAAGATAGTTACACAACTTTTAGGGGGACACAAATGCTACCTTGGGAGGGAGAGAAATCTACTTCACTCTCAAAACAGGAAAAGTGAGAGAAACATTTTTGTCTTTTCTGTCCTTCATTCTCTACCTAAGAGCAAAAGAGTGAATTAGCAGATTGGCAAGAATAGAAGAGGAATGGAACATGTATAACCGAGCTCCTTCCAACAGAATCAGGTATTCCCCCTGTCACCTCTCTTCTGGGGGCAGGACCCCAGCCTGCAGTGTTCTTACTGTGCCCTCTGCAACTTGGTAAGTAAAGTGTTCAACTCATGGGGGAGCGGTTAGGAAACTCAATTACAGCCTCTCCTCTCAGCCATGTTTTCCAATCAGCTATTTCCATACAACCAACTGATAGCTGGTTATCTTATCCCAGTGTCTATCTGGCTTAGAATTGAGAAGGAGTCCGGGTATGATTAATTACCAAATCTCAACAAGTGTCTAATTTTCTGCTTCCTCTCAGTACCATTAACTGATTCTACTACCTATGTCTCATTGCCACCCAGAAAATCACAGGCATTTGTAGTCTCACATACTGTAGTATGAATCCTGCAGCATACAGGATTCTGAACTTAGAACTGAACAAATTAACTTCTTTTGCCTCAGTTCCTTCACTTCAAAAACATGGCCAAAAATAGCTTCCTCATTCTGTTGTTATAAGAACACAAGGAATTCTAATCAAGACCTATCTACACTGTGCTAGCATAGTATCTGATATAGATAGGTTTCAGTTGGAATGTTAGCTCTGTCTCTGATAAATTTTAAGAAGCTTTCCCAAAGCACCCATAAAGATAAAGCTTAGTAGAGAGTAGAGGATGTTATCTACATAAAGCATACAATATTTTTCTGAAGAGAGACTCTATTATCTAAAATAAATACCCTACATAGTTCAGATTGACCAAATATGATTCCACCATCACTGTCTTTCTGCCTGGAATTGCCCTCCATAATACAGCTGAGAAAAGTGTGCAGAAGAGGCTCCTTTTTGTATTGAAAGGCTAAAAGAAATAGGACAGCCATTCCAGCAGTATTGGACAGAGCTGTGATCTTCCCTCTCAAGCCCACAGCAGGGTATTTTGAAAACCCACACAAAAAAAGCCTCTCAGATCTACAGCTCACATGAGCATATCCAAGAGCATGAGATAGCTGAGATAAAGAACTAACCAGCATTGGCTAAGTGGGGCCATTGTGTTTGAGCAAACACCTTTGAAAGGTATGGATGTTCTTTGAAAATTTTTTTCCCTCCTAGAAACTGAAACTAGGGGTATTGAGGATTTCCTTGTCCTGCTCTTTTGTACAATTTCCTCTTCACTCACAACTTGAGCTTGTTCAGCTTGTCATCACTGCATATTCTATGGACTGCATAAGCTGCCCTTTGTTCTTACTATTTTAAGCTTCCTCCTTATCACGGGACTGATATTTGTTCCTTCCTTGCTCAATGGTCTTAGCATCAGGTCTGAAATCCCTAGACTTGCTGGAGCCACCCTGTTGAGTCTCAGTAGCACTGAGGGGTCCTTTTTCTTTCCTGTGGTATTTTCAGTTTCTTTTCTGAAGTTCAAGGAGTGAAAACAAAGTAGTTATTTCCTCTAAAAAGGGGTTTAAGAACCTTTTTATCCAAACAAATGCTACCTGGGGGTTGTCCCTGTAGTATTTTTCCTTGACAAGAAAAATCAATTTCAAATGAAAGTGGATTGTGTGTGTGTGTGTTTTGATTTCTAATGCTATATGTCAACATTAGGAAGTAGTAATATTTTCGGTATTAGTTTGAACCCAGGGCTAATCTTATCTGCATGTGGCTGAAAGGCTGCCTGAGGCCTTTAGTCTTCTCCCTCCTCCCCATGCAGTTGAACCCAGAGACCTTCTACCACTGAGCAACAGCCCCAGCCTTTTTATTTTTTATATTGGGACAAAGTCTTGCTAAATTGCTGAGGCTGTCCTCAAACTTGCAATCCTCCTGCCTCAGCCTCCTATATCACTGGGAATACAGGTGTGAACCCAACTCCCTTTATTCTTTTGTACTTGCTTCCTAATGCCTGAAGTTACTGAGAAAGAATTTTAACCCCTAGTTAGCAACAATGAAAATGCATCTGAGTAAAGAGACACCTCAACAAAGTACTCCTCCACCTGGTCTACTGCTACACACCTGAAAGGTATGAGAGGGTGACAATGACTGCCACCATGCGCCCTGTGGTGCTGGTGTCATCCAGGGTCTGCCTGGGGGACAGAAGGCAGTAAGACTTACTAACATCAATTCCTTTTCAGAGAATAGTATTTGATTGGGGGATGGACACTAGGAGAAAGGAGCCCTAGAATAGGGAGGTCAGGAGGACTGAAGGCTAACTTGAAAACTTCTCATTCCAGTTCAAGTCTAGCCCTATCAATAGCCTAAAGTAAAAATGCTTCCATACGGTCACAATTCCTTTACGATGGAGATTCTCTATACTTCTATACTCATTGTTGAAATCAACAGCCTCCTAAGGAAGTCTGACAAAGTAAAGTTTTCAGCCACCTCTGTCTTGTCAGATGCATACATCCAGCTATCTCTGCAGAGCAGGTGACAACCCCTGAGAGCTCTAGCCAGAACAGAGTGGGTAGATAGTAAGTCACAAAGATAGGAACTGAGTCATCATTCAATAACAAGTATTGTGTGTCCCATACTAAAGGAGGGCTTTTATATGCTTCTCATTAATATACCTTCTCCACAAAGCACTAATATATTGCTTTCAATAAGAGGAAAGAACTGGGTGTGGTGGCACATCCCTGTAATTCCAGTGACTCGGGAGGCTGAGGGTGGAACATGGCAAATTCGAGGCCAGCCTGGGCAACGTAATGAGACCCTGTCTCAAGACTTAAAAATAAAACAAAAAAGGGCTGGTGCTGTAGCTCAGTAGTAGAATGCCCTCATGTTCAATCCTCAGTGCTGTTTAAAAAAAAAAAAAATGAAACTAAGGTTTAGAACATTTCAACAAGTTGATCATAAAACTCCTGATTCCAAACCCATCAGTCTTGCCACAACATCCTGCTTTTCTCTTCCTTCATCTCCTGCAAAAATGTTCAATATTCACAGGTAAGTTTCCTGCTATGGGACAGAGAAGCAATCCTAGCCCAATTGCCTGATTGGTCTTTTTTATGGGTGACACATGTAGACGTATCCCTGGGATTTAAACTGAGTGTTTCTCCCCTAAAATTATAATAACTCAGAGGTGAACTAATAAAGTGCACATGAAACAGACCAAGAGTCTGTTGACTCCTATGGAAAGATAAAACTAAGGTTGGCCCACCAACTTCTAGGCCTAAATTATGGTCAGAAGCTTGAGGCTCAACAAGGTCCACTCTGTCTGCCGATCTCCCAAAGGAAAAGATGGATTCCTGGTATAGTCCTGGTCAGTGATTCTGTAAGTATGGTCCTCAGAGCAGAAGCAGTAGTATCTAGGAACCTATTCAAGTACAAACTTTCCCACCAAACCCAGACCTACTGAATCAAATATTTTGAGTGTGCTTTAACAAAACGCCCCCCGGGTGATTCTAGGCACATTAAAATTTGAAGACTACTTAGCTGCACCTCCTGTATCTTGATAATTCCAACTTTTATTGCTCCAATCAATCACCTAGTCTATGAAGACAGAGTGGTTGTCAGCTGTACCAGGCTTGATGGGATGGTAAAAGAATCTTCCCCACCCTCAAGAAATTACACACAGACATAAAGCAAAGAACAGTTTGCTGCAATGTATAGTTTAGGCACATGCAAAGAACCATGTGGCTGTTACATATGGTTAGCAGAGATAAATCAATTATAATTCAGGTGAAAATGCATACTCAGACACCACTTCAAATATGCCAAAGATCAATGGATCACTAAACAACTATGGCAGCCAACAGCTGGCCTGATGCTAATCCCTAAGAAATAGAGTGGCTCTTGGAAAGAAGCATAAAGGACATGAAGCTTAGAATTACAAACAACTCCAGATTCAACACATAATTGCCCTTGGCTGCAAACCAAAGTCTTGCGTGCTCAGCGTGAGAAGTACTTTTGGTCATGCATCAAACCATACTTGTGCCCAAAGATAGAGATCTCCACATTAAAGGATTCCAACCACAGGATTTGGGCAGATGGTTATGCAGACCCATCAGTGGAGTAGATAAGAGCACTGTATCTTGGACTTGGCTCAGGCAGAAAGGACTGAAGGTTACACTTGGTCAACAGAAGACTGACTTTCAATTAGCCATTTAGTGAGTGCCTTCTGTGTACAGAACACTTATTGGATATAGGAAGTAGCTGAAACAGTGCTCACTTTTGAGAAGTCCAAAAATATCAACATGCCAAAAACAATAAATAAACAATCAAAAGGCATGAAAGCCAAAAAACATGTAAATAGAGACTGAACTGTCTTAACTGAGCAGAGTTCAAGAAGTGACTGGAACCAGATTATGCTAGCAAAGGAAAACACAATTAAAACATGGAAAATTTAGAGGGTAAAGATGTAATGTCAAGGAAAAGGAAAGAAAATGGATAATGGTGGAAGACAAGAGTGACAAAGGATATCAAGAAGATCAAGAGCATCAACTTAGCTTTATAATAAAACAGAGCATAAACCAAGTTGTAAGTAGGTATGGATAAGGTTAGTGAATAGAGACCCTTGAGATGTGTTATCTGGAAACCTGATTATGTTTCCTTTAAGTACACTTTCAAAAATCAATGAGAATTCTGTACAGAATAATTCTATGATAGAAACAATGCCTGAAGGCAACTTCCTGTTGTACATCTAGTAAACAGGGATATAGGAGGAAAACAGCCCAGCTCTATAGAAGGGTCTACACTAGTGTTGAGGGTGACAGGGTCTCTTATCTTGCTATATGATTGTGGAGTGGAGACAAAGGAGGGAAGCCTGAGGAAACAGCATAGGGAACTGTGAACAGGCAGTGGAACAGCCAGGATTAAGGCTTAGTTAGGATTTCTCCACCTGGCAGCACATGGAAATACCAAATAACCAACCCAAACCAATTAAATTAAAATCTCTTCAAGCTAAAAGAATATTGGTGCTTTTGAAAAGCTCCTCAAACATTTCTCTGTGGAGCCACTAGCCTAGAATATTGGTACCCAGGAAAACAAGAAAGGAACATTGAGAGAATAAGATTAAGAGTCTTTGATTACCTTGATTTTTTTTAGATTAATTACTGTCCATGTAAAAGTTGGCAAGTCAGTCTCAGTGATAGCTGTTGGTGGCCAAACTCTTCAGATCCACATGGTGAATGACCATGCTTGGTAAACATTTCTCCGATATCACTTTCATTAACTTGTTTAAAAAAAAAAAAAAAAAACTTCCTATTTTGCAAGATTTGTAATCTTACTCTGTATTGACATGGTATTGTCAATGATCAATGGTCAGTGAACTATAGACAATCCAAGATGGACAGGAACAGACAGAGATGAGAGATGCAGAAGTCAAACGTTTTTTATTGTTGTTAGTCATCTTTTTTGTCCTTGTGATCAAAATTTGACAAGAACAACTCAATATTAGGAAAGTTAATTTTGGGCTCATGGTTTCAATCTGGGATAGATTCCCTTGCTATAGGTCTGAAGTGAAGCAGAATATCATGGTGAAAAGACATGGTGAAGGAAAGCTTCTCAGCTTCAACATGACCTCAGCAACCTATTTCTTCCCACTAGATTCCACATCCCAGTAGTCCATTCAACTACCAATGGATTAATCCATCAAATGCATTAATGGCTTTGACCACATTAGTGGATTAATCCACTTGATCCATTGATGAGGTTAAAGCCCTTATGATTCTATCATTGCCTAAAAGCCCTACCTCTAAACCTTGCTGGGTTGGGGACCATGCTTTTAACAAATGACCTCTTGAGGAGACATTCCAGATCCAAACCATATGACTTTATGAAAGAGAGAATTAACCATGGTTTAATTCTATAGGTGTCAATTCATTAGTGAATATTTTGACTTTTTGATCACCCTTGCTTTCCAGTGTCATCTTGTAACTTCTGAACAACACATCTTTCATTTTCTAATTAAAATGTACTAGATTTTCCTACATATTATAACATCTGCATTTATGAGCGTATACTTCTAAATGCTCTGATTTCATCTCACTAATATGACCTCTTGCTTGAAAAAAAAAAAAAAAGTGTACATTTTGAAACAGGTATCTTATCAAACCATCGACTTGCTTCAAACCCTTCAGTAATTTACCCCTGCTTTTAGAATATAGACCAAAAATCCTAAGGACCTTAAAAGCCAAGCACTATATGACCACTGCCTGTCTCATAACATGTTCCACACTAAGTGACCACTGCCTGCCTGGCAACACATTCCACCTTCTTCTTCATAGAATTTGTAAAATGGCTTTCCATTTTCTTACCTTATCATATGACATTTCTCTTTGTTTTTTTTCAATTTTTTAATAAGAAAAACTCCTTAGTAGTCAGGCACAATGGTGCATGCCTGTAATCCCAGTAGCTCAGGAGGCTGAAGCAGAAGGATCACAAGTTCAAAGCTAGCCGCAGCAATTTAGCGAGGCCCTAAGCAACTCAGTGAGATTCTGTCACTAAAAAAAATACAAAATAGGGCTGGGGATGTGCTCAGTGGTCAAGTGTACTAAGGTCAATCCCAGGTACCCCAAAACAAAAACCAAACCAAACCAAACAAACAAAAAAAAAAAAAACACCTTAGTAACAAATTACCCTGAAGGCAATGAATTAGATTTTGTACTTTTTATATTTTTAATAAAGCTTTTTAACAGTTTATTGAAAAGAAATTGTCAACTAAAAAATTATCTTCTCACACAGTAAATTACTGCTTAAGCAGCATATTAGTGTTATGTAAAATGCTATCTTTTTCTTTGCCAATTAAAAAAATGTCTCTCCCCTATAAACTCTTGATTCTCCCCTCCTCACCAGTTTTCCACTTTTCACTTAAACTTGTTGTTTAAATTAGATAAAGGTGCTTGACAAAATCTATGATGAATCACAAATAGATCTTATTATATTGGAATCTTGAGGTCTGATCATGGGTGACCTCTTTTGTCTCAGCCATACTTTTTCAATTATGACAGATGGAGGGCGGGGGAGAGGCAGCATTTATTCCCTATGATTACAGAAATAATATATTCCTTATAGAAAATGGGTTAAGCCTAGAAACATATAAGGAAGCAGAAAAATAGCACAGTGACTCTGACCCTCAGACAATCCCTGGTTCCATCCTCAAGTGGCCTCTGCTCCCACTCTGTCCACAGTTATCATCATCTCACCAGGGGTCTATTGCCACTGCCCTCTGAGCCACCCTATTTTACCCTGTTTTTCTAAGATATCTTCTTCATGCCTGCTTCTCAAACAAGACAAGCAGTTCCTGTCTTTTGCTTTCTAATACGGAAGCTTCTTTCCTCAGAGATGCATTCTTCACTCTTCCTATTTCTTCAGGACTCTGTTCAATGTTTACTGACCACAGAGACATTCCCTAATGAGCCTCTGTAAAACAGACCTTCACCTTCACCACGCTCTACTCTTACCCTGCTTTATTTTCCAATTGAACACTTAACACTATCTGACATAGCTGTGTGTGTGTGTGTGTGTGTGTGTGCGCGCGCATGTGTGTGTTTGTATATAGGAGTGGTTGTGTATGTGTCTATTTACTTATTTGTTAATTTTCCAGTTCCTCTTACCAAAGTAGAAGCTCATTGCTCAGGGACTTAATTTTGTTAATTTTCATATTCACAGGATATAATACAGTGCCAGGAAAGTCATAGACTCTCAAGAAATATTTGTTGAATGAGTGAGTGAGAGTGAGTGAATGAATGCATGAATGAACGAATCAGTGGAAATTTGAGTTACAGTATCTTCTTCCAAAATGTGTTGCTATTTCAGTTCTCTTTGAATGATCTCAAGTATATTTCTACATTTGAGTTTGTTTCACATAGCCATCAGGGTTCAATGCATCTATTTGCAAATGGGTAGGGTTCTGTACCGACTATAACAAAGAGAATTGGCTTTTTGTCATACCTGTTTTAGTCTGTTTAGGATGCTTAAAACAAAATACCCCAAACTGGGCAGCTGTTTTAGTCAGCTATTTTGCTGCTGTGACTAAAGGATATTACCAGCACAACTGAAGGGGAGGAAAAGTTTATTTTAAGGCTCACAGTTTCAGAGGTCTTAGTCCATTGAAGGCTGGCTCCATTTCTCAGGGCTGGAGGTGAGGCAGAACATCATGGTGGAAGAGTGTGGCATAAAGAAGCAGTTCACATCAGAAAGCTGAGAGAGAAGCTGAGAGAGAAACTCCACTCTCCAAATACAAATATATACCAAAAGACATGCCCCAATTCCACCCCCTCCAGCCACACCCTACAATTTCAGTTAATTCCACCAGGGATTAACTCACTGATTAGGCTAAGGCTATCACCCAATCATTTGTGAGCTTTCAGGGAACACCTCACATCCAAACCATAACAGTTGCTTATAAACAATAGAAATTTATTTATCACAGTTCTAGAGGCTGAGAAGTCCAAGATCAAGGCAAGCAGATTTGGGGGTCTGGTAGGGGCATGTTTCCTTTTATTAGGGGGGAGGAGTAGGAATACCCGGGATTGAACCCAGAGGTACTTTACCACTGAGATACATCCCAGCCCTTTTTATTTTGAGACAAGGTCTCACTAAGATTTTCAGCCTTGCTAAGTTGTTGAGGCTGGTCTGGAATTTGAGTTCCTCCTACCTTGGCCTCCCAAGTTGCTGAGATTACAGGCATGTACCACCACACCCAGCAAGGGCATGCTTCCTGATTCATAGATGGCATCTTCTCACTGTCTCTTACATGGTGGAAAGGACAAGACAGTTCTCTGAAGCCTCTTTTTTAAGGGCACTAATCTCACTTGCGAGTGTTCTGCCCTCATTACCTTACCTAATCACCTCCCAAAGGCCCTGCCTCCTAGTAATATCACATTGGTGATTAAGTTTCAATAATGAACTTGGGAAGGATACAAACATTCAGGCCATAGCAATGACTTCATACAAGACATTAATTGTTCTATGCATTTTTCTTTCAAAGCAAGGATTGACTTCTTTAAAGCCTAAATATTCAAAGTAATGTTCAATAAAAGTGGCAGCACCCTGGTATCTGGTATATTTCCATCTGGGTCCTTATGGGTGCTATTCTCTTCTTTTCCTGCACTCCTGACTTGCCTGAAACATTCATTCTTCTCCCTAAATAATCTCAACTCATGGCAGCTTCACTTTAAATCTACATTCTGCAATTCCCACGAATAAATGCTATAATGATGATGATGATGGGTGAAAGTATGTTATTTCTCTGACCATCTAAGTCCTCTGGTAGATACAAAGGTCAGTCAGAACAATTTATTGACCATGAGGTATAGTAGAGTGTTACAGATGCTGAAGGAAATAATAAAGGTTTGCATTATACTGCAATTGCCTTGACTATAGAAGATAATAAATAAATACGCAATGATTGATTCATTATCAAATTCACTGATCTGTGTTCACAATCCTATTTGGTTCTTCTTCTTGTAAGTCATTTTTTAATAAAACTTTTGATTACAACCCAATGAAAATGCTTAGTGGCACAAATTAGGAATTTCTTTAAAAGATAATAAAAGAAACCTAGTAATATTTCATTTGAAAGCATAAAGTAACTGGGAAACTGGCTTACACTCACCAGAAAGAACATTTTGTGGCTGCAGCAACATGAAAAATGTTATATCCCATCCCCTTGTATAATTGAATTCTGTAATTTAGACTCAGCCCATTTAGACTCTGTGATAATTCCAACAAAGTCTGAAGTGAATATGCTTTTGCCCAATACATTTTTAATAAGTTTTGTAAGTGAATGGTAGAAACAAGAGTTTAAGCAAATATCTAAGGGAATTGTTAAGGGAATGTGGCAGACAGTGCTGGCTGCCTACTCAACATGCATTCTTTCATTCCTTTTGACTAACAGAGCCCAGAGTTTGTTTAGGGCAGCAAATTAGTGCAGTAAAAGCATTCACATTTCCAAAATCTTTGCAGCTCAAGGTGGTTTTATGACCCAGCACAGGGTCAATGAAATTAAAATGGAAGACAGTGAGATTGTTTTCCTAATCTAAAGGCTGAATTCATTGAGAAGGCACCTTTTACCCTCTTCCCTTCTCTCTCATTTTCCATCTACAACATAGACACAATACCTGGAGCAAAGCAGTTCTCCTTCAACCATGAGGATGAAAATGATAGACTAGTGGCATGAGAAACTAGAAAAGCCCCAATCCCTCAATGGCTTCCTAGAGTGGCTGCACCAGCCCAGAACTATCACCTCAGACCTTGTTGAAGATACAACTTTTGTGTTTTTGCTACATTCAGCCTTACACTGCTAACCAATAGAATAAACTTCTTCTTTTTTAAATTAGAGCATTATAGTTGTACATGATAATTAGGTTCATTTTGACAAAATCATACAGGCAAGGAATTTAATTTCAATCTCTATTCCTGTTTTCCCTCCCCTGCCCCATATTCTCCTTCCTGTACTCTATTGATCTTGTTGTCGCCGGAAAAGGATTGCAGCCTGGAACGGCAGCGCCGCGGGAAGGAGTCCGGAGACAGGATGGAGACGAAAATATTCTTTAATCTTACAAGAAACTACAATATATCTACACAATAGCGATAACCCTGTCTTTTCTCCCTCTGGTCTCTTCCCATGCGCCCGAGCAGCAATGGCGCTCGCTCGATCTGCTGAGTCACCGTTCAAATCTCTCGAGAGCCTCGACCAAGTCCCGCGAGATCCCGTGAGACTACGGAAAGCGGAAATGCCCAAAAATGTCTATGGCCCAATAGTCAACCGCAATCTTAGCTATCTCCGCAAACAGGGCTCCTGCATTTCCCCCTTTTGTTTTAAAAGAGGGGATGCTATAGGACGTCTATGTGCAACCAACATTCTTACCCGTCATCGGATAATCAAGGCTGTGCCCTTGACTCCTGTCTTAGGTTGATATGTCGGCCACATGAGACTATCCCGTGCGACTGTGCCTGTCTTAGGTTGTCCCCCTCTGGGGATCTTACCCGTCATTGGCTAACCAGCCATCCAATGGAGCCCTTTAGGATCGACTGTGTAAGTTGACTAACAGCCGTCCAATTGTGGGGAGATGCTGCGGCTTTAAGGCGACAAGCCTTTTGGTGACGAGCCAAATTGCATAGCATATCAAATTCTTTAAACAAATCAGCTGCCTTAAGTTCTATCAAGTAACACACTGAGTTCTCTAAACAAATACCCCCAAGGTTCTGTCCCATGAAGTCCCAAACAATGAAAGATCAAAATGTGCACTTGTTATAACACGTAGATCTAGGAGGCCCCATGCATGCAGAGCAGAGGCCACACCGCTGGTGAGGTTGTTTGACATTTGAGCAGCAGGGATGCTTGCAGCGACCGTGATCCCTGCATCTGTAGCAGCAGCCGTCTTTTTTATGTCTAGACAATGCCACCGGCAAATCTTCAGGGCCCGCTCCCTAGAGACTCAAGCATCAATTATTAAAGGAAAGGCAGTGCTATTCCAGCACTGAGTCAAGAGGCGAGTTGTCAAACTAAAAAATAGAATTATTAGATTAGAAAATTAAAGTTGATTTCTGCTCACACACATTGCAGCCTGAGCTCCCACAAACATAAGCTGGCAAAACATCATGTTTAGAACAAAACAAAGAAAGACTGAGGGTATTTACTGTATTAAAGATAGATTAAAGAAAAACTAAAAGCACTTTGGAGAAATAATTTGTTAGCTGGAACTCTCGTGTTTCTGCATATACAGCAGTCCTTTACCTGTTGAAATAATTGAAATTAATCATTTATTAAACAAATGAAGTTAATAACAAATAAGCAACCTTATGTCAAAACACCAAAATATCAGATTATACAGCCCTAGTCATATTTTTCGCTAAAGAGAAATCCCTGGGACACCTATAAAACAAAATTGAAGGTACCTTCACTTATTAAATTATTTACCCAATTTGAATACTCTTAAACTTAAATGAATTAGAGTTATTTGGATCCATATATATATATATATATATATATATATATATATTCACAAGCACTTTGTTATTTTTGATGTCACACTGGACAGACAGACGCACATACAAACATATTTGTGATGTCACATTAACATGAAATTTAGACAAATACACAGACATAAACACATATATATAAAAAAAAAAATACAATTGTGTGCACACTAAAGAGAGATCTCTTCGTCCCAGCTGGGAGGAATGACACTTAAGTTGTGATGTATTTTGAAGGACTCTTTTAAGGGAATCATTCCATATCTTCATCATGGTCCTCTTGATTTTGTACCTTTTTTATTAATCTTGATTCCTCAACAACTTCATCTTGATCCTTTTGATTTGGTACTTGCTTTATTAATCTAGATGGTATCCATATTGGAGAGGATTCATGCTTTGGAAAAACACAAACAGATCCTCTCCCCCAAATTAACACTGGATCTGGACCCTTCCATGTACCTGAAAGAACATCCTTCCAGTAAACCAAAGGTTTATATTGTTAATGTGGGTTCCAATGTCTGTCTCCAGCAGAATAACCATCAGAGTCTAAAGTTAAAAAATTTAAGGTAAACAGGGCAACTGCCAATCTGTCCTTAGGATTTTTCCAGTTTCCTTCTTTCTGTTTTAACAACATAACTTTTAGTGTGCGGTTTGCTCTTTCAATAATGCCCTGACCCTGAGGATTGTATGGGATGCCTGTTTTATGGGATATGTTGAATTTTGCGCAAAACTCTTTGAAAGATGAGGACGTATATGCGGGGCCATTATCTGTTTTAAGCATTTTGGGGATGCCCAATGCAGCAAAAGCTTGTAAACAATGAGATGTGACATCTTTAACTTTTTCTCCAGAATGTAAGGAAGCAAAAATCATGCCTGAGCATGTATCTATGGTTACATGAATAAATCGCAATTTTCCAAAACTTGGCTCATGAGTAACATCCATCTGCCACAAATGATTGGGCATTAATCCTCTAGGGTTAACACCAAAATGAGGATTGGGCAAATGTGTCATACAAGATTTACAATCTTTTACAATTGTTCTGGCTTGCTCCTTTGTGATTTTAAACCTACGTTGCAAGGTGGTGCTGTTGACGTGAAACTGGGAATGAAATAAAGTAGCTTGTTGTAGCGCTGAAAGTATAAATATAGTTTTTGTAAGTTCATCAGCCTTTTGATTACTTTCATGGAGGGGGCCAGGCAAATTAGTATGTGCTCTAATATGGCCTATGAATAGAGGTTCTTTTCTTGCCCACAAAAGTTTTTGTATTTGATAAAACAATTTAAAGGCTGGAGTATGAGGTGCTATTGGTCCTGCTAACTCTAATTTTGGGACGGCTTGTACAATATAGTGGCTATCTGAAAAAATGTTTATGGGCTGGTCTCTAAAATGTTCCAGAGCTCTTACCACAGCTTCCAATTCCACAAGTTGAGCTGATTTGTGTGCAGTTATGTAAGTCATACTTTCCTTTGTAGTGACTACTGCAGCAGTACCATTTGAGGACCCATCTGTAAATACATTAAATGCCTTAGGAATAGGTTGATTTTTTATTACCTGTGGAAATATAATAGGATGATTAATACAAAAAGATAATATAGGAGACTTAGGAAGGTGATTATCAAAATTTGCAGAGGTAGAGCATCTAGCTATAGCCCAGTCATTATCATTGAAGCATAAATATTCAATCTGTGACGATGAATAGGGAGTAATAATAGTAGCAGGGTGAATGCCAAATATTTTAGTAGAAGTTTTAAGTCCTTGAAGAATAAGTTTAGCCACCATGGAGGTATAAGACTCAATTATGCTTTTAGGAGAGACAGGCAAATGTATCCATAATAAAGGCCCTTGTTGCCAAAATACTCCTGTGGGTGTATATTGTGAAGAAATAATAATCAATATCAGCGGTTGAGTTAAATCAAATCTGTCACAATGAGCTCCTTCGATGGCTTTTTCTACTACCTTTAAAGCTTTCCTAGCATCAGGAGTCAATGTTCGCGGTGAGGATGGATCAGGGTCCCCTCGAAGGATATCAAATAAAGGTTTTAATTGGCCAGTAGTGAGGTTTAGTGTAGGGCGAAGCCAATTAATGTCTCCCAGTAGTTTTTGGAAATCATTGAGGGTGGTTAAATGTTCTTTATTTATTAAAATTTTTTGGGGTCTAACAAAAGTATCCATGATTTTAAATCCTAAATATAATATGGGAGATCTGGTTTGAACTTTTTCTTCTGCTATATATAATCCGTATTTTTTTAAATTTTCTACCACATCACTGAATATATTAAATAGGATTTTTTGATTAGGGTGGGCCAGTAAAATATCATCCATGTAATGTAGACACATGAGGTTTGGATATTTATTTTTAATGGATTGGATGGCCTTGTCCACATATATTTGGCATATGGTGGGGCTATTAGCCATTCCCTGTGGCAAAACCTTCCATTGATATCTCTGATCAGGGCCATTATTGTTAATAGAAGGAACTGAAAAGGCAAACCTGGGGGCATCCAGAGGATGTAGGGGAATAGAAAAGAAGCAATCCTTTATATCAAGACTAATAACATGGAAATTTTTTGGAATAGCTATAGGATTCGGAAGTCCAGGTTGAGTAGGGCCCATGACTTGCATGGTTTTATTAATTTGTCTAAGATCATGTAATAATCGCTATTTTCCTGATTTTTTCTTGATCACAAATATGGGGGAATTCCAGGGAGAGGTGGAAGGTTCTATATGTCCTGCTTCTAATTGTTCCTGAACTAGTAGGTGGGCAGCTTGTAATTTCTCTTTAGATAGGGGCCACTGAGGGACCCACACTGGCTTATCAGAAAGCCATGGTATTTTCAAAATTATTTTCTCAGTGGCCCCGAAGAAAAATGTCTTTTTCCTATATGATAATGATTTCTTTTAGGGTTAAGCTTACCCTGTACTTTTTGATGATTTCTTATAGGGTTAAGATTACTCTGTAGATTTTTACATTTAACACCTGCAGGTTTGGTTGCAAGGTGTACTCCCATTTGTTGTAAAATATCTCTTCCCCATAAAGTAACCAGTAGATTAGGTAAAACATAAGGCTGAAACGTGCCTTTATGTCCTTCATCATCCTCCCATTTTAAAATTACCGCACTTTTTTCTGGGAGGTTATTATATCCCAAGCCTCTTAAACTGGTTGAAGCTTTTTGCTGAGGCCAGTGTTTGGGACATTGACGTAAATTAATGATGGAAGAATCAGCTCCAGTATCTATAAGCCCCTCCATTTCTATTCCTTGGATTCTTATTTTACACATAGGCCTCCTTGTACAGTCCCGAACCCAGCAAACCATGGGTTTCGAATCAGTGGAACAAAATCCTCTATTGTTCCTATTTAGAGGCATATTCATTTTAAATGACTTATGTAAATTTGGAAGGAGGAGCAACTGAGCAATTCTATCTCCCTGATTAATAGAACTTATACTTTGGGGTGAGCTAAGCATTATTTTTATTTCCCCTTTATAGTCTGAGTTTATTATGCCTGGGGTCACTTGCAAACCTAATAAGCTCTCAGGACTTCGCCCGATAATAAGTCCTACAGTCCCTGAGGGAAGAGGTCCCCTGACTCCTGTGGGAATCAGTTGAACCCCCATTTCAGGTGTTAACACTATTCGGGCGGTGGAACAGAGGTCTAATCCTGCATTTCCTCCTGTTCCTCTGGCGAGGGAGTGGATGGGTAATAGGGATTGTGTCGGGGAAGCATCTGAGTGGATGCTTGAGGATACTCCTCCTCCAATGCCTCGTACATTTGTGGGCCCCGGGGCATTGGGCCCCTTGCCCCGTTTTTTGAATTCCTGAATAAAGGATTTCCATGGATGTCAAATTTTGAATAGCATTTATTGGCCCAATGATTTCCTTTCTTACACCTGGGGCAGCAACCTGGAGCACGGTATGAATTTGGTCTTATTTCTCTTTTAGGATTTTGCCTAGAATAGCCTGATTGATTATGATAATTTTGCCTAGAATATCCTGATTGATTATAATGTCTATGTTGAGCTCTTGTAAAATTTTGAGGGGCAGCATCTCTCACAGCTGCTGCAATCATATTCCCTGTGACAAAGGCATCATTTATATCTTTACATAATTGTATATATATGGAAAGATCCTTTTTATTTTTCCATGGCCTGATGGCTTCCTGGCAATACTTATTAGCATTTTCGTACGCTAATTGGACAACTAATGGCATAACTTGATCAATGTCTCCAAAAACTCTACCTGCAGTTCTCAAAAGTCGATCAGCAAATTCAGCATATGTTTCATTAGGTCCTTGAATTACTTTGGACAAGCTACCTTGTAGATCCCCAGGTCCTTGTACAGTTTTCCATGCCTTTAAGGCAGCTGCGTTTATCTGAGCATATACTCCTGGGGTATAATATTTTTGATCCTGTACGTCTGCAAATTGCCCTTCTCCTGTGAGCATTTCTATATTATGGTCTCCAAACCCCACATCTGCATTTCTTTTAGCTGTTTCTGTACAAAGTTCTTGAAATTGCGATCGCCAAACCAAGTATTGTCCCCCACTTAATGTTGCTTTACATAGACGTTTCCAGTCTGCGGGGGTTAAGCTAAAGGTGTTAAGGGATTCCAGTATACTCAACGTGAAAGGAGCTTGGGGTCCATAAGTCATTACTGCCTCTTTGAGATTTTTTATTGTTTTGAAATCTACTGGCTGGTGGTCCCTCCGTCCATTTCCATATTCAAATACTGGCAGTTCCCAACGTATCTGTGAGTTACCCTCGAGAGCACATAAGCGCTCAGAAAGACTTTTTATTTCTGTTTCTAGGGTATGCAAACGCCTAGTGATACCCTTCATATTTTCTGTAATTGATTTCACCCATGGGGGAGTAGAGGACACAAGTTCCTCCACTTGATGATCCCTTATCTTGGTCTTCCTTAATTTCCTTTTGTTCATTTTCTCAAAATCACCTTTAGTTAATTCCTCCTCACTACTACTACTCTCATTGGTCCTAATTGACTCAGTAACATCCTGAGTCCCAGGTTCAATTGAGACCATGTATCCTTGAAGTATGTCTAATAAATCTTGAATAGCTTTAGCAGCTCGGATCTTTGTCATTTTGGGGACGCTTCTAATACTCTCCTTACTGGTCTTAGTTGACTCAGCGGAATCTACGCTTTCATGATCGCCTTCACTGTTTTCTAAATCCTCCTCGCTAACGACAGACTCATCTATATCAAAGAATTCATCAAGAGCCTCGTACACTTGGGTCTTAGATATTTTCGAACCCATTTTAACCGCTCTGACTAGAGACTCCTGCGAGGTTTCTCAGTTCTTACCTGTCGTGCTGAATTCCCCGTACGGGCCACCAACTGTTGTCGCCGGAAAAGGATTGCAGCCTGGAACGGCAGCGCCGCGGGAAGGAGTCCGGAGACAGGATGGAGACGAAAATATTCTTTAATCTTACAAGAAACTACAATATATCTACACAATAGCGATAACCCTGTCTTTTCTCCCTCTGGTCTCTTCCCATGCGCCTGAGCAGCAATGGCGCTCGCTCGATCTGCTGAGTCACCGTTCAAATCTCTCGAGAGCCTCGACCAAGTCCCGCGAGATCCCGTGAGACTACGGAAAGCGGAAATGCCCAAAAATGTCTATGGCCCAATAGTCAACCGCAATCTTAGCTATCTCCGCAAACAGGGCTCCTGCATGATCTTCCTTTCGTTCGTTTGGTACTTTCTATATATATACATAAAGGTGAAATTCCCTTTGGTACATTTATATATACATATGTTATGGTTTGGATGTAAGGTGTCCCCCAAAAGCTCACATGTGAGATAATGCAAGAAGGTTCAGAGGAGAACATAATTAGGTTGTAAGAGTCTTAAACCAGTCAGTGAATTAATCACCCAACAGGGATTAACTGAGTAGTAACTGAAGTGGTAGGGTGTGGCTGGAGGAGATGGGAATTGGGGCATAGCTTTGGGCAAGTGGAGTTTCTTTCTCTGCTTTCTGATCATCATATGAGCTGCTTCCCTTTGCCACACTCTTCCAACATGATGTTCTGCCTCACCTGGAACCCTGAAGAATGCAGCCAGGATTCTATGGACTAAGACCTCTGAAACCATGAGTGCTTAAATGAACTTTTCCTCCCCTACAATTGTTCTGGTCAGATCTTTTAGTCACAGCAGCCATAAAGCTGACTAAAACAATATAACATGATTTTGTTAAATTCGTTTCATATTTCCTCCCCTTTCCTGTCTTTTGTCCCTTTTTTAAAAGATTGATTTACTCTAATTTATTATGCATGACAGCAGAATGTTTTCCAATTCCTAGTATACATATAGAGCACAATTTTTCATGTCTCTGGTTGTTCACAAAGTAGAGTCACACCATTCGTGTCTTCATACATGTACTTAGGGTAATGATAGCCATCTCATTCCACCATCTTTCCTACCTCCATGCCCACTCCCTTCCCCTCCTTCCATTTTGCCCTATCTGAAGTTCTTCCATTCCTCCCATGCTCCCCTCCATCCCCTTTATGTATCAGCATCCACATATCAGAGAAAACATTCAGCTTTTGTTTTTTTGGGATTGGCTAACTTCACTTAGCATAATATTCTCCAACTCCATCCATTTAGCTACAAATAGATGATCTTTTAATTTTATCCATTTAATTTTATCCATTTCCATCCATTTACCAGCGAATGCCAGTATTTCATTCTTTATGGATCAGTAGAACTCCATTGTGTAAATATACCATATTTTCTTGATCCATTCATCTACTGACAGGCATCTGGGCTGATTCCATAATTTGGCTATTGTGAATTGTGCATTGAAGTGGCTGTATTGCTATAGTATGCTGATTTTAGTTCTTTTGGATAGTATCAAGAAGTGGGATAGCTGGGTCATATGGGGAAATCAGTGCCTGCACCTATATGATGGAGTGTTGACTCTATATTTTCTTCTAGCAGTTGCAAGGTTGCTGGTGTAATTCCTAAGTTTTTGATCCATTCCTAGTTTTTTGAGGAATCTCCATACTGCTTTCCAAAGTGCTTGTACTAATTTGCAGTCCCACCAACCATGTATCAGCATACCTTTTCCCCCATCTTTCTCATGCTGGGGATTGGAAAGAATTATAAGAATTACAATTAATTAATTAATTAATTATAATTCTTGGTAATTGCCCATTCTGACTGAAGTGAGATGACATCTTAGTGTAGTTTTTATTTTAATTTCTCTGATTGCTAGAGATATTGAACATTTATTCACATACTTGTTGGCCATCTGTGTTTCTTCTTTCGAGAAATGTCTCCTTCTTTGTCCCATTTATTCACTGGGTTATTTGGGGGTTTTGTACTGAGTTTTTCAAGTTCCTGATATATTCTGGATATTGATCCCCTGTTAGAGGAGCAGCTGGCAAAGATTTTCTCCCATTCTGTAGGTTCTCTCTTCACACACTTAAATCATTTCCTCTGCTGTGCAGAAACTTTTAAGTTTGATGCTGTCCTACTTATTGATTCTTGGTTTTATTTCTTGAGCTTTAGGGGTCTTCTTGAGGAAATCAATGCCTGCAATTATATGATGGAGTGTTGACTCTATATTTTCGTCTAGAAGTTGCAAGGTTGTTGGCTTAATTCCTAAGTTTTTGATCCATTTTGATTTGACTTTAGTACCAGGTGAGAGATGGGGATCTAATTTCATTTTTCTCCATATGAATATGCAGTTTTACCAACATCATTTGTTTAAAAGACTATCTTTTCTCCCAAATGTATTTTTGGCATCTTTGTCAAGTATCAGATGGCTATAAGTATGTAGGTTTCTCTGTGTATTTTCTATGCTATTCCATTGGTCTTCACATCTATTTTGATGCTAATATCATGATGTTTTTGTTACTATAGTTCTGTAGTACAATTTGAGAATGAGTATTGTGATGCCTCTTGCATCACTCTTCTTGCTCAGAATTGCTTTTTCTATTCTGGGTCTCTTGTTCTTCCAAATAAATTTATGGACTCCTTTTCCAGTTCTGTAAAGAAAGTCATTGGTATTTTGATGGGCATTGCATTGAGTCTGTATACCGCTTTTGGTACTGTGACCATTTTGACAATATTAATTCTGCCTATCCAAGAATATGAGAGGTCTTTCCATCTACTAATAGAATAAACTTCTATTCTATTAGTGAATAGTGAAGTTTAGATGAAGGCCTATTTATGTGCAATTTGATATAACCCTACAGACACATTATAAATAATTCCTTTCTGATTGTATGCTTTAGCCTTACCACTCTATTAGCCTATTTCCCATTAATGTTATTAACTATAAAATGTTGCCTCTTAAAAATAATGCAATTTTTCACATTTTTCACTGACATATCCCACATGAATATTATTGTAGTATTATTTTCATCCCATAATCTAGATGTTATATATTAATTATCTATTTAAAGTCAATGATGTGGGCAACCCAAGAAAGAGACATTTATCTTAATTTGTAAACACAGAGATTTTACAGTCATGGAAGCCAGACATGAATCCTGCCTCCATGCCTTACAGGGTTTGTGACACTGGTTAAATTACATGACCCTTCCTGACTCTGCCACCATCCCACCATGATCATCATAGCACTCAGCACACCACACTGAAATCATTCATTCTCTTGTATTTCTTCTCAACTGCATTATGAATGTTTTGAAATTAGAGATAGTGTCTTAAGTGACTCTATATTCAGCATTTACTTCAATGCCTACTATCAAAAGAGTATTTGATGAATATTCATCGAATAAATGATTCTGCAATGATAATAACTAATTGGCTTTCTAAATATGACATTTCCCAACAAAGGAAATGTGGAAAACAGAATTTGAAACTATGAAAGAAGGCTGGAAATTGATGTCATAAGCACCTAGAAAGACTATATTAACAGAAAGTATTTCACCAACCTAGCATGGTAATAAATCTCAAATGGGATGGCACTGAGCCTTCTGAGTCTCTCCCTGATTTAGCCTTTGTACAACATGGGGGAAATTAAGAGGTTATTCAAGGGTATTTGAAGTCAGCGTGAAACAAAATGATCCCTAGAACTCCAGAACTGTGTCTTCTTTAGACATAGCTTCTTTTCTTCCCATCTGTGGAGGATTCTCTGTGCCCTGTATTGGATAGTATGTAAGGAGGGAGAATTACGTTGTCCACATAAACTACTCCAGTGTTAGTACTGCAGAGCTGTGTGCCATGTGCATCCTGAGCCTTCAAGTGGGAAGTGGTGCAGGCCAAACAGGGATAGTGACAATGCTTCTCTCAATAGCTAAAGTGAACAGCTCTGAAGCAAGGATCTATATACTGCTGGGAGTCAGGATCAACAAGGTGCTCAGACCCCTACTTTACAGAGGGAGAGAGGAAGGAAAAAGAGAAAGGAAAGAAAAAAGGGGGGAGGGAGAGAGGGAAAGAAAAACTGCTTCAGGAATTGTGGAAAGAAGGACAATATCTTAGTTATCAATAACAAGAGCTTATTATATATAGCACTGTACAAATCAGTTCCTACATACTATCTCACAGTAACAACCAAAATAAGGTGGTGATGGTACTTCCCCTATTCACAGATGAAGAGACAGAGACCCAGCAAGATTAAACAACAGGTCTGAGGTCACAAAGCCAGAGGATGATAATATCTGGATTTAGTCCATGATCCATAATTCCAAAGCCTATGCCTTTACATATTCAGATAAACTGCCTCAGAAAGCCTAGACTCCAATGGGAAATACACTCACATATGCACATACATTCATATATACACATACACTCATACACACATATACTCATCTACTTCATGCACACATTCTTACACACACACATATATATATACATGCATTCACAGATACACATATATTTGCATATGCACACATACACACACATATACCCCACATAACATATTTACACATGCATTCATATATACATGCATGCATACACTCACACAAAGATCTAGCCTAGGGATGCCCACCCCTAGAAACTCTCCAGAAACTTGCTGCTTTGAGAGAACACTTTGCTGTATCTAATACCATCCTTTCCTCAGGGCCCTACATCGTCCCCTTCCCCTTCCACTCATCATAAAGGTCTTTGAAGTTAGCCAAGAACTCTCCCTTACAATATGCTTAAAGTTCTGCAAATAGCAGAGAGACAAAAAGACTTTCCAGAGCATGAAGTAATGTCCCTGTGTGGGGATTTTTTAGTGACCAATTAGAACATCTCATTATGGACCCACTGAAAGCACTTTTTGATCCAAGGAAGATGCTTGTCTCTAATTGGTTTTGTTAAAAGCCAAAGAGATGAAGGCAGAGGCTTAATCTTCTATTTCAGGCTTAAAAACAAAGTAACCTCATACCATTTTGTGATTTCTTTCTCCTATATTTTTGCTACAAATGGAACTTATTCTTTTTTGTTGTTACACATGATCTCACAGACAGCAAGAAGACATTCCTTCAAGAGCTTGCATTTGAAGTGGCTTCAATTAAAAGATGAGCTGCATACTCAGTGTTGTTTCCAGGTTCTGAGATTTTCTACTTTTTTTCTTTCCCACAGCCAACACAAGGAAAATGGACTATGGGTCAGGTAATGTAAGCAACAGACCATGAGATTACTGCCAAAAATGTAACCACCCAATCGACTCCAAAGGAAAATATTCATTAAAGTGACACATGTTAATAGTATTGAGTTCAAAACACTTGTTTGGGCCTCCAGATGTCGGAAAGCACCATATCCTGATTAGCTGAAATATTCTCAGTTCTTTCAGATCTTCCTTCCTTATTTTGATTGCAAGTCGAGTTTCAGGAAAATTCTTTCCCACTACTGTCTACTGATCACATCACTAAAGCATTTAAAAGTCCTACTTGTTTCCTATAAGGAGACATGGAAAGCACAACCACAAATATTTGTGTAAATGTCACCATTTATTATTGGAATCTTTGTTCTGTCTGTTAGAGAATTATGGCAGCAAACCTCGGAGCTGGGCTCCTCCTCAGACACTTCCGACATGGAACATGAACACCCAGACACACCCACACACTCTCTTACTTTTAGTTTAAAAAAAAAAATGGAAATGATTTTTCATTTCTTTTACCATTGATTTGTAATCCTCAGATAGAGGATTTATGCTTATTAGGAGCATTTTCAAGTCCAGGGGAAGAGGAAAAGCGAGGGAACTGTTCTCTCTCATAGAAGGCAGGGAAAAAAATCCACATGAAGAGGAATCACCTCTGGAAGGCAGCAAGTTCATGTTCACATCCCAGCCTGCCAGTCACCAAAAAGGAAGAAAAGAGTGAGGCAGCAATATTCAGCCTTAACTCTTTCCTGAAATGCTCTGAACCAGATGCCCAGAGTTTCATTTTTATGGAATTAGATCATAAATGGGACCAAGCTTGCTCTTTAGTCATTTGTCACCAAATAGAAAGAATGTGGTGTCCTAACGTGGAAAGAATGTCGTGCCCTAAACATTTATTTCTGGCCATGTCTTTCCCAGCCTGGAGATCAAAACTTCAGCTAATAGATAAGCATAAGTCCCAGACCCCTTCTACTCTCTCCCCACCTCCTCTGATAGATAGCACCCCATTTTCTCAGCCTGGCACATTCATCTTTTCCATGTTTGAGCCGATCTGGGGCTGCAGTGATTTTTAACCTCAATTATGTTTATGCAAGAATTATCCCTTGCATTTTCTCACATCCATTCATCTCTCTGGTAGGATCAAGATTTCTCTTTCCATCATCCTTTGTCCTGCTGGTATTTCTAGGAAAACAATTCTGTATCTTAGTAGCTATATAAATATTGGATATTTATCCAGCTCTATCGCTGATTCATAGTTATTTCTATGAGGAGTACATACATAGGGAGAGATGTGGGCATAGGCAAGGAAGCCATCAGATTTTTCTACAAAGTCAGGTGCTAGACTGCAGTATCTTTGGGCAACATAAAATGCTGGAATTGGCCTCTCTCCATAAGTTCTGTGTATGGGGGTGATTTACCACATCAAAGTCAACAATTTCTTGTCCAATAGTCAAATACTTCAGGCCCTGCATAGTTCATTCTGTATCAAGGGAACTATAATTTTTTTTTTTTACCCAGAGAAAAATCTAGATTGGCAGTTTCTCCACATTCTATCTTTGTACACTCTGCCTGTCTTTCCATGCCCAAGACTAGCATCTGCCACATGGTTATGCAGCAAGAATTCAGTGAATTTATTTGATATCAGATTTTCTCAAACTTTAAATTAAAAAACAGAATGCATAATGATGGAAAGGAAAATTTTGTTCAAAATTAATGACATTGGGATCCAAATTGAGGGTTAATAGTTTTATTTCTAGCCACACCTTAGTTGTGTCATTGCTTTATCCCAAATCATTTATTGATGTGCTACTTTGTATAAGAGCCACAGTACCACAATTATAGAAAAGCTGTTGGGAACTATTTGTACTATTGTACTATTTTACAGAAGAGACACAGTACCCCCAAAATATAGACATACTGCTGGGAAGAAGTATACAAGCCCTAGGATTAGCCTGTCCTCGATCAAATCACAGCTGCATCTCTTATTAAGGTGTGACTTTGGTTATGTTACTTAACTTTCTAAACCTTAATTTCTGAAAAGCAGGAGATAATGATGGTACCTTGCCTCCTAGATCTATTAGAAAGTTTAAGTGAGGTAATTTATGCAAAGCTTTTAGCCCAGATACTAGCACAAGAGAAAGGTTTTTAATTATTATAATTATTTATTATTAATACAATATATTAATAATTTTAATTATTTTTAATAAAATATTTAATTACTATTAATAAAATATTTTATTTCCTTAAAATAATCCCATTTTAAAGAAACTATGAGAGCTTACTAGTTCTTTCCTATATAACTTTGTGAGCAATCATTATGTGATTTTTTTTTTTAAATTGCTTTTCAAAGTGAAAACTTATGTCCTAATTGTATACATAAAAAATCTTTGCCAAATGATAATTCTGTATTGCTATAAGTTCTTCCAGATATTCACACACATACACACATGTGCATTTATACCTAGGTATAAATGTGTGTAAATCTATATTTTCTTTCTTTTGAATCAAATATCAGCTCTCCATAAATCAGAGAATCTGTTGAAGTCACACACCAATGTTTTCCTCTTCTCTTAAGGTCCCAAAAGGGAAAATTATTTAATCAACAGCTTCCGGGATGGCAATGCTCCAGGCTCATCTCAGAGGACAAAGACTAATGACTGATATATATCATCACCATCACTCCATCTACAATCTCAGTCCCTAACTGCCTTAATGGATACGGGCACTGTAAGCACTGCTCTCTCTCAAGATTACCAATGGGACTGTGGGGAATTCCAACCTCCCTGAATGCTCACAGCATAAGTCATCCCTAATGTTGACTTAAGCTGGTTCACACTGTCCAGGACTTCTTCCTTACTGAGTAGCAGTCCTTCAAAGGATCGAATGAGATCATTTCCTCCTTCTTTTTCTTTTCTAATAAAGATGGAGATGGGGGTAGGGAGAAGTGCTTTTAAAACTCTTGCGTCTGGCAGTGTCTCTAAGCATCCTTTGCTCCATTTCATTTGATTCTAACTAGAGCCCATCAAATTGTGTTCTAAGGGGATTTTTTTTTTCTCTTAAAAGATTAAAATACACAAAAATTATAGACAGAATAGACAATATTCTTTTCTCAGATACTTCTACTTTTCAGCCAACATTATAGCTGGGCCACTCTAGATGATAAAGACACTATCTTGATTTTTGTTCTTATCTTGCCATACTTTAAGCTTTATTGTTTATTCTGTTTAATACCTTCAAGAAATACATATTCTGTGTTCTTACTCCTTTGACTTCCTTACACGTCTAGTCATACTACTAATGTACTTATGTCTAACTTTCATTCTTCAGTTCACATTTTCTTGCCAAAGTGTTTGCTGCCCAAGATGAATTAGAACCTATTTTAAAGAATTCTTGAAGTTCCAGTCATTGGGATTTTCAAGTGAGAACCAATTTCAGTGGACACGTAATATGTATTCAGATGCATGTAGATTAGGTCTCATCAGTAAGTATTTTGTTCAGGAATTACCCTTTTTTGCATTTTTGCAGGACTTGAGGTGACTGAGAACTTCTCTGCAGCAGTTGTTCTTCATTCTCCAATTCAGGATCCACTTAAACTTCAGGAGCAAGAGAAGGCAGTGCAAGAGGAACAGAATAAAAGCAAAGAAGAAATCAAGGAAGCAGCTCTCTTATTGATGGAATGAGCCAAAATAAAGCAACTGAAAAAAATCAAAGCTCTGACTAGCCTAAACCTCAAATCCTATCTAAAATGGTTTCTGCTTGCCCCTAAAATCATCCACTATGACTGAACTACCGATCACACTCACCCATTGCCTGATTTGGCTACTATTAGTTAAAATAGAGAATATGTCATCCCTAATATAAATTTGTCCATCCTTTGCATAAGATGGATCTCATTCATTAAGTTCAGTGGATGGTAAAGCCTTCCTAGTATCTTGAGTTTTGCTTCCCAGGGATGATGGTTCAATTTAAAATAACAATTAAAATGCTCAGGTCTTGTTATTTTGCCCTTAGAATCAGCCATCCCCTAGCTTGTTGAAGGGTGGGAAAGGGGAAAAGAAAACAGAAACCTGCTGGGCATTATTCTAATCAGGGGTCTCATTTGGCAGTCAGCACAGACCAGCTCCTATTTTGCAGAGCAGTTATCCCCAGGGTGCTGGAGAGGAGAATAGCAAGGCAAAACAGGTGCTGGGCTTTCCCAACTTACCATTCAGGAAGGCTTTCTTTAGTTCTGTGCCAGAAAGTTGGTACCAGAAAGTAGGGTTGCCACAAATGAAACCCGGAAGTTGCTACTGGGCATGCTCAAGCAGTAAAATGAATGAACTCCTGGTGTCTCCAGACCAGCCTGAGGGTAGCAACCTGAGAAAAAAGCTCAAAGAAACAAAAGTCATCTTGCTTTGGAAAATACAATGGCTATTTAGTCAGTGAGCTGGACTGAGAAATGTCTTTCCCACCCTCAGCCAAACTCATGTGTTTGGAGTCATGTCTCCAAGTGGATGATGTCATAGAGCAGAGATATGTAAACGGAAATTGATATCCATCAATCACACTATACCAGGCAATCATCGGCTCCAGATCTGTTTCTCACAGAGGAATGATTCCTAAATGCCACAAAGGAGCAATCTGCAATACAATCTCCTTTTGCTAAAGAATGTGAAAAGAACCTCCTCACACAAAAGCACACAGGGAGGTTTTCACAGCACTGGTTTATTGTTTGTTTTTTCCTTTTTTAATATTGATTGATTGATTGATTGTCAGAGGTCTCCCATTACTAGCAAGGGGGAAATCTGGCACTTCCTAAGGATTACAAGAAGTAGGATAAGGGCATAGAATGAAATGAAGGAGCACATGGAATTGGAATCAAAGACCTGAATTGGCTGTCTCAGAAGACATGTTATCTAACCTCCAAAAGTCTCAGTTTTCTCATCTGCAAAATATGGGGATTAGAAGATTATCCTCAACTCTCTTGCTGTTGTGGGATTCTGTGATATATGTGGCTTACATATCAGACACTGGCACCTTTCTGCAATGGAGCTGTGCACTTAAAAGAAGAGATGTGGGTCCAGATTTCATGAAACGTCTGTTTCCTATCTTGAACAACAGACAATGCAATAAAACAAACAGAAATGGAAATCAAACAAACTACCATAAGTTAATAGCTCTTAGTATGACTGGATTTTCCATTCTTTAACAAGATGGTAGCTTGAAAAACTAAAAGGAAGAATACTGTATACATAAAACTAAACAGAAAGCACTACACAAATAAAACTCAAAAATAACAAAAGGTAAACGAAGGCAAAGAATTAGGAAAATATGGGTAAAGGGGGGAAAGTGATGGGATTTCTAGCATTTGATGTTGTTAGACTTATTGTTAGTGTGGGAGAAGAAAGGCTTAGGCCAATAACAAAACTATCTTCTTGCACACAAAGTTATTAATTAATGCCAGGCAGGTGGCGCTCACCTGTAATCCCAGCAGCTCAAGAGTCTGAGGCAGGAGAATTGCAATTTTAAAGCCAGCCTCAGCAAATTAGTGAGACCCTAAGTAACTCAGCAAGACCCTGTGTCTAAATAAAATACAAAAAAATAGGGCTGGGGATGTGGCTCAATGGTTAAGTGCCCCTGGGTTCAATCCCTGGTACCAAAAAGGGGGACAAAAAAAGTTATTAATTAGCTATAGTAACTTTGGGGGTATGTGGTATGAAACCTCAGTTGTGCCGATTCAGTACTTTCTCACTAATGACCATATTGAGACACCATGATTCTGGACACAAATAGCTTCTTTCTGTTCATCTGGGAAACCAGGCCAGGATGGCAGAGAAAGAAACTCTAGCTGTCTGTTGGACTACTCACAGATTTAAAGTGGGAAGTCGTCCATTTGAATCTCACCTATTCTCTAACCTGCCTTGTTTCTGCTTCATCACCACTACCCACCTTAGAGTGGGCACATAGGGGAGACTCAGCAGAATTTCACTGAATACATTTGCATGCTATGCAGGAGTTTAATTCTTCTTTTATCTTCTTCAACTTTGTCAATTATTCTGCTACTCATTTGTTCAAAAACTATTAGTCAAACACTACACTAGATGCTAGACAAAAAAAAAAAAAAAAAAAAAAGTCATCTAGACAGGCATTGTTCCTCTTAATGGAGTCTTCCACTCTGGTGGAAGGCATAGACATTGACCATATAACTACATAAGAATGTGGTATATGATGTAAACAATGATACAATGGCACCAATAAGGTAAAAGTGGAGCGAGGCAAAGAGAAGCCCCAGTTTAATCCTGGTTGGGAGTAAGAAGGCCTGTTCCAGATGCTTCCTTGAAGCAGTGACTGTTGAATTAATATCTGAAAGATAAATAGTAGCTAACAAGGCCAAGATGAAGAAAGAGCAATTCAGACATAAGAAATTCCATTAGGTAGAAAGAAGCACGGAAGATTGGAGTGTGATAGCCTGAGCACAGAAAGTGAAAAAGAGATGTGAGGGTTTCTAGAGATGTTGCCCAGGACTACATTCTGCAGGACCTTAGAAATCACACTGAGAATTGCCATCAATAATAGCTCATTGCTGAGCTGATCCTTTGCATCAGACATTCTTCTATGTGCTGAGTATATCACAAGGATAAGATTCAGCCACTTGCCTCAATTAAATAGGACTCCTCTTTGTGAAAATAGGATGTTTTTTTAACACAATTTTTAAAAATGCTATCTACTGCAAGGGGCCAAGTAAATGGGTCACAGACATTGGCAAAAGGGAGAACTCACGGAGGGGGGGGCACCCCAGAAGAGAAAGAACTTGACCTGGACACTGAAGAGCAGGAAAGAAAAATCACACAGAGGATCCAAGTGTGAAACCAAGACTGGAGGAGGAAATGTACAAAGATGCTTAGGGAGTTGTCCTAGGATGCTTGGGATGCTGTCTACCTTATGTGAACAGCCAAATGAAAAAAAAGGAGCATCAGACAAATCCTTACATAGATATGCACACAAAATGCCTGGATGACAGACTTCAACTGAGTTCTTCCCGGAATTCTATCACAATAGAGTAGATGACACACACCAACTATTTGCTTTTTGTGTGTATCCCACAAAGATTAGTTAAGCAAAAACATAGTCTGCGTGTAAATTTTTTTTCCATCTGCAACAAAGGAAAATGTATCTGCTTATACCAACTAACCTAAGATTCAACAGAATGAACCAGAAAAAGAGAGAAACATACTTAGTCAACTGTTAATACACTTAGATGTAACTGCACTTAATTGTTTCAGACCAGTTTCAATTACTCTGTCACCACACAGTAAGGTTAGTAATATATTTCTGGACAATTTTAATTACTTTCCACCTATTAACTTAATTCATCTTCACAACTACCCTGTATAGCCACTGCTGGTGTTATCTCCATTTTACATTTGAGGAAACTGAGGCAGAGAGAGTTCAGGTGACATAAGTAAAACCACAGCTGGTCAGGGAATGAACTGACATTTAAACCTAGGACATCTGGTTCCAGAGCTGTACTCTTACCCTTCACATTAAACTGCCCCTGAATGTGCATGATAAATCAAGGATCGGTCCCCTCCTTTTGGAAAGTCTCAGATAGTAAAAATGTTCATCTTTGCAGGTCATACATTCTCTCTGTCTCTACTCACCTACTGTGTCATGGAACCCCAGATAATCTGAAAAAAGAAAAAAAAATGAATGTGGCTGTATTTGACCTATGCAGGCCTTGACATAATCTGTCATTGGAAATATAAAAGTCATTTTTCATATATTTAGAGAGACTGAAAAGAATCTTGTTCATTGGTCTTTTTAGTTCCCATTTGTGTATAGTCATGTACACATTCAACAAATACATATTGAGACCATACACTATGCCTGACACACTTCTAAGGCATTAAAGTAACATCAGTAAACCATGTGTTTTCTACTTACCTGGAGTTACATTTTAGTGGAAGAGACAAAGAACAAAGGCTAGAAATAGGATACATATCTAATAGGATATGAAGTGATGATAAGTGGTATGAAGAAAAACAGAGCAGGACAAGGGGACAAAGACGGACAGGGGTTGCTACTGCAGAGGGGGTCCAGGAAGGCCTCCTTATTGGGAGTATGGGCAGAGGGAGTGGTTGAAGTCTGGAAGTTGGGTAGACCACCTAAAGAATATGCACTGTACAAAGAGAAGAGGTGGAGATTGAACCTGGAAAGGCCCCAACATGTCTAAGCTGAGAAGAGTGGGATCTAGCAAAGATGGAGAAGGGAAAGAAAAGGGCTTTTTATAAGGACAGTGAAACCATGGCACCAGATGCCGATGACCTTCACGGTGAAGCGGTCTGAGAGGTGCCCACTGTATTTGGCAATGAGCATGTTCTCAGTGATTCTGACAAAGAGTATTTTTAAAAGAAAGAAGGAAGCAAGAACAAGTGGGAAAAGAGGAAAGTAAAACAATGAGTGTGGAAAAAGCTCTTTTGAGGAATTTTGCTATAAGGAAAAGAAAGAGTAGACAGAGAATAATATAGTATTAAGTGCTTTTCTGTTGTTTGGTTTGGGTTTTGTTTTCAAAGCAGGAAGGCATAGCACAGTATGTTTGTATATTAAAGTAAACAATCTGGTAGAAAAGGAAAAATTGATAGAGACAGAATAAATACTATTGTGTCCCAATTAGAATATGTTATACTCCATGTATGTATAATATGTCTACTGACATGTATATATAAAAATAAAAAATAAAAATAAATAAATAAAAATACTGTTGTGTTTAAAGTTGACATTCACCTGCATAAGGGACATTAAGCACAATTCATTGTTATATAATGTTGACCCTCACCTGTACCAGGTATATAGGTATAATTTAGGTAACAGATAAGTGAGCTCAAACAAGAAACATGGTGGATATCCAACCAATACAGACATAGCTATTGTCAGTGGTCAGTATCTATTCTGAGAGTTTAATGCAACCAGAGACCATTTTGTTTATGATCCCTGCTCAGAATTATTCACTTATATAATCTCAATTTTCACACAGTCATTATATGACATAATCAAAATATCCTTACTATTTTTTCAACAGGAGACATCAACAACAATGAAATAGAGAAAAAAAAAAAAAAAAAAAAAAAAAAAAAACATTAATTTTAAAGACCCAAGCATGGGTTACTAATTTTCAGATTGTTGATTTTAACTAGAACATATACTCTCACTCAATCTACATTTTCAGTATCATTCCAAGTTGCTTGCTGTGGGCATATTTAGAAATATTAGGCCCCTCTAAGAAGATACCTCATACTCACACCATTGTATCTGTGGGTTTGCTTAACTGAACTGCAAGTAATGCAGGCAAAGAGAAAATAAGCTTTTACCCATGTAAGGTATGAGGAGTCCTGAACATGCTCAACCTCCATGAGGATTCCTTCAGGGTTTGTGACATTACACCTGCTGGAGCAGCAATTGCCACTTACTACATTCCTAAGATGCACAAATGCCTTTGGAAGAAAGATGTTTTATTTGGAGGAAACTCTAGAATCATTTTCAAATTCCCAGGTCTAGGGGAAAAATCTTAAATTAAGTGAACAGAACACTCAAACACCTATTATGAACAACAAAGAATATGCCAAACTTCCTTGAATTGTTTTCCACTCAGCATTTCTCCTTTTATTTTATATTATAGAAAATACAAATTTTGAGTAGATACAGGGGAGTGGTAGCAAAATACATTTGGAGTAGATTCCTGAATTCCTTAAAGGCAGTTACTTTGTCATTTTTCCCTCCCACCAAATAGCACTTAAGTGGACAATGGATAAACAAATCATCAAATACATACCAAAAGGTCAGCTTTGCATAGGTTATGTATAATTTCTCACACGCAATTTCATTTCTACTCTGTGGTTTATTCATTTTCTTGTTTTTCACATCTAAGTTCTTAAAGTCCAATTGTTCAAGCCAGATGTAGTTAACAAGGAGCCTTAATACCTTACATGTTTTAAAGCCAGTATAAATGTTTATTTATTTGGGTTTTCTTTTGTGCTTCTATCCCTCCTCCCTCCTCCCTCCTCCCTCCCTCCCTCATCCCTCCTCTCTCCTCTCTCCTCTCTCTCTTCAATAGACCTATTTTTGCTTAGACACCACCACTCTCTCATCAGACCATTGATTCATTCAACACACATTCACGAATGTGAACTAGACTAGTCCTAACTGCTGAAGATATCAAGTGAAAGAAGGCACCAGACGTTCGTGAGCTCACTGACTGGAGGCTGAGACATGACAAAGCATGGGGTTATTTTAAAAACAGCTAGCTTCTCCATCATCACCCTCCTTGATGTCTCTAATACTCATCTTTGAATCATCCAGACCCGTTCAGTGTCTGAATCTTGCTCGATTTCCTTTGGAAATATCTCTTCTACGCTTATTAGCAAATGAATTGGCCAATAGCTATAACATTATCATACAACCTTCATGAGGGCAAGTCCTAGAGCTCTTTCACGTTCTTCAATCTTTACCCCAAGATGCCCAAGATGATGGCAGCTGCATGCCATCTTGGAAAGGCTTCTGTTCCCGCTCCTGACTGCTACAGGAACCTGCATAAAGTTGTGACCTCTTTAACTTCAGTTTCCTTAAATAAAAAATGGGAACACTGCAATCAAAAGTCATAAGATTTTTTTCTAACTTCCAATGACCATAATTATTTAACACTAAAGAAGTGTTCATGATTTTAGGAAGTTCATAACATCATCATGGTTGTGTACTTCAGGAAATATCCTAATAGTTCAGAAGTCTTTTATAGCATCAGCTTAGCAACATTTGATGCTAACTAATCCAAAAAACTTGTAACTCCAATTTTAGTCTAAATTATAACAAACTAGTAGTTTCCTGTGTGCAAGGAAATCCAGGAGCATTTACTAGATTTCCAGATCAATTCATTTGATAATGAAGTGCTTACACAAATGCATGGAACTTGCTAGACATAGAAAACACAAAAGGTACATATAAAATGGGAAAAATTCATTCATTGCTTTTACTACACTTTGAACCCAGAAGTTCAGACGCTTTCTGTTCTAGGACCTGGGAATACAACAACGTAAGAGACAGAGTCAAACATGACATAGAATTCAGAGGACAGAGAAAGCACCACAAGTTAGCATGATTGGAAAGAGCCTCAAGGAGATGAAATGTGAAGTGAGGATTGATCAATGAGCCAGAGTTTATAGACAGCCAGAAGAAGAAAGCCTTCCTCTGTGGAAGAACAGCAACAACAATTATGTAGAATTACAGGGGTGAGTCTGATTGGAGTTTAGAACATGGGAGGAGTCAAAGATGAAACTTGAAAGGTGGCCTAAATCAGAGTTCAAAGTTGGTCAGATATGAGGCTAAAGAATTTAGATTGGCCCCAATAGTGTTGTGAATATGCATTAAGCCAAGTCAAGCAGTTTAGGAAAACTGTCAGCTACTATTTTGATTATGAGTAAGGAAAGATAGAGGAGAGGAGGAGATAAGAGGATATTGCCAGAGAAACCTTTATGCATAAAGATGTTTATTATTAAATCATTTATACTAAATAGAAGATACAAAATTTCACATGTATATCTGTATATTTATAACTCTAAAATATGTGTGGAAAATAGCTAGAGTAAAACACAGCTATCCCTAATTAGGGAGATTATGGGTGATGTTTCTTCTAGTGTCATTTTTTCTTTATTTTCCATAATTTTATAAAATATAATAATATTACAAATAACAAAAAGTAACATTTTTCAAAGAAGTTCAGACATAAGGCAATGGTGACCTGAGCACTGGTATTAGCAATGGGAATAAAAAGCAGGAATTTAGAAATACAATGTGGAAGATATACTTTTGGAGGTCATAGACTTTTTTCTTTTTTTTTTTCTTTTTCTTTGAGTGGAAAAAAAATAAAAAAAAAAAAAAAAAAAAAAAAAAAAAAAAAAAAAAAAAAAAAAAAATAAAATAAAAAAAAAAAAAAAAAAAAAAAAAAAAAAAAAAAAAAAAAAAAAAAAAAAAAAAAAAAAAAAAAAAAAAACAAAAAGCCATAGATTTTTTTCAATTTCTTTCTCCATTTTGGCCAAAACATGAACCTCCTCTGGCGCGTGGTCTTTCAAATTCCACATGCAAGGGTAGTGGTGAAGAGTATGGGCTCTGGAGTCAGATGACTTGAATTTTTATTCCCTTCTGCCACTGACTAGCTTGGAGAGTGGCAAGTCACTCTCTAAGCCCTGGTTTCCTCTTCTTTAAAATGAGAGTGATAATGCACAGTCTAAATTATGACAATCAGATATCTTTTTTCTAACTTCATGGTGATGAGAAAGTTAACATACATAAAGTAGAAAATGTACTCTGAATCTTAAATTTTGATGTTTTCCTGAGCTAGCGATGTGTAGTACAATATTGTCTCATCCTGGACAGCACCACTGAGTCACAGCTCTGAGTCAGCCATGTGTTCACGAGGGTCAACAACCTATGCTGTACTCTACAGTGTACCACAGTTAATAAATTTATACAAGATACTCAACAGTTGATTATAAAATGGACTTCATGTTAAATGGTTTTGTCCAACTGAAGTCTGGTGTGTTATAAGCCTACTTAAGTTGGGTTAGACAAGGTATGATGTTTAGTAGATTTGGTGTGTTAAATACATTTTGACTTATACTATTTTTGACTTACAATAGGTTTATTGAGATGTCACTTCATTGTAAGTTAAGAAACATCTGTTCCATGAGGGTCTTTTATGGACTCAATGAGGTAATTCATTTAACCATTTAGTAAAATGTTTTCCAAGCAGCAAAGACACCTTAAGTCTAACTGCCATTTGTATGATTAGTGTTTTTCTTCCATGTTGTTTTTTTTCTGTCCATGCTCTAGGCAAAGATTAAGTGGAAATGGGAGTCAGTGAACTCTCTCCAGATCATCAGAGAGAAAGAAGCAACATCCATGCAAACAAACCAGTGAAAAACCACACACAACCAGAGTTGCATTCATACACACAAGCAAAACAGAACTTTCCTGGCTGTCTCTAGTGCTGACCTAATGATTCTCTTCTGTTCTTGACTGGACTGTACGACTGGATTTCTGCTAATGCCTCCTAAGATATGGTGTTTATGCTGCTACCCATCTCACCAACCCGTTCCCCAAAGATTTAAACTAAATTAGTTCCTGACTATGTTTACAATACACTGCCTATAGGTCCTTGGACACTTGTTCTTACTCAGACTTATCCCATGAGGTATTACATGGACTTACAGATACATACCATGAAATGGTAGAGCTGCACAATTGCTTCAGAGAATTTCCAAAAGATGCCAAAAGGAAGTAGAATTCCTTCCTCTAGACACCATCTTGCGTGACAATGTGTACTTCAGGAATTAAAATAGAAGCTTTGTTTATAGTAAAACTAAAAACCAGCCAAAAGGAAGTAGTGCCTTTGTACTGTGACTATTCTGGATCATAAAGTACTCTTCATTATTCATTATTACAAAACAGAGGCATTTCTGTTGGTAGTGTTTAAAAATTATGTAGCTAACATCCAAAATATTTTGTTAACCTCCCTTCACCCAAAGGAAGGAGCAAGCCCATTACTTTTTTTCTTCAGTTTCAAATTCTATTCTTTTACCTTATCCTTTCTCCCTTGCTCTTCTCCATGCTAAAAAAAATCACATTGATAGAAAGGATTATCAAATAAGATGTCAAGTAACAGGATAAATCCATTTAAAATTGTTTAAGTGAGATCCCCACATCTGCATATAAACCCATGTAAGCAAATATCCAGATAAATTATATTGCCTCATGGTTAAATTTTACTTCTTTTTTTTTTCTGTTTTTTATGTGTCACTTTATTTTTTTCTTTTTTTTATTTATAATAGTAGTATGTATTACAATTTATAATACACATATATAGCATCTTTTTACATACAACTGTTTGTATACAAAGTATGTAAGTACCATTCAGGTCTTCAAACATGCATTTAGGATAATGATATCCATCTCATTCAACCACCATTTTTTTTTTCTTTTTTTTCCCCCTCTTCCTCCCCCCTTGCTCCCTCCCTTCCCCTCCCTTTCTTTTGACCATTCTAGTGTGGAGAATATAATGCTAAGTGAAATTAGTCAATCTCAAAAATCCAAATACCGAATGTTTTCTCTGATATAAGGAGGCTAGTTCACAGTGTTGTTGGATGGGGGTAAATTCTACTTCTTTTAGTCAATAGATAAACGTTCATAGGAGCTAGGAAGCTAAAGAGCCAGGAAGAAAATATAAGAGCCCTTCCTCCTTATCCTATTTAATTATTTCTCCACTCCATCCCCTTCAGAGAAAAGACAACACCCAACCGTTCTTGGAGAGCACCACATTTTCAAGCTATGTTTCTTTTGGAGTTATTCTGGAGACAACAACACCATTAAAATTTGAGGCAAGGAACAGACACATGTCTATCTGGTTGCTATTAGTGTTTTGGAAACTCCAAATGAAATGCTTCTAGTTAGCAACTAGAGGTGTTGATCAAACAATAGTTTCCCAGCCAACATAAAACTGGATGTACCCAGATGACTTTGCACTCAAGCCCTGGAATTTGGGGTATGTGGGTAAAGCTTAACTAATTATGGAAATGACCACAGTAAAGTCATGGAAGAACTTGGCTTATTTTGCTGAAAAGTATACATATGTATGATAAAAATTCAGATATTGAGTTTATGGAATACCAGAGACAACCATTCCATATGACATTACCAACTTCATAATTCAAAGAAACTCTGTGCCAATGTATTAAGCCATTATATTTCATGGTAATCTATTGAATAATTAATCTATCTCACAGCATCTCTTAAACTCCATTTCACAAACTAAGAATATACTCCAAGCATGAAAATATGGGAAAGCATTCAGATATGAATTGCTGAAATAATTACAAGGAAATCTCACTGCACACATACAAGTTATGTTGACATGGAAGAATATCTCCCCATCAGTCTGAGTAAACTATTACATAACAGCTAAGCTATAATAAAATCCTGATTCCAAATCAAATAAGTCTCCCAGACTTCTAAAATGAGTCACCAACAGCTTTATAAACATACAAAATACTTGACAAGGAAGTCTCTGATAATTTTTTAGTAATTATGTCTGCAAATTGTTCCTTGCTGACATCACCACTAGAAATGGTTTCCCATAAGCTTGCATTGCCTCTTCACATCTGTTCATTAATCACTAATGCCTTGAATATTTCTATCATTATTAGGTAATTCACAGGGTTTACATGATTCCACAGCACTCTCCTCAGTGGGATTTTTAATTAGTGGAATCAGTGTGATCAAAGCTGGGATAATCATGGTCTCATGTTCCTTGCAGTATTTTTAACTGCAGATTCACAATATTGACATACTTTTATCCTAAAATCATATTTCATAAACAAAGATGACACAACTTCCAAACATCTCAAAAAAAATGTAGGGAAGAGAAAGAGGGGCAGGGTCGAGGGGTCACTGGATTGACATATTTTGTGTTTAAAGACATTTCAAAGCATTGGCATCATCTCTCTTTGTGTTGGATTTGAGATTTAAAGTTCTTCTCTGACATGTGATTCACAAACCAGCCCTGGGCCAAATGTGAGTGTCAGATGCTGGGTTCTGCATACTGTATTGTCTGGCAGTGAGTTTAGGAGAAAGCCAGGGCTATGTAATAGTTCTTCTGACCTAGAATAAAGAAAGAGTAGTCACAGCCTAGGCACATGGGTTTGTCTCAGGAAAGAGGGCAACACAAAAGAAAATTTAAGTCTAAAACCTTGGAAAGTGATTGGAAACAACAGGACTGCTTGGCCTAAATTAAGTCATTATAATGGAAGTGACCCAGAATAAACCAAGTTCTTGATCTCTCTGTAACTGTACTCATCTAGTGATAAACACTGGCTCCCTGGAAGCCTGAGAAAGTACAATATTTAGAGGAGTTAAAAATGTGTCTGAATGGAATTTGGATTTCTCCCTAAATGACCTGTGTGGTTGGCATGCCAAAAACTTGCCACTGGAATGCCACTGGAATGAAGATGTCGAACAAGCAAAGGAATAAGCACAGTACTTCCTGTTGAAAACAAAATTGCTATCTTTGTCAGGCCTGAAGCCCTCAGTTGAATACTTAGGAATACACGGGAAAGAGAAGATACTCTCCATGGGAAAATGGAAGATCTGAGGGTAGGATATAGGTTAACCAAAGGAGCAAATCTTTCTATCATTAGTGCTACCCAACAAAGCAATGGATTGACTATCGAAGTAGCTAGTATATGGCAATGGGAAGCATTCCAGTATAATTTGTGTATAAGTGACTCATTCACTAATTTATTCACCTATGGCACAGTATTTCTGAAGTGCCTATTAAGTATTTATGGAGTGCCTCACACTTATGAGGTACTGAGAATACAAAGGTTAATAAGATATAGCCCCTGACATCCAGGAGTTCACAAAACAATGGATGAGACACAGCCCAAAACAGAAAAATAAAACCCAATATAGTCAATGATGAGCTGACAACATGACCCAGCTTTGGAGCCACATGTAAGACCCAACTTTAGAAGGAGTTGAAGAAATGTGTATTATTTCACTGGACATCCACTTGCTTTTCTGAACTTACAAGGGAAAAAAAAAAAAAAAAAAACTTCAGATCCATTGGCCATGTTACTGGAAAAGAAAATGTGATGCCTAGTCTTTTAATTTAAAGAAAATCAGGAATTTGTAATAATAGGAAAAGATAATAAAACAGGATGTACTGCCAAAAAAAAAGTGAATCAGTAGAAAGAAAAAAGATAAAAGAAAAAGAAGACCCTCAGAAATCATACTTTCTGTGGTAAAAATTTTGCTTTCTTTCTGCTTCTGACCCAGGAAATAAATATTTTTTATCATTCTAATTACAAAGCCTTCTGACTTCAGAAACTTGCACTGACAGGGAAATCATGTTTGTTTGTCTATCTGTCTGTCCCCCCGCCCCATTTCTCTCTCTTTTACACACACACACACACACACACACACACACACACATGCATATGAGCCTGCTTTCACAAGCTAACAATAGAAACTTAAAAAAAAAGTCTTAACCTATGACAAGAGGTTTTGAAAATAATTTCAGACCCATAGAATAAAATAAACATTAATGTAGAAGAATTAATGCTGAAATAGAATAAAGATTGACTACTTTTTATAATGTCTCTGGGATAAAGTAACCAAAAGATGAGAACCATGAGCCATTATCAATTATTTTTAGGAACTATGAAGAGTATGAAAGACTATGAAAGGTGACAGAAACTTGAGAAAGAAAAATGTGATTATTCTAGACCAAGCCCTCTAGGGGTTCACTGAATTAAGTAGAAAATATTAACTTATTTCCTGTTCTGACATCTGAGAACTTTTAACTGTCTGGAAAAGACAGCTGACAAGGTGAATCATGATGTCTTGGGGAGTGGATAAAGAAATGAGGGCTGAAATTACCACTTGGCTGGTGACTTTGTAACTGGTTGAATGACTGTAACCTCAGTGGGATGACTATGGGGGGGGCACTTGACCTTGGAGAACTCCCACAGCAAGCCATGGATGGACCTCCCTTGGTCTCACACCCTGTCTGAGTCAACATATTTATCACTGAATGAAATGAAGATGCTGGTGGTATTTTGATAACATACAGATAACAACAAACTGGGAGGGATATCTGATAAGTTAGTTGAGAGAATTCTATTCCAAATCAGATTTTGTCATTCAGAGCAATGGCCCATCTACCTAGGTAACATGTCATAGCTCTAAATAGAAAATTCTATAGCTGATCTAACAAAATACAACTTTAAAAGTAAAGGGTAGAGAAACATGGTTTAAGAAGAGAACGTGATAGAGCTATTTCATGATACACTGCCTCGACTGTATGCCAAAGTAGAATTTCAATAATATTAAAGATATGATCAGGGAGGTAGAACAAAGACTAAGAGTAGAAATTGAAAACATGAAGATTTCAGTGCAATACTAGGGAAAACTTGCTAATATCTAGAACTGTTTAGAAATACATTGTTTTGAGGGGGGAGCAAAGTCAAATGGGTGAACTATACTTTGAGACTATATAGTATAATGTTGTCCAGCACAAACATGGTAACCATGAACCACATATGGCCAATGAACCTCTGAAGTGTAGCCAGTGCAAATTAGATATTCTTTAATTGTAAAACACACTCTGAATTTTTAAAGACTTGATATGCAAAAAGGGAATAGAAAATATCTCGTTAATAATTTTTTATAATGGTTACATGCTAAAATGATAATTAGTTTAGACATATTGTTTAGACATATTGAGTAAAAAAATGTAGTCTTAAAATTAATCTCTCTTAACATTTAATTTAATTTAAACATTTTTAATTGTAGATGGCCACAATAACTTTTTTTATTAATTTTTTTATGCAGTACTGAGGATCAAACCCAGTGCCTCACATATTGGAGGCAAGCACTATACCACTGAGCCACAATCCCAGCCCTTAAAGTTAATTTCAACTGTTTCATTTTACTTTTTAATGTAACTACCAGGAGATTTAAAATTGCATATATGGGTTGCAATTTTGTCTCACATTTTATCTCTAATGGACAACACTAGTATAGTACAGAGGCTGGACAATCATGGACAGCTAGCAGGGGTTTAGGTGTTAGATAAGGACTAAGCTTCATCTCTAAGTCCCCTTCAGACTCCAACTTCCATGATATGGGCTAAAGAACTGCAAATAAAACAGCAAAATAATTAATATAATCGTTGTTAAATATAAATGCCTTTCTAGCAGCTTAACAATTGTTGCTTTAAGAACCCTGCCTAGGTTGAAACCAGTTGTGGAAGAAGCTAAATGGCAATGCTTTGTTCCACAAAAGGTTCTGAACATATGACATTTTTTGATAGGAGTGTCATGTTGATTAGTCATTATGTTCACATCTATTGACATAGAATCTTTAATTAACAAATCATTATTTAAAATAAGAACTGTAGTAATCGTATTAAAGAATTTTCTAACTCTTGGGCTGGGAACTTAGCTCAGTGGTAGAATGCTTGCCTAGCATGTGTGAAGTTCTGGTTTTGATCCCCATTACTGTTTTTAAAAAAATAATTTTCTAATTCTTGTTTCCCACAATATTTTATAACTATGATGCTTCATGTTTAGATGTTTAGTGAATGGGTGAAAAATATTTCAGAAAAGAGCAAAACAATTCAATTTTGTAGTGAAGAAAAACTGAGGGGGCAAGTACAGTCTATCTTGCAGTTTTATGCAATTTATCCTGCATAAAATTTTTGTGATGGATATCCTCTGCATGTGAAGATCGAATTTTCTTCTTGATTAGATTATCATAGTCACCTGGAAATTGGTATGTCAATATACCTATGAAGTGTGAGTTTTGTATAAGAAATGATCTGCTAGTCACTAAACAGATGCTTGCTGCATATAGAGATTTACATAAGGCTTGTTGTTTTCAGAGACTAGTTTATTTTCAGAAAGAAATAGAACCTTTTGGTAAGCTCTGAAAGTAATATAATAGGTTATCTTACTTTATATCACTGCAAATTCTAACCTCACTTTTCTCCCTCCAGAAATCAACAAGCCCTTCAAGGAGTTTCTACTTTGGCTAAGGAGTTCACAATTATAGATCCCCCGAGATCAGAATCTGAGTCTTGAAACCTCTCCTGACTCTGGTCTTGACTTCTTAAATTTCACCTGTCAGTCTAGAAACAATTACCAACTGGAAATATTCTGCTTTTCAGTTATTCCGAATACTGACAATCTTGAAATTCTGCTTAAAGCACAGTAATCCCTACAGCTTTATAGATATTTGGCTTGATAGAAAGCTAATGATGGACATTTAAAAGTCACATGCCATGAGTAATTAAGAAAAGCCAGGAAGGATGATGTAAAGGCATATCCATTTCAGACTGGGGAGAGTACAAAATTGTTCTACCTAGTGGATCATAGATAAAAATAGCTACCATCTGTTGTTGCCAGGTACTTTTCATGATTCTCTCATTGAATGCTCACAGCCAATTTATGAGATGGGTGCTATATTATTCTCACTTCATACATGAGGAATCCAAGGCAAGAAGAGGTTTGCTCCCTTGTCAAAGACCACATTCACTGGGGAACTCAGTCCCACACAGGTCTGATTCCAAACTCTAATCTCTTAACCAATGTGTGGTGCTGACCTTGGGTAGGCTGCCCCTCCCAGAGGAGCTGAGGCTGTGCTGCTTAGACCTTAGTAAACTGTCAAATAGTTGTTTCCTCTGAGGGGAAAGTGAGTGCTTCCCACAAAGCCAGAGAGGGAGTGTGAAATGCCTGGACAGAGCTCTAGGTATCTCCTAGGTTATGCAGTGGCCTTTAGCAAAATCTGTGCCTAGCAAGTCCCTAATGATAAACGACTATGCTCTAGAAAATCCCATGTATGTCATAGCTGTATGCTTCACTTAGCATAAAAACTAATTAAAAAAAAGCAGGGCACAGTGGCTCTTGCCTGTAATCCCAGTGGGTCTGAAGGCTGAGGGCAGGAGGATTGCGAGTTCAAAGACAGCTTCAGCAAATTAGCAAGGTTCCTAAGCAACTTAGCGAGACCCTGTCTATAAATAAAATAGAAAAGGGGCTGGTGATGTGGCTCAATGTTTAAGTGTCCCTGGGTTCAATCCCTGGTACCAAGGGAAAAAAATAAAAGAAACAAGAGGGGAAAAAAAAAAAAACACTTTAAATCTTTACATTAGGACTAAGTATTATTGACTACACAGTCTTGGTAATAATTCATTCCCTGAATATCATCTGAAATAGGCAAAAGAATGCTGCTTATTTCTCATTGGGACTTGTCTCTTTTTCAACTTTAACCATTATGTCACCACAATGGAATGTTTTACAATGTAAAACCCTTATGAACTTTCTTTGTTTTCTGATCTTAATTCAGTCACAAATGAAACAGACACAGAGACCAAGAGAAAACAAATTCATGTACATCATTACCATTAACCTTAGAGTCCTTATCATAATGGTGTTGGATGCGAAATGTTACTTCTAGGTAAGAAACAACAAGAAAAAAAAAAAGATGTTGGCATGTATCCCTTAGAGACAAGAAGGACAGCTCTGGAAAGGTGGGCTGACCTCCTGGGTTTGCCTGGGGAAACAATGCTTTTACTGACACAAGCTCTGAAAAGGAAGAAGGAAGAAGGAAAGAAGGAAAAGACTGAGTTCTCTTAGAAAAAAGTTGGATAAAGAATGTGATGTGACTATAGGAGTCAAGGAACAGCAAAAGCCTGGCTAAAGACATGTCAGAGAGCAGTGACACTCATCTCCACACTATCCCAAGTTCAAGTTCATAGCACCACCTTTAGAAGTTGAGCACAGCTGGCAAGCAAAGGAAAGACAAGAAAAGACACATTGTTCTCTGTGAAATATGAGGGGAAGTTGGATGTCCAGGAGAGTGTCATCCTAGGTCAATGAGAGAACTGAATGTCAGTGGGAACTCATGAAAGCAAAAGGACAGACACATGTCACCTTAGAAAAATGTCTGCAAACTGTTGCAAAGCCAAAAAGATACTGTGAAAAATCTCTGTGCTAGGCACTATTAAGGGAAAGGTGCAAGAAAAGAAGGCAGGAGAAAAGGAGGGAGAGATAAAAGGCAGGAACACTGAATGGATAGTTGAAAGCAAAGAAGACATAATTTCCGACTCTGAAGAGTTTATCTTTGCACAGCTGTTACTACCTGACATATCGGAAACTACCAGATAAATTAAAGTTGGAATAAATATGAAATTGTTATCCAGGGCTAAATTGACCACTGATTAAATGGGACATAAGGAGAAAGTATTGAAATGATTACCTTTGGTTGCCAGCTTGACAGAATGGAAGGATACCTAGAACTTTGGTAAAGCACAGTTCTGGGAATGTCTGTAATGATGTTTCCAGAGAAGATTGGTATGGTTCTGTGAATTGAGTGGGGAAGCCCTACCCTGAATAAAGGAGACTCCATCCAATATGCTGGGGATCTAGATGGGACCAAAAAAAAAAAAAAAAAAAAAAGCAGAAGTGGAAGCTACTCCAGCTTAGGAGATTTTTGAGTTCTTGTGCTGCTGTCCCTCGTGGGCATTAGACACTAGGCTTCTCAGCCCTTGAACTTGGATTTGCACCATTGGCTATCCAGGGGACTTTCAGATGTTCATCTTAAGACTGAGGCTGCTCCATTGGCCTCTCTCATTCTGAGGCTTCTAGCTTCTTGGGCCAGGCAGTTACCAGTTTCTCTAGTTCTCCAGTTTGCAGATGGCCATTGTGGATTCTTGAGGCACTTATTATGAGCTCCAGCCTATTAAATCCCCTCTAATAATTTTATATATCATATTGATTTTGTTTTTCTGTAGAACCCTAACACTAGTCATGGGTTATCACTTCACTCAAATTCACTTTCATCTGTAAAGTAATAACTCAAATCACAGAAGAGGATCACTTGAATATGAATAGGCACTTACCTTTAAAGAAGGTCAAAGTAGTAAGAGCATGCAATAACTAGTATAAAGCAAATGGCAGATATTTTAATTATCTAATTTAACTGAGTTGCCAGTGCAATGGCACATGAATGTAATCCCAAAACTTGGGAGGCTGAGGTAGGAGGATTGCAGATTCAAGGACAGCCTCGGGGACTTAAGGGGACTTAAGCAAGACCTTCAGCAACTTAAGCAAATATATGTCTCAAAATAAAAACCTAAAAAGGTTGGGGATATAACTCAGTGATAACTCAGGGTTCAATCCTCAGAACTGAAAAAAAAAAAGAAAAGAAAAGGAAAAGAAATAATAATAATTTAACTGAGTTAAATTTTGTGCCTGCCCTTGCCAGTAAGGAATAACAATTTAACAATAAGGCCGGGTGTTAATAAAGTACTATTTAGGAAGAGGAAATAAGTCCAGATTTAATACTGTGTAAAGGCAATGGCCTCATTAAGTATGCATTAAAATGATGCATAATCAGCACTGTTATTATCAATTATTAGTAAGTGGTATGAAACTTAGTTCCACAGTGGCTGAGGTCAGCCTTAAATGGATGACTCACACACGCGGCTGATCTACATAAATAGCATGTGCTAAGATTACCATCTGGTATAACAATCTACATCACAAGACTCCACGTTTCCTGTTACCCAGGGTAAGTAAATTTCAAGCATGAGGGAAAATTTTAGCAAGTTTCTCCAAGTACCTTTACTGAGAGACTAATGTGGCTTACACAGAGAGGAGGGGAAGGGAAATTGTGAGGTAAAGGTTATTCTCTCTTTTATCTCCCCTTCATTTCCTCTTCACAGGAGAAGAGAAACACCACCTTTGCAATTCTGGCTCCTATCATTTATAAAACCAAATTTACCTAATTAATCTCTAACAAAGGTACTTCAGGCATATCATAAGAAAACTTGGAACAACATGAAAAACAAGTGATATACATTTGGAACTTTTTTTCTTCCTTGTATTTGCCCTCCTTTTCTCTCCCTATTCTTTTTATTTTCTGTTTCTTACATAAAGACAGCAACCTGTGTCATGAAAACTGCACAAGGGAAGTCATGTCCCCTAAAGATTACAATGGTATTTTATGCATCCAATAAGGACACCACATCTGAACTAATTCCCATACAAAACTAATTCTGTTAGTTTAAAACTTTTCTAGTCATGAAGGTATTTTACTGCCATAAGTAGAACTGCCATGCTTTTTTTTTCCTTCACTGGCAGGTAAGGGACTTCCTACTTTCACACCTGTCTGCAGAAGCCCCCTGGTATCTTAACCTCAACCTCCATCTCTCTGTCTGAGGGCTCCCCAAGATCCACTAGTCTCAGAGGCCCTCAGAGGTTATTTTAGAGCATGGGTGAGGCACTGTCTCTGCTCTTGGTTTGTTTCTTCAGAATCTTTTTGATTTTTTAATTCTCTTTTTACTTTCTTTCAAATTTTTACCAACTTGGAGTTTTGTAATTCAGATCATAAAATGAATTCACACTACAAAATCAATATTACAGTTTAGTCAAGTAACAGATATCTCTCTTTTAAGAATTTATTTTTGCTGTTTGTAAGAAAGAATATTGTGTTACACAAATTAGAAGTGTACACATAGCGGATTTAGTAAAGCTAGGAGGAAAAGCAAATTGTTTACAGTAAACTTTACTTATGAACAATGACTACATTATTTTAAATCTCTTTTCACAATTCTTTAATAGAAGAGATCAATAATATTTTAAATCTCTTTTCACAATTCTTTAATAGAAGAGATCAACAATATTCTTTTTATGTGAAAAGTCAGAGGGTAAATATTTTAGGCCTTGTAGGCCAAGAGTCTAAAGAGATTGCATAGGAACTTACACAAAAAAGGAAAAGACAAATTTCCCTAAAATTTTTTAAATTAAGAAAATAGAAAATGTAACAATATTTTAATTTAAAAATTAATAATTTAAAATATAATAAAATCTACATTTTTTTTGTCATACAGACTTACTAATAAGGAGAAAGGAATTTGGGGGGGAACATAGGAAAGTGGTAACATTTTTCATTGTTAGCATACAAAGTTACTGTTTCTTACTAGTAAACTAGAGCAAATGTTTATCTTCAGTATTCTTAGCTCACTCAACCACTATCTACAAAAATAGTGGTTGAACTTGACCTATAGACCCATAGGTCATAGTTTGCCAACCCCTGTTTTATAGTCTCGGATGATTTTAAATGAGCATAACATTCCCACATCTACAATCTCATTTGTGCTTCACATAAGTTCTGTGAGGGGACTGAATAGGTGCATTATTCCCATATTGTGAATCAAATCTTTAAAACTTCCTCAAATAAAGTGACTTCCCGAGGGAACACAGCTATTAAATGCTGGAACCAGGATTTGAGTCTGAACTTCTTAATTCTTCAACATACACTAATTTAGAGCATATACTAAGTCTTCACTTCCTTTGATTTGTAAAAGTAAATATTGAAGTAAACACAAGTGATATACCAATATAACAATTATTACCCAAAAGATTTTCAGAATCACATTTTCTGTAATGTCTATTGGAAAATCTTCAGTGATGGTACATCTTTATCCTTTGACAAATTTAGCCTTTAGAAATAGTCTAAAATTCTTTGATGCCAAAGCTCAAATTTAATCTGAGTCATAAACTAAATTTGGTTATAATGTAATGCAACCTTTTTTTCTGGATGGGCTTCAAAAAATAATTCTGAAGATAATGTCCAAACAAAAGCATTTCCCAAAATTATCTTTAAAGCAAAGTAATCCTCATTGGACAAATTAATAGCCACCCAGTTGACTAATCTCTATAAAATTTTAGAATTTAGAATCTAAGGACTTTGGAAATAAGTTTTTCCAATTTCCCTCATTTAAAAAAAAGACTCAGAGAAATTACTTTGAGAAATAATATTCATTTGAATTATAAAATCTAATATTTTCACAACTTTTCTTTGAAGATATAAATACTAAATAAAAATTCCTTTCTAGCATATATCTTATTAATAACATTGAGTATAGCAACATTAAACTAAAAAGCATAAGTTCTATCCCCCAAAACAATTGAGAAATTTGGCCTTTTTTTAGAGCAAGTTGCTGGTTCGACTGATTTCTTAAAATTTCTTCTAGTGCCCAAACTCCTTGATATCATGTAAAACCACTTGGAATAAAAGTCAGTTTTGTACATAGTAGTACTTACTTAGTGAGTGCTTCCTATATACCTTGCAGAGTGATCAGATCTTAGGTAATATAATCCTTTCAGCAATTCTATATGGTAGTTAATATTATTCCCAACTTATAAATGAAAAAAAATAAACTTAATGATGTTTGCCCAAGATCATATTTATGGCTAAAGGCAGATATTGGATTCCAACTTGATCAGTTAGTTATGGTTCAATTGGAGAAAATCACCACCAAGTATGATATTTATTTGACTTTACACAATTGGGAACCAGCCAAACTGTTTATGTGCGTCTGTTGCTTTTGCATCTGATGCCAAACCTGGAGTCAGAAAGATAGGGAGTAAGGAAGAGAAAAGGACAAGAAATAGGAAAGAAAAAGAACTAAATCCATGAAGACAATCTATATGAGGATGAACTGGAACCCTTGTTATCCTCTCACCATCTCCAATCCTCCAACTTCAAGGATGTATAGAACATATAGAAAAGCTGTGGTACTCATGATCAAGTGGGTTTCATTCCAGATATGCAAGATTGGTTCAACATATGCAAATTAATAAATGTAATTCACCACTTAGAAAGAATTAAGGACAAGAATTACATGACCATCCCAATAGATGCAGAAAAGATATATAACAAAATCCAGCACCCATTCATGTTAAAAACACTGGAGAAGCTACAAATGAAAGGAACTTAACTCAATATCATAAAGGCTATATATAACAAAACAAAGCCAATATCGTACTGAATGGATAAAAATCTAAAAACATTTCCTCTAAAATCAGGAGCAAAACGAAGCTATCAACTCTCACCACTCCTATTCCTCAAAGCAGCCAGAGTGATCAAGCAAGAAAAGAAAATCAAAGGGATACAAATAGGAAAAAAAGAAGCCAAACTATCTCTGTTTCCTGATGACATGACCCTATATCTAGAAGACCCAAAAAAACTCCACCAGGAGACTTCTGGAACTTATTAAATAGCAGGATACAAGTTCAAGATCCATAAATCAATAGCTTTCCTATACTTCAACAGTTCAACTGAGGAAGAAATCAGGAAAAACATCCTATTTCTTCAACAATAACCTCTCAAAAAATACTTGGGAATAAATCTAACCAAGGAAGTAAAAGAGTTCTACAATGAAAATTATGGAACTGAAGAACGAAATTGAGGAAGAGCTTCAAACATGGAAGAGTTTCCATGTTCTTAGATAGGCAGGATCAATATTGTCAAAATGGCCATACTACCAAAAGTAATATACAGACTCAATGCAATCCCCCATCAAAATACCAATGACATTCTTCACAGAATTAGAAAAAACAATTCTTAAATTCATTTGGAAGAATGAAAGACTCAGATAGCTAAAGCAATATAAGCAAGAAAAGTGATGCAGGAAGCATCACAATACCTGATCTAAAATTATACTACAGTGCCATAGTAACAAAAACAGCATGATATTGGCATCAAAATAGACATATAATGACCAATGGAATAAAATAGAAGACACAGAAACAAACCTGCATAATGCAGTCACTATATTTGACAAAGCTGCCAAAGACATAGTTTGGAGAAAAGACAGACTTTTAACAAATTGTACAGGGAAAACTGCATAGGTATATGTAGAAAAATAAAACTAGATCTCTGTTTCTCATCTTGCACAAACGTCAAATCAAAATGGATCATAGACTTAGGAATTAGATCAGAAACCATGCAACTGTTAGAAGAAAACATAGGGTTAACAATTCATCATACAGGTTCAGGCACCAATTTCTTCAACAAGGCCCCTAACACTCAAGAAATAAAACCAAGAATCAATAAGTAGGATGCCATCAAATTAAAAAGTTTCTGCACAGCAAAGGAAATGATTAAGAACGTGAAAAGAGAAACTATACAATGAAAGAAAATCGTTGCCAGCTGCTTCTTTGATAGGGGATTAATATCCAGAATACATAAAAAATTACAAAAACTGAACGCTATAAAAACAAATAACCCAGTAAATAAATGGGCAAAAAATAAAGAAATAAACAGACATTTCTCAAAAGAAGAAACACAAATGGTCAATAATTGTATGGAAAAAAAAAAAGATGTTCAACATCTCTATCAATCAGGGAAATGTAAATCAAAACTACACTAATTCCAATTCACTCCAGTCAGAATGGCAATGATCAAAAATACAAACAATAATAAACACTGGCAAGGATGTGGGGGGAAAGGTATACTAGCACAACCACTTTGGAAAGCAGTATGGAGATTCCGCAAAAGACTAGGAATAGAACCCCATATATCCCAGCTAACCCACTCCTTGATATTTATCCAAAAGAACTAAAATCAGCATACTGTGGCAATACAGCCACTTCAATGGTTATAGAAGCACAATTCACAATAGCCAATTTATGGAATAAGTCCAGATGCCTGTCAAATAGATGAATGGATCAAGAAAATGTGGTCTATATATACAATGGAGTTATATTCAGCCATAAAGAAGAATGAAATAATGTCATTTGCCAGTAAATGGATGGAAATGGAGAACATCATGCTGAGTGAAATAAGCCAGACTCAGAAAATCAAGGGTCAAATGTGTTCCTTCACATCCATACCTACTTCCATCTCTCTTCCCAAGGAAAATGGAAAACCAGGTATATTACATGGAGTTGTACCCATGGGTATATAACTTCCTTACCACTGATTTTAGGACCACCCCAGAATAGGAATGTAACACTATAGCTGTCTACCTTTGAGTTAGGAGAGCATATCATGAAAAATTATCCATAAACCAGGTCAAAATGAATTCCTTCTTTTCTCTCTCTTTTTTTTTTTTTTTTTTTTTTTTTTTGTGTGTGTGTGTGTGTGTGTGTGTGTGTGTGTGGAACAGAAGTTTTTTTTATTTACCTGACAGAGAATTAAAAGTAATTTTCATGAAGGAAGATACAGAAGTCAGAACAATGCATGAACAAAGTGAGAATTCTTTTTTTCTTTACTATTTTGAAATAGCTATATTAGATGTTATCCTTATTTTTCTCAATAAACTCCATTTTAAAACTTTCTTTTTTAAAATTTATTTATTTATTATTCTAAGTTGTTAGAAATGACAGCAGAATGCATTACATTTCATATTATACTTAGAGACCACATTTTTACATATCTCTGGTTGTATACAAAGTATATTCACACCATTCGTGACTTCATACATGCACTTAGGGTAATGATATCCATCTCATTCCACCATCTTTTTTTTTTTCTTCACCCTTTTGGATTCCTTCTTTAGTCAACCAACAGTAGGGAGTGCCTCCACCCCCACCCAACTATGAAGCCATATGTTTGTGTTGAGGGGGAAGAAGCAGTACAAGAGGAAGATGGACCGTGAGAATTGGTGCCCTTGCACATACAATTTACTTTATAACCTGATCTCATCTATACCACTTTTGCTTAATAATGGAGTAACTGTATGCATATACAACTTTAGGAGCTAAATATATCTGTCTTTATGACCCATGATCTTAATTAAACCCATGATCTTAGTCACTGCTATTGGATTTCATAACAAACAGGATCATCATATTTGATATAGAAGGAAACATCAAATGACCATCATTCTCTTCACCATCACTGCAGATATTTATGGTGTTAATCAACACTTCTGACTTCAAGTATAAGTTAGATTTAATGGAAGAGCAATGATCCAAGCAACTCCTGAGAAGATGACAATGGAGGATGCCTGATAAACACTCTTGGAGATAATGACCTATGGCTAGTAACTACAGGAGAAAAGATCTCCCAAATTATACATAATTTAAATTCTAAATACCTCTTTAAGTAAATAGGTGCTTTCCAACTTTTTCTATTCATGATGAATTCTCAGTGTAAAAGAACAAAATGCTCAGTCTCTTCTTGATGCTTTAATGTAAGCTGCCTGGTACCGAAAAACCGGGAGGAAAAACTCTCGGAGGCAGAGTTAAGCTTTTACTACTTTTACTTCTACTTTCTTAGAGAGAGCTTAGAGAGGGAAAGAAAGATTTTTCTTAGAGAGAAAGATTAAAGAGAGCTTTTCTTCTTGTCTTCTTAGCTTAGAGTCTTAGAGAGAAAGAAAGATAGAACTTAGCTTAAAGAAAGATAGAGCTTAGCTTAGAGAAAGATTAGAGCTTCTTTCTTCTCTCTTCTTTCTTCCTTCTTCTTTCTTCTGTCTTCTGTCTTCCTCAGGAGCCTCAGCCTAACTCTGACCAGTCATTACTTCTTCTATCTGGTTTCTCTTCTGTCTTCTATCTGGTTTAACCGCTCTGCCTATGTTCTGGCCGCTCTGATTCTTCTGACCGACCGAGTGACTGCCCGACGGACCGAATGAATTCGTTCTCCTAACTCGGACCTCCTTCACCCGGTTATATACCTTCAGGTTTGCGGGTGCCTACAGGTGCGTCACATACATATCAGGTGGAACTTATGGCTTCCAGCTAGCTACAACAGCCCTTCCTAATTAGGGCTCCTTCACTTTAATTTTTTTCTGAGTTCTTAAAATAACATGTGTTAATAAACTATGGTAATTGCTAAATATGTGTGTGTGTGTGTGTGTGTGTAGCATTTATTCCACCATCAACCTTGAAACATTCTTCATCATATTTTGACAGATATTATGAAACATAACTATCCAAGAAGCTTGATTGCTCCTTTGGGAGGTTCTGATCTGATTCAGGCAGAGTTGATTCCTGAATTTATGAAGAGAGAGAAAATAAAAGGAGAAAGAAACATTTCTTTTATAAAGCATGAGAAAAAAAAAAAAAGAGCTTATCATGGGAAACAATGCAAATATGGCATTGATACAGTTTTGATATTAATGTCACTTCATCCATCATGGACCAAAGAAAGATTCCTATGAAGTTGTGTATCTATGAATAAAGAGAAACTATGCTTATCAATATTTTATACATAATACTAACAAGTGGTTTCCTTCATAAAGCTAAGTATTGCATTTATAAAGTTTAAAATATTAAAAGTAGAGTCAGATTTCCCTAGAATATTTCTTAAGTCTTTTAGTCTCTGGGCTTCATAAATGGTGACTGTGGCTTGCAAATCTTGGAACTACTAGCTAAGCTTCTGACACCCTGGGATTTCTTTAGTTTTTCCTATAGTGAATGTCCCACTATGACTACTAGTTGACATAAATTAGAGATAAGTTTGAAAAAATGCAGTCACTGTCAGGCTACAAAAAAAAAAAAAAAAAAAAAAAAAAAAGTGGGACTAGGGAGGTAGTGACAAGTATAATCTAAAAACTGTCATTACTGTCAAAGGCAAAATAATCTCAGAATTGTAGTTAAGCCAAAAAGCATTAATGCTTAGCTTTGGGATGGATTGTCAAATTTAGGGAGCCTTTTGTTGAACTCTAACAAATACTAAAATGGGTCTATGCTCTGGGGATATCCACTAACTCAGTTCTGAGGGGCCAACTGGCATTTAACATTCTGTTTTCTTCAGTTGAGGTACAAAGTGAAGAATTCACATAGATTAATGGAAAATTGATTGTGTATGTTGAGTATTAAGAAATGCCAGTGGAATGAGGGAAGAAGGAAGAGATGAAGCAAGAAGGAGACATATTTCATATGTATCTAGGCCTACATTGCCTCCAATCAGATTTGTAATTCTATCCCCCATGCTGTAGAGGATGCTTACAATAGTCATGGGTCACAACACAAAATCCTTTATTCCCACGGCAAATAACATTTGAAAATGAAGCTCCATGCAATTAAGGTTTTTTGGATTTTTTTTTTTTCCTTTTCACATATGGCAATATTTATCTTCAAAGTTCTCTTCTTTGGCTCACGGGCTCCTTTGTAAAGCAGCTGGTTTTGTGTGGCCTAATTGTGAGATGATTTGTTGTGTGATTCAGTAGCATTGTTTATTTGTACAGTGGTTCGGTGGAATTTATAAACTGCATAACATTGTTCTAGACTGTTTTCTTTTTAGTAAAAAGCCACATTTTCTCCAGCATTCATGACTGGGATTATAATTAGGTGGAGCACTGGAGATATTTCCTCTGCTAATTAATGACATTAAACAAGACACTTGCAATTAAATGGAAAGATGTAAGCAGAACATGGAAAAAGAACTAGAGTGACGAATCAAGTTGAAATCAATCTTTGTTTTGCATATGAGAGCTTGTTAACATAAATACTTGAATGAATGTAACTAATACAAGCTGTAAGTTACTTCTAATTAGTCCTAGCTGTTCTCAGGAAAATGAAGTCAAATATGGAGTCTCTTAAGAAAAATCTCTTGCTATTCTTGGTTTGTCCCTGAGAAACCCTAAGTAAATGGTACTAGTTACTTGTCACACTTTTTAAATGATGAAATGTCTCCAGTGCTTCCAGGTCTATAAAAAAGTTCTAAAAGCAATTTGACCTTCCCATTTTGTTTCCTTTATTAAAAAGAAGTTTCATGTGAGGGTTTTTCTTTTCCTCAATAAGAATATTTTTAAATAAGTATGAAGGGAAATTTCAAAGTACTTTGGAAGTTTAATAAAAATGATAATAACAGGATCTGGGATGGGAATGGAAATCTTATAGTAAGATATTTTGAAGATGGAACAAATGGCTTGGGGGAGAAATAGGGATGTCACAAAGGACACTCTTGGTCAAGTAGTGTCCATCATGGTATTGTTTGGTGAATGATCCAAAAACCAGGGTCTGTCCCTCACACTTTTCAGTCCAGCAGACAGACCTTTTCAATAACCCAGGGCATGGATAGAAGTTGGAAGAGACATACTCTAAGTTCATGGAAAGTTTACATGTGAACCAAAAGGTGAGTTTACTAGTTTATTATGGGGGATAACTATGTCCAGCATCCTCAATGCTGGCCTTTCTTATCCAACATCCCATCTGACTGATGGAAACATTTCCATTTGCCCAGATGAGAAGCTTGCTTATTGATCTGGATGTTTCTTGGAACTAAAGCAAATGGAAGAGAAAAGTCTTAAGGATTGTATCATCTGAGTGAAGACAGGGTTCAATGAAATTCCCAACCTCTACCAGGAAACAACACTCTACAGGTATCTATATCCCCCAAATTCAGCCACACGAGCCCTCTAAGCTTGAACCTAAGTCATCCATTCTGTTGTTTCTTGTTTTCTGTGCTGCAAGGCTTCATTTAAAAGGGTTAAGATTATCATTAATCATCATCAAATGGAAGACATCCACTCCACTCCCCTTCAATGTGTACTTAATTTCTTTAAGTCTCTAAGAGCATCCTTTTTTGTCCAAATTTTTATCTGGATTTCTTAGGAAAGCCTTGTCATCACCCAAGTGTATCTTCTTCAAATTTCTGGATTCAATCATTTGCTGAAGATAAAGTCATTTATCTGGGGCTGGAGATATAGCTCAGTTGCTAGAGTGCTTGCCTCACATGCACAAGGCCCTGGGTTCGATCCCCAGCACCATCAAAAATAAATAAATTAGAAGTCATTTATCTGGAATGTACTGAGTATATGTTAAGTGCAGAGCACTGGACAGGATACAATTGAAGGCATAAAGAGGAAGGGGAGATAAGCCACTGTCAGGAACTCAGGTCCAATATTCAGAAATTTAAAAGAGCAGTACCATGTAGTACATGACTTAGTGACAAATATGTAGTAAAGTTCACAGAAGGGCATAAATAGGATTCAATGGAAATTTAGTGGAAGCAGTGTGGCTTAGGAAGAAAACTGTTAAGTTCCATCTTGGGTTAAGGCAGGATTTCTCAATGGAGGCACTATTAACATTGAGGACCAGGTAAGTCCTTGTGGTAGGAGCCTTCCCCATGCATTATGTGATATCTCACAGCATCCCTGGCCTCTACCCAACATGCCAGGAGTACCTCTTAAACCAAGTTGTGACAAAAAAATAAATCTCCAAATATTGTCAAATATCCCTTGAGGGACAAAATTGCCCTGGTTGAGAACCATTGGGTTAAAATGACCAATCCCCCAAGTGAATTATTCAATTAATCCTTTGAGAGGAGTCATCAGTGCTCAGGAGAGAAGTTGGGCTAAGCACTCAGAGTTTTGAGCTACCAACATAAGCATGTGAGTAGATAGCAATCAGGACAGTGGCAGGAGGGGGGGCATTAAGAGAAAAGGTGGGCCTGGGACTGCATATACCATAATATATAATTATAGTTATGACATTGTTTTGCAATTAAACTGATGTCTTGAAAATGGTTAAAATGGTCCCATCTTTATCCTGTATTAGTGAATTTTTTAAAAAATTAGTTAAATTCTTCTTTAAAATTGCTACAAATAAAAAGAGGGGATGGCCACAAACAACTAATTATCTCAGAAGGCAGCTAAATAATATCTGAGAAGCCTTCTTAGATGTCTGAGAAGACTTCTAAATTTGTCCTATAGGAACAAAGATGACTACAAAATGCTACCAGAACAATAGCTTCTTGAAGGAAGGGATATTTTCCCCTTAATATATATGATTTTTTCTTGAAAACTTGAAATCTAAACTGAGTGCCTGAAATACATTACAAAAGTGCACATTTCAAAATAACAATCACCATAAACAATGTTATCACCATCTATTATATAATTTCTTTCCAGAGTGATTTTTTCTCCCAGTAAGGTTGCATATGAGAAAAGTTCCAGTAGCCACTGGTTCTCCCAAAACTCAACAAGTCACAGTGGAGGAAGAAATTGTTATATACGGACAGATTTTTACTTTGTTGATGATCCTGGAGAGGACCAAGGAATGGCCCACTAGCAAAGGGGTACCTGAGAGTACAGTGGGTCCATCCATAGTCCATGAAGTGAAGTCTTTAGCAGGCTCATTGTCTCCCAGGTTGATTTTGTAATGATTCTAGCCGGAAGTGAGAAACCCAGTGAGTCATGCAGAAATACATCCTTTCAAAACAAAACAAAACAAAAAAATGAACAAAAAAAAAAAAAGAAAAAAATACCAAAACACTGAAAACCCTAGTTGACCTTTCCAACTTGTTCAGATGCACACTGTTTTAAAATTTTGTTTGTTTTGATTCACCATACAAATAGGTACTGTGAAGAAATACGCTCAGATCCTTCAGCCTAAAGGGTGGTGCCCGGGCACATTAAGGAGCATGGAGGAGGGCAGTCAATTCAGTGAGGAAATTGGGATCTCCCTGAAACCTTCACCAGTCCTGTTGAGCTAGTTTCAATTCTTTTAATTTTGCTCTTCGCTTGGACTCCAGTGCAATGGGAGCAGCCGTGCAGAAACAATGCTGATTCAGAGAGTCTGGTTGCCAGACATTCTGCTGAAAACAGATACACGAAAGGGATTCTGTTGGGGGGCATGATGGACATGACAGAGGCCTGTTGCTCTTGAATGCAGAGGAAAGAATCAGAATCCCTTGAGTCAAAAAATTCAGAATGCAGAAAATAATAATAATAATAATGAGTCATTTTCCTCTGATTTTCAGAGTTTCCGGTTGGACTCCAATTGGAAATGCCACAAGGGGAAAATATTCTCACACAATTTCTTCCCTCACCCCACTCTCAGATAAAACCATTTCTGTGCAATGATTGTTTTAAGCTCTCCATGAATGTGAAGGATAATATTTATTTTGTCCAAATGCTTTTATTCATCTTTTCCTTTTACTTTTCTTCTCCTCCATCCATTACCATTTACTTCCTTTTCTTTCAAAAAAAAAAAAAAAAAAAAAAAAAAAGAAATCACTCACATTATGGCATACCCCTGAATAACTCCAAGACCTATTCTTAGATTGATATATAAGGAATTTACTCACCACTCCCTTCAGGATTAAAGAGCATTAGCCTTTGGAACACAGTCTTTATGTGCATGTCAGGGTATTTTTAAGAATGGGAAAACCCAGGATACAGATAAACAACAACGGTTCCAAATGAGAGTTATTTTTAGACCTGAGATTCCAAAGTATATAAAGCTACAGACGCCAAAATGGTTCTCATCCTGGTGGATGTGCCCCTCCTATCTCCTCTTCACACCACTCACCACCTTCCTAGTCTGGTGTGCACACAATGTCTCTCAGATCTCTTCCTGAAATCCCACTGTCACAACCTCTAGTTTTGATCCTAACCCAAATCATAATGAAGAATATAATTAAAAAACAATTTCCCTCAGATAGAAGGCCATTCTGGTTTTGTTTGTTTTGTTGTTGTTGTTGTTTTGTTTTGTTTTTTGGTACAGAGGATTGAACTCAGAGGCACTCAACCACTGGGCACATCCCCAGCCCTTTTTTGTATTTTATTAGAGACAGGGTCTCACTGAATTGCTAAGTGCCTTACTATTGCTGAGGCTGGCTTTGAACTTGCGATCCTCCTGCCTCAGCTTCCCAAGTGCTGGGATTACAGGCCTGCACCACCACGCCCTGCAGAAGGCCATTCTTGATAAGGCTTCCTCATAAAACCTTTCTAAAAAATGCTAGGGTGATTGCAAGTTTGTCTATAAGCATTTAAATGTTGGCTCTTTCTCCAACCCAGTCTTGAACTCTTGAGGGTGTAATGGGAAAATACTGTGGATGTTATCCTTCCTGCTGTTACTACCAACAACCAGCCTCTGAGAAATGGACAGAGAGTCCATTGAAAAGAATGGAAAATGTCCCCTTATGTGATATTACATATGAAATCTGCAATGGAAAAGAAAGTAATAACACTTGAAAGTTTAACTCATTTGTGCTGAGCTAGAGCACTCTGTTGAGGTTCCTCTCAGGACATGCAAAATTACGTGCCTATTCCCAAACTGTGAATCAATCTAAATATGGTGTACATTTAATGGATCTCTTGCTTCTAACTAATCTAGGACACATGTTATCCACTAAAGAACTAAAGGGGTGTGAAGATAATGTAAACTATTGGCCCTATTCTTTTGGAAAAATCAGCCCAGTGGTGCTGATTCCAGAGGGAATCAATATCTCCAGTAAGCTTTATCAGAACAGTCTGGACATGTTCATGTTGCAGGAGAAGGCACATCAATGTTAATGATTTTAAAATATCTTAAGTCAATTCATATAATACCTGTGATTTTCTTTCAAAATAATCCAGTGGAAAGAAGACAAAAATGAGCAGAAATGTGGATGAAAGAGGGACAGTTAGATAAAGGATACATGGGGAATCTGTACCATTCTTGCTACTTTTGTGTATGTTTGGGATTTTCCATAGTAATAAACTTCAAAAATTTGTCTAGCTATGTGTTTATTTTCAGTATAAACTCTTTGAGTGTGCTCTTTCACAAAAGCACATTTTCCCAGTTTAATTCACACAATTAAAGCATACATATGGTAGCTAACAACCTAGTTTGGGGGGCATTAAGGAGAAGTGTAAACAGTAAAACAGCTAGTGTCTTAAATCTTAGCTTTACCATTTAACAGCAGAGACTGTAGGCAAAATTACTTAATGTCCCTGAACTAGGTGTTTTCATATGTAAACTGATATTAATAATATTCACTTAATCAATGAATTGTAGTGAAAATTAAACAAATTAAAATATCTAAGTGTCTTGACAATGGGTGGATAATAAATGAACATTAGGTGTATTTTTCATAAAAACCATTGACAGACTAATAAAAGGCTAAATCTTATTTCAAATTTCACCCCCCTCAAAACAACAACTATACACAGAGCAAGAGCTCATTTAGACCTATGTATATTAATCATCATTTGTGTGCTTTGAACTGTGCTGAGCGCAATCTAGATTAGCATATTATCATTGATTTAAAGGATTCCACAGACTAGTGGTAAACAGATACATAAATTTATACAACCAGTTAAGGAAAAAACAAAATAAGTGTATGCATGCAAAACCTCTGGAGTCCTGGGGAAGGACACTAGGAACACAGTCCAGAAGGAGTCAGTGAATGGATAATCAGGCACTCAATTAGGGCATCCTACTGACCACTAAGCCCTGCTCTGCAGCCTCCTAGGGAATCCATCCAACCTCCGGGCCAATCCATTGCCTCCCCTGGCCATATCCTAGGTAACCAACAGACAGCCACGGAAACTGAGCATACACAGTGGAAGGAAACCAGAACAAATAACCTCTGGCATTTCCACTCATTTCAGGACAGTACATCTGAATTGTTACTAAACAGAGAACAGAGCTGTTGGAAGGAGCATAACAGATTGGAGGGTCCAGTTTGAGAGGCTGAGGTGGGGTTTGGGTAAGAGGCTGATATAATGAGACTCTTGAGAGGTTGTTTACTGCCAGTGAGGGGGTCAGTTGCAGAGCCCCCTTGGGCATTGGAAGCCTGTCTCTTGCAGGCTCTGCCTTCAGTCAGGGGACAAAGAAGACTTGGAAACTGAAAAAAAGAGAAATAGCTGGCAGGGAGGCAGGGGTGTGCAGAAAGAGGCAATGCTCCAAATAACTTGCCCCTCCTATTTTCTCTATTGGCACTATAAATACCATTCTAAAATGTTACCGTAACTTAAGGAGTCTCTTTTAGGAAGCATTTGGTAGTGAGTCATTCCACAACTATGTATAAAGCTGAACACCCTGCTGTGACTCTGTGAAGCTCCTCAGCTGGCTCTGGCTGGATCTGTTTTGGAATCCCATTTCTGTGGCAAAGAAGGACACATGCAATTTGCAGACAAGGTCACCTTTACGGCCATGATCTCACATATTGCACTAACTCCTGTCCTGCTCAGGAGACTTCCAAGAGAGAAATTAGAGAACCAGCAATCTGAATGACACAGATCCACTTGTAGGAAGAGAAGACAGGAACTAAATTTAATGGATAAAATGTTTCCAGAACAAGACCCCTTTCAGGTGACAAATAACAGACAAAAGGGAAGTAGACCCTGGTCTCAATGCAACGGGACTTGGAACTACTGGCTCTAATCCCTAAATATCCTAGATGCACTTTCATCTGGTGTCATTGTTACAGCAGTGGCCAAGCCGCCATTTTGGCTACCTGCCTAAGTAAGCTCCACGCACTTCCCTTTTGGGTCACATCCTCTCCCTCTGCCTCATGGCTCTTCAGAAAGTCAGCAGCAGCAATCAAGGACCCACACTGTGCTGACAGTCCTAGCAAAACTCTTATATTACTTACACAGTGAAGTCATAGGTCTTATATTTATATTTAATCTTTACCAAACCCTGTAGAATAAACTGTTTATCTGGCTTAGGCTGTTGATGTTTCTTGTTTTATCTTTTGAATAAAAAAATTTTGTCATACAATAGTAATACATGTTTACTATGTGAAAATTATAAAAATAACATAGAAAGAACTCTTCTTCCATCACGTGAAGGCAGGAAGTTTAAGTAAAAACTATTCTGTGCTGAATTGAATTAGTAGGTAGGAGAATAGATTCTGGAAACCATGGCCTGCTTTTATATTCTTTGCTCTTCCTCTTAAGACCTATGTGACTTTGGTCAATCTACCTAACCTCTCATCAGCCCATGTTCCTCATCTGGAAAATTGGTATATAATATGGTCTATCTTCTAGAATTGTTGCAAAGATTGTATGTATGAATGCAAAGCACTTAGTAACAGCAACTGATACAATTATTATTGAGGCACATAATTTATGCACTATAACATTCTCATGATATACAGTTTGGTATGTTTTAGTGTATTTATTCTGTCATGCAAGCATCACCAAAACTCAGTATAGAAGTGTTCATTCTTCCCAAAGTTCAGTTATTCATACATATACTTCTGTTTTCTGTCACTTAAAATGAAACTAGGTGTATTTTTTACATAATACCAAACATTCTTATAAACATAATTTTGTGACATTTCCATTTTCTAAATAAAAACTAATAAAAATTTTTATAGAAAATACAAGAAAGCACAAAAATAAAATAATTTTGTCAACAAATCTTATTGCTCACTGTTAAATTTTTTCATGTCTTTGTATTTTTAAATGTAGAAATTTTGGAAAAATTTGAACTAATGATTTCAAGCACTTAATGTTTCATTAAATATTTCTTCACAACATTTTACACTTTATTGAGGCACATAATTTATGCATGTTATAGTGTACATAAATATGCTAATTTAAAGCTCACCAAATTGTATATTGTGAGAATGTGAAAAATCATAACATTCTCACAATATTTAATTTGGTAAGTTTTAGCATATTTATTCTGTCATGCAAGCATCACCAAAACTCAGCTTTAAAACACTTCCATATCTCTAATAAAGAGTGATTTTAACCACTATGTAATATTACCCTATATGGTTATACTGTGCAATACATGCTACACATGTTATTTATTCAACCATTTCCATATTGTTGGGCCTTTCAATTATTTTTGTTTTCTATAATTACAAGGAATGTTGTAATGAATACTTCTGTGCTTGGAATGATTTGGATTATTTTATTAGGATAATTTCCTAGAGTAGCATCATGGGAGGTATAAATATTTATAAGAATCTTAATATTTCCAGTCAAAATTCTTTTTAAAAGTTAAGCATATTTATGGATTCACTTCCACTGCAGAAAGATGTTTGTTTCACACATCTTCATCAGTATTGAGTATTAATTATTGTTTCTATTTCCTAGTGTGGAAACATAGGCTTTGGGTTTGTGCTATTCAATATGGTAGCCACCAGCCACACATGGTTACTGAGTAACTTCTGTGTGGCTGGTCTGACTCACAACATATACACAAGTTCAGACTCTGAAGACAGGATGAAATATCAAAAGAATGTAAAATTTCTCAATAATAAAGCTTCATGTTGACAACATTTTGAAATGATAATATTTTAGACATATTGTGTTAGACTGTATTATAAAAATATTTTTACTTGTTTCATTCTATTTTCTCAATATGGATTTTGGAACAGTTAAACTAAATATGTACATATACACACTCGTGCTGAGTGCCTGATTATCCACTTCACCAAATGGAGATTCAGTGATTTATCTATGGTGCTAACATATCTGGTAAGAGCAAAGCTAAAACCAGAACAAATGATGTCTCGTAGTTTGCAGTTCAGGACTTTTCTGACAACATCACTTGAACAAAGGATAATATAATTTACAGATCTATAAATGCTATAAATATTAATGCTGCTCTTTGTTAATACTTTTTTTTTTTCACAGTATGCCTGGAACTGTGCTAGCTATTTTATAATCTAATCTGTAATCCTAAAAGATATTTTACATCTGAAGAAAAAGAAAACTTCAATGTTGCCTTTCTGCCTCCAGAAGGTATCCCACATCTCACAGCCCTAGAATTACTAACTTTTATGATTGTGTAACTCCCTAGATTATGCTCATAAGGGAGAATAGGGAGAGTTAAATGGAGGCAGGAAATACAGACAAAATAGAAGAAAAGGAATATGAATAAGTAAAAATAACGGAAAACTCTATTAATAAGAATACTCTATGTGGAAATTGTAATTATTCATGTAGGGTCTAAGCTTTGTGCTACCTTTCTTTTCATCAATGTTAATTTTTCCTTTTATTGATTTATTATGCCTTGCCTAAATTCAGAAAGGATGAATGGCAGCAAGAAGAGAGAGAACAGAGCAGGGGTTTGGGGACAGCAGAAGAGTAGAGAAGAAACTCTCCCTGGCAACCTAAAAGGCGACCTGTGGACCTGTGGTAGACCATAAAATTCAGCTTGGCTCACTGACAGCCACAGTAAACCTGGATAATATAAGCTTTTGTATTCTCATAATCTCATTAAAGAAAGCTTCCTATTGCATCAGGAAAGATTAATATTTTACTTAGCAGTTGATCATAAGAAGAATCATTATATGGTCTTTAATATATGAGACCATTAAGAACATAGTAGTGGTTATATTTTAAATTATTAGCAAAAAATATAGATGTTCATGTGGCAACCATTTCTCATCTTCTCTTCATGCTGATCAAGTAGATAATAATTTACTTTTAAAATTGAATAATATTTCAAAATGTAAACTTAAATCACCCACATACAACAGCTCATCCTTGGATTAGTAATTTCTGGTTGTCTTATCATAAGCCTATTTTTTAATGCAGTATTTTATTTTACTGCTATGTATAATATATAGTTTATTTTTTTTAACTATTCTTTAGAAATAGTCACTGTACTTTTCAGGTTTAGCTTCAGCAGGCCATGACCAAGGACTGCCCTACGACAGTCAGCCATGTTCTGTCACACTGAGTAGCATCCAATACACCATAACTTACCACCATGACATGGGGAGGTTCAGGCAAGAGAAATGGTTACGATAGAAGAAGAGTCCAGCAAGACAAGTTGGGGAAGAAATTTTCACTCTAAGTCTCCATGCATGATTCCAGTTAGTTCCCATTATTGGTAAAGTTTTCCTTTGTGGGTTTTCTCTCTGGCCTATTGAGGACTTGACCAATGGCCCATGTAATGTGTCAGCACTAATTGCCTGTGTGGATTGGCACAAGTCATGCCTCAAAATTGGAATGCTGTCACATATAACATAGGCTTTCAGAGGGATAAGTGTGCCTGGAAAATATTTTATCCAAACATTCCTTAAAAGCAATTGTGTTCTACCATGGTGAGGGGCAGACAACCTTTATAAAACTCGCTGAGCAAATTCCCAGAAGGCCTAAGTCTCAACAGCTGTCAGAAATTGCTGCCTCCCTTTCCCCTTAAAAAAGCAGGTTGCTTCCTCTTTCCAAGGACATCAGATAATGACCAATCACCCTCTGGGGGACTTTGGCACACTTGTAGCTAGGGCAGCTTTCCAAAAGAAGTAGGTAATTGGAAAGCTGTGAGGCTGGATATGGGCTCTGTAGACCTAGGCTCACATTGGTGTGCACCTCCTAATTGATGAGCAACTTATACAAGTGTTGCATGATGGCCAGGTAATAGCTGTCAAACAGGCTTCCTTGGAATAGGGTTGAAGAAAGCCTGCAAGTTGTCTTAAGGGGAGATTTGCCACTAAAAACCATGAGGCAAGGGTTATAATGTGATTAGGGAGAAGAGGAAGACCCTGACATTTGCTGAGTACCTATTATGTGCCAGGCATTATGAATGAATTCACGATTTCACACGTTTTATCTTGGGACTGTATAGGTCAAGCATTCACATTCTGTTGGGTTTGTTTTCTCTTAGAAATAAATGTGGTAACCTGGTTTCCATAAGCCAACTGAGCACAAAATACTGGGCCATGCAGACAATCCAGCTCTTTGCTCATTCACTTTGCCGCCCTGTGCACCAGGCAGATAGGTGCTGAGAGAAAAACACGTTTGAACCGAAGTGTAAAAAAACATAGGGGAGAAAAATGTTCCTTTCATGATCATAAATTCAGGTAATATTCCTCTTTCATCAGAAGCATTCCTCATTAAAGGTGCACATGCTGACACCAAAAGAGTTGTTGGGAAAAAAATAAATATTCTTTTGGCATCCTAAGACTAATCAACTAGTTAGTTTAATTGGGGGTGGGGAGGAATAGCAAAATTGAATTGCTACTTTTTCAATAAAGTTGAGTTGATTGGGACTTATCTCAAAGCCAGACCTCTCCATCAGTTGGGAAGAAACAAACAAGAACTGCCTCCAGGGAAGGACTCTCTTGGAGAGAAATTTTCATGAAAGTTCCCATAGAAAAACTCAGGCCCACAGGAAATGTCTAGTTGAGATGATGGATCACAGACCACCCCATTTGCCAAACTTCCATTACGATCTCCTTCAGGCGCCATCATGTGAAGAAATAATTCTCCTTTTTGTCCCAGGGTATATCTTTTTTGGAAAATAACAAACTGTGATCTTCTAAACATTTCATGGTTGATATTTGACATTTTCCCAAGAGACCCAAAAGTGCCCTCACCATGCATGGAATGGGAATAAAAGATGCTTCTTTTTAGAGAGCTGGGTGTTGCTTTTGGAGAGCTAGATGTATAAATAGGCATCATGTACCAGAGAATGAAGCCAAGAAGATTGAGATTTCTGGAGAAGATGTTTGTTATCATATAACATTATAGATACTCATCTTCTACTTGATAGTCTTTTAAATATTTGCAGTTTCACATCTCACTGAAATGGACCCATTTTGGTGAACACTTTCTCATAAATTTATATTTCACTTGGTTAAATATAGTTGGTAAATTCTGGCACAGGACTGTATCAGATTTACCTGGAAGGGTTTTTTACTTTTATTATAAGATCTCTTTCTTGTCCCCCAAACCACATTGCATTTCCAATACCTGTAGAGTACCTATCACTTATTTGGTGCTTAATAAATATTTGATAAATTAATTGCTTTTGACTTTCATATTGTATATTAGTTATTTTGTATATTAGTTATTTATATAATTATCTTTTTCACAAGATAAAGAGATTTTCCTGGACAGAGACTATAGATTTCTGAATTTACAACAACTAATACTGTTACCAAAAGCTTAATCCTTGTACCTGATGCCAATCCAATAATGAGGGCACAGTTTTGAAAAAAGGGAAAAGAAGTTTTATTGTTTTGCTAGCAAAAGAGAAATACAGGGGTCTCCAATCCCAGAAGCTGTGATTCTACCCATTAGCAAGATCAGGGGGCTTTTAAAGAAATGATTCAAAGGCTACATTCCAATGTGTTCTCTGTTGGAGTTGTAATTCACTTGTTAATTTGAGAGATAGTCATGTCTGAGATCTTCTGGTGCCATCCCCAAAGTCTGAATTATTTTGTTTGCTATGTTGAGTGTTTACTCAAGTATGGATAAATCTGCCTAAAATGGGGAAGAAAGGTAATCCTGTTTCCCCTATTAGGGAGGAGCAGAGAGAAAGGAAGAGAAAGAAACATGTCCATTTCAAAAATAAGTTGCAGTGGCAGAGCAGCAAGGGCTATATCCAAAGCATAAAGTGGACCTTTGTTACAGTACAGTTCCTGATAATATAAGAAGTTCCCAAATGACCAATTTCACTCAAAAAGTTATTTATTTTTAAGTTAAGTGGTACCATACAAGACATCTGTTGACATTTTCCTATTTATTCATTGATTTGGTTTAATCAACTTTTGCAAAGTTAAATAAAGTGATTATTTCACTTATTGCTGTGTAAGCCATCACACCAAATGTGGCTTAAAACAACAATAGTTATTTTATTGTTACCTTTTGTGGTTCTGGGAATTGACTGGGATCAGCTAAGCGATTCTGGCTTGAAGTCCTTTGAGCAGTTTCAGGAAGTCAGTGGCTATGACTGGAACCATCTGAAGGCTTCCTCGTTTACTTGTTTGGCAGTTGATGCCGATTGTCATCTGGGATCTCAGCTGGGGATGTTAGCTGGAAACTTAAACATGGTTTCTTCATGTGGCTTGGGCTTCCTCACAACAGAGTAGCTGATTTCCAAGAATGAGCATCCCCAGGGAACCAAGCAAAAGCTATATTATCTTTTATGACCTAACTTTAGATATCATGTACCATCACATCCACTGTAGTTTCAAACCCAGCCAGATCCAAGGGAACTAGAGATTGCATACGTGTGGTGGGAGTGTCAATTTTATGATGTAAGATGGGCATATGAGATGGGATATATTATGGCAGCCATCTTTGGAAAATATGATCTGCCAATGACTGCCCTCTGACTATGTAATTCATGTTCTTCCTGTTAGATAGCTAGTCAGCCATGAATGTATGAGCAGGGAAAGGACAACAAATTGAAAACTATAGGGAGCTCTATCTGACACTTAAGCTTCTGGAAGATGGGGACCTGATGTGTCAAAACCTCCCCCAGCCATAAACTACATGCCCTTAAGAAAAGCTTATTTCAAAATTGGGTCACACCCTAACAGATGGCCTGGACCTCTCTTATCACAGAAGCTATGTCACAACCCCCAATAACCCTTGCAACCAAAACATTAAGACCCTCACAAAAAAAACTTGCTGAGGGCTAGTCAAAGGTTAATAAAACAATTAATGGGAAAGGAAATTGAGGCAAAAACAGGGGAACTCTATTTCCTTGATTCCGATTTTGTGAGTACCACACTTTCCTAAGAGGTCGTCTGTGCAGTTCCTATACTCAGTCAAAAGGACCTGGGTTCGACTCCCTGGAAACTTCCTAATGACCCCCAATAAAACTAGAGAGTACAAGAGGTGTGTTATCCTTCTCCTCTCACCCATGAGACTGTCCCCTTTTCCTTTTTCCTATCCCTTCTAATAAGCTTGTTACTCTAGGCCACATGTCTGAAATCTTTCTTGCATGATCTCAAGAAAAGGGGGCCTCCGTGGCTGCCCTGCTATTTCACGTTAGTATCCTGTACCATTCCCGCATGCCACGAACACTCAACACCTCCTTCAAGACCTCCACATCTCACGCCATAGACTCGAAGACCACGATTCTGTCATAAGGATAAGATGCAGGTGTAGATAAAGCACAGTTGAAATTCTTAACTACAGCTCCCTGTGTACTGCTTTTGATTCGAAGACCAGAAAATGAAGTTTTACCCCTCTTGCACTCCAGGTCCAACCTGAGACAGGAAGAATACATATTCTTCTTGAAAATCAGGTATAAATTTCACAAGGAAATAACAAATAGGGGCATGGTAGCAACTGGATTAGGGTTTAGTTAATAAGAAGGGAACCAAGGGCTCATAATCTGAGTGAGATCTGAACAGATTTCATTTTCTCACTTTCTCAGGATATGCCCAGTAATTATTTGTTGAATGTGTGAATTTAAGAATAGATGCTTTCTGCTCACTGATGCAATTGGAGAAAAATACAGGAGGGCAACCTAAGAATCAAGCAAAAGCAAACAAGACAAAAAAATTTAAAAAAGCAATTACAAAGGACTTTATAGGCTACCTAATCCAGTGCTTTTGTTTTATTGAAGAAGGCAGTGAGAAAAGTAGAGTTGAAGTTACAAACTCATCTGTGCCTTTCCTCAATTTAACACACTTTTTTTTTTAATTACATGAATTAAGTTGTGTACTAAGTTGCTGGGACCACAAGTTAAATGAGCAGTCGTCCAGAGCAGGATGCGTGGGATTTGGAACACTCACCGCTGAGGGAGCCTTCTGGGGGAGGAGGGTGTGGCCATTCCTGAAAGGCAGCACAGCTGGGCAGAGACAGAACCAGGAGCACCTAGACCAGGTAACATCATTTAGGCATCTGGCACTTGGGCTTTTAGGGATTCCTGTTGAAAGACAATGACACAGCAGGATTCCTGGTCTGAACCTTTGGCTTGAAGTTCAGCCTGGTTGAACAATGTGTTTTTCTCTCCCTACTTACTTAGGTGCTTTGGTACAATATACAGACATCAGTCTTGACTAAAGGTGTAGTATGTACAAAGTGGGTGCTCAGTGCCTCCCCCTCCTTTACTCCTCCACCTCTCTTTGTCCTTTCACTCCTCCACTTCCATCCTGTCCCCATGAATCTCACTATTCCAGGTCCCTGATAAAAAGTAAATAAATCAGAATGGTTGCCACCATTTTTAGGTTGAAATTATTTCTTATGTGACACCACTGAGAATATTTAAATTTATAAATACACCCAAAGATAAATTAAAAATGTATATTATGTATTTGATTCCATCATATACATTTACAATTTACATTTATATCTCCTTGGGTAACAAACTCTACAGGAGTACTTCCTCATGGTTGACTATTAGAGCCTGTAACAAGGAGACAATTTTTCAAAGGTTGCTAGACTTCCCTGGGGCTTCCTTAGGGCTCTCCCACCATCTTTGATGTTTTACCTTTGTAGGAATCTGAATGCAGCTGTGGTTCTCCCAACACCATGAGCAAAAGCAAGATGTGCACATGTGATGTGAAATCTGATACTTCATTAAATGAACCACTACCACTTGATTTAAAGTTCTGTTCCATTTTCTGTACTGTTTAATTTAATTTGTTTCAAATGAAGAAATTAGTGTTACACCCATGCTTGAGGACAAGCCAAACTGCATGACTTCACATTGCCTTTAGAGCAGTATTGGATTACATAACTTCTTAGTTTGTTTGCTCCCAACATCCTGAGATTTGGGACTTTCTATATGATTCAGAATGGAGATTTGGACCTAAGGAGAGGGTTTCCATCTCTAGGGCTGGCCAGAGTTTGGTGATGTCACCTGAAGAACACATCTGTGTTCTTTCAGTGGGGTTGGCACCTACAGGAGAGAAAATTCTGCTTTGTGGGGGAAGCCTGAGAGATTATACTGGGCCATTTTCTTTACCGCTATTTTTTTTTTTCTTTCTGTTTAATTATGTCTGTTCTCTTAGGCTGAATGATTTCCTAGTTTTGATCACACAGCACAAAGTCTCCCTCAGTACATTCTGTTCCTTTTACTAGGTCTCTGCCCAATTACAGGAACACACTCATCCCTTCTCCAAACAGCCATTACTTGCTGAAATAAAGAAACCAAGGACACAGAATTTCAGGGAAATAAAGACTCAATCAGGGAAAAACCTAAAGCAATATTTTCATTTGAAAAAAAGCAACTGAAAATCCTTTCCTTTGCAATCTCAAGTATTCATATATGTTGATCCCAGGATAATATTTGTATTAATGATTTCTCCAACCTCAAAGGATCTAGTTATTATGTTCCAAAAGAGAGAGAGAAAAATATTTCCTCTATTGCCTCTGACCTGGAATGGTAGTAAAATCAGGTTTTTATTTTTCTTTGTTCAGCACATAGAATATGTTGACAGAGACAAGAAAAGGGCGAGAGAATAGAGTGATCAGTTTAGTAGGTGAGTAAAGTGTGGGGCTGAGTGTGGTGTTACACTCCTGTAATCCCAGTAACTCTGCAGGCTGAGGCAGGAGGATGGCAAGAAACAGTGAGGCTCTAAGCAACTTAGTGAGACCCTGTCTCAAAATAAAAAACAAAAAGGACTGGGAAGGTGATTCAGTGTTTAAGCACCTCTGGGTTCAGTCTCTAGTACAAAAAAAAAAAAAAAAAAAAAAAAAAAGCATGGGACTCAGCTTTTGCTAAAATCACAGATATAACAGATATAGCTTTGATAGAAACAAAGAAATTTGTTAACTAAAGCCCAGAGATTCATTATGGGCTCTTTCTAAAGGCTCCAAATCAAATTTTGTACTTTAAATTTTGAATTTTTTTAGAAAATATCCCCACTTATATTAGTTTCAGGAATAAAAAGCCTGGATCCATACCTCTAGGGCTGTTAGTGTGAGGAATGAGCCCAGCTTATTTCCAAAAATCAACATCATCTCAACACCAGTGACTCCTCCCTTAAGCATGGTTGGAAAGATTGTCACAAGTACATTAGTGAAGATTTTTGGTAAGATAGCCCAGCTTGCCTAGGAGTAGTCTTCACTGTTACTTAACAGGACATGGCAGGTGGGTAACCACCAGATTATCAGGAGATTTACCTTTGAGGTTTACATAAGATTTGTATTTTCGGGGCTGGGGTTGTGGCTTAGCAGTAGAGTGCTCGCCTAGCACGTGCGCAGCCTGGGTTCGATCCCCAGCACCACATAAAAATAAACGCATGGTGTACAACTAAAGCAAATAAATAAATATTTTAAAAAAAAAAGATTGTATTTTCATTACCACCTTTGTCAATCAGCACCATTTGGTTGAACCCTACAGAACTGCCACTATTCAACACATGTTGACCTACAAAAATAGCAGCTTCATAGGGTATGACCTGAAATGGTTCAACTACAGAGACAAAGGCTGGAAATACAGCTTAAAGGAGTAGCTTAGCTTTTGTTTCTAAACATAGCTGCTTTCAAATGCTTACCCCAGAGCCGTCTAAATAGCAACAAAGTGAAGGCATAAACATGAGCTACATACGTAATTTCCAATTTTCTAGTAACCACATGAAATAAATGAAACAGGTAAAATCAATTTTAATAATATGCTTTATTTAATCCAATATATATCTAAAATTATATTATTTAGACATGTAATCAATATAAAAAGTATTATAAATGATGAATTTTATATTTTACAGTTTTGTACTAAGTCTTCAAAATCTAGTGTGTATTTTATACTTCTAGCATATCTCAATTCATATTAGCCATATTTGAATTGCTCAAGTAGCCATATATGGCTAGTGTATTGTACAATGAAGTTCTAGATCCTCCACTTACAAACTGTATGTTCTTGGACCAGTAATTTAACCATTCATCTGTTTACCTCCCTGTAAAATGAATTTATATTTAAAACACCTATATCTTAGGGTTAAGTGTGAGATTCAATCAATTAGCAGAGAGCAATGTCTGTTTTGTGCTTGGGACACTAAAATTATTACCATGTTAGGGAGAGAGTCATTCAACTAGACGTCTTATCCCTTTTTTTGATTTTTTTTTTTTTTTTTTTTTTTTTTGGCAGATTTAAGCAAAGCTTGAAATTAATCCCATGAATCCCAGTCTGACTTAAATTTTTTTTTTTTTTTTTTTTTTTTGCCCATCATGTAACCAAAATATTAACAACACAGAGTTATGGAACATCTTTAGGAATGATTGATGGCTTGATCAATTCATGAGCTAAGGATCTGGAGATTATAGTATCAAGATGCAGAAGTGTAGATACAGGCCATACACTGGCAATGAAAAGCTTATTGTAGCCTGATTGAAATAAACTAAAACCAGAACAGCCTGAAAGTATCATCAAGATTACCATTTAGTGATCATCAACTACAGACTGAACACTAAGACAAGTACTTTTCAGGTGTTCATTCACTTAACCACAAGGACACAGAAAGAAATAGACAAAATTTGGCAAGACAGATGTTCTCATTCTCATTTAAAGTTAAAGAAATGGTGGGACCACATGCTTAGCATGTGCCAGGCCTTGGGTTCAACCCTCAGCACAACCACCATCAACAACAAAACTGACAGACATGGACTGGCTAAGAAATTCTTCAAAGGATCAGCCGTTAGGTGGTTCTTTTTTATCACTGTGATCCTAAAATACCCTTCCATCCTTACTCAGCAATTAAATGTGAGGTGAGCTGGAGTGATAGGCCTGGCACGAGCTACTTACTCTACACAGAAGCATGAACTAAGTTTAGAGTCGAACACTTCTTCTGTCTAGGAGTTGCATATAAATGATCAAACACACACAAGATTGCAGAAAAGGGAACGTTTTCTATTCTGCTTCAACACTCAAATAGGTGGTTTGTTTCTGTGTGATGCTCAGAGGACGCAACAGGCACAAACTAGTTCTTTCATTAGCTAAAGCAAAAAAACCAGATTGAGTCACAACTACTTTTTATTAGTTCTATTTATTGAGACTTGCAACTCACTTGAGAAGTCTGGTCTTGTAAGTAGCCGCCAAGGAAATTTGAGGGAATAAGGTGGTGTGTGTGTGTGTGTGTGTGTGTGTGTGTGTGTGTGTGGTGCACACACACGTGCACAGTGAGTGATACGGGTGAAAATGAGAGACGAGTAAGCTGCTCCCAACAACCAACTCTAAAGAGCACGTGGCTCTTGTTACATCTGGCTGGCTCAGCAACTATCCAAGTTATGGGGCTATGGGGGATTCTGTCTAGACCAGTTCTTTTGGCCCTGGGGTTGGCAGAACATAGAACCAGAAAGCCAAATCATGGTGGAAATATCTCTCTGCATTTTTTCTGGTAGACGGTCAAGCTGGATGGAAACTAAATCTCAAACGATTACCAAATAGCAATAAATAAGAGAATAAAAGACTGCACAGGGCTTTCTTCAGTCCTTGATAGATATGTCCTGGCTCTTGAGCTGTAGCATGACATTTCTGAAGTGAATATTCTTAAGAAAAAGAAAAGAAAAAAAAGCACAAAGGACAATTTTAGAGGTGGCCTGACTTTTCCAGCTTGAGAATATTCTCAGTGCATCACAGGTGTTTTCTAGACTCAAGAATGGTACTAAGAATAGGAAAACACAGCAACATATAATTGAAATAATTTATTTACCACTAGAGCACCACAAAAACACAGACATACATTGTGTTAAAATACAGCATAATTGGTCATCAAAATACAAAACAGCTATTCTTATATTCCATCTTTTTAACCATGCCAACCATAAAATTGTACTGCTGCTTAACACATACAAACTGCTGTCCCCACCCACGTACTAACACTTTTCCCACTCCCTCCCACCACCCTTCCCTCCCATGGCAATATTTACTTATGGGAAATAAAGACCTTATAGAACCCCCAAATTAAAAAAAAAAAAAGATTCAAGAGATCTTAAAATAGAGCATTTAAAATATCAGTGCATTCATAAGGAAAGACAAAATAATACAAAACAAAATGTCATTTTATCTGAGAGGAAAATACCTGCAGAATAAAAGTGATTTACACAGAATCAATAGTAAAGTGAAAGAGAAAAAAAAAATAATCAACACCCACTCAAATCTGGGATTGGGTTCCACCCAACTCAAGGATCATTCACTATTGCGGCATCCCATCTCTTGCTTTTCCAGTTTTCAAACTTGCAAATCCAATTCTTCATTTTAATTAATGGTCAGGAATTCCAAAAAAGAAGTACACCATACCAATCAACTTCTCTTTGGATTAATACCTCACTCTGTTGCCCTTTAGGTGAAACTGAAAATATTCCATTGTTTTACCTGTTAATTTTTATCTTAAAGCTGAATAAGTGACAAACATATCCTACAAACCCGACACGAGGTACCTCCTCTGCAATGACGCAAATCAGTTATTAAAGCAAAGTAAACGTTAGCCTCAGCTATAGGTGATTCTCACTCAGAGCAAGGAAAGAATGTTTTGATCATTGGAGGCTCTGGCTTGTGCCTTTCCGACCTTCAAAGAACATCTATAAAAACCTTAACTTCAGTGAAATGAATGAAATGACTAATGCTGACCTGGACTCTTCCTTCTTTTGAAAAACCAATTAAAATGTCTATTTTTCATTTTCCCATTAACACTAAAAATCTCATTTTAAAGAAAAAGATGTTCTCTTCCAACTGCCTGCTTTAAAGTAACAATGAAATTCTGTGAAAACACTAATTAGACCAAATTAGAGAAAACTTTCTTAACTCAGTCCAAGATTTTGAGTTCAGATCCTTAAATCCTCATTAAAACTAAAACATTTCCCTCATTTATCTATGTGTCCACAAGATCCCCATTTTCCTAAAGTAGAAGCTTTCTAACTGACTTGATTATTAATGATGCTTAGAAGATAAAGGAAGACCACTTGAACTCAAATCTATTCTTTTCATAAAAGGAAAAAAAAGGGGGGGGGGACAAGTGGACCCAGGTAGCTTATGTCATAAAAATGAAATACACAAAGCACAAGTAGAGCAAATACTATTTTAAAAAATGTATTTATAGTGCAAGTCAAAATCTAGGGGTCTTACTCAAAAGTACTGGCCGGCTAAAACATACAATTGTGAATGATCATTAAAAAGAGCCCAAATTAAGTCCAATCTAAATCATAGTTGACATTATTACATAATATAAAAAATATGGTAAGAATTTACACATTACACGTAAAGTAGTTAATGTTTTGATTTAATAGTTTGCAAAAGAGATCCGCAGATGTGTTTTCAATTATGCTGGCTTCTATGCCCATCTATTTTAATAATACAGGACTGGTTACATACACCAAAACAAAGAAAAAAAAATTGTAGCATAGCTATACAGCAATACTCGAAGGTCCTAAGTTTGATCAGTACATGTCAAAACATTTCAACATTTCACTGGTATGCCAAACTGACAAAGAACCATTTACAATTAAAAGGAAAAAAAGAAAAAGAAAATCTTACAGACTTATTCTGTTCTTATTAACAGGCATTTTAGTGTTTGAACCTTACATGAAGCTTCCTTAGGCGGTTGGTACACGGCATGTGTTCTCAGGGTCTTTATCTTAATGCAGACTCGCTTGGTCATGTAATAACTCACTTGGGTTTTCATCCCATTAATATGACCTCTTATTTTTTTCTGGCTCATTTGAATTCAAGTTCCTTAAGCCATCCATGAGTTTCTGGCAAAGTATTTGGTCTCCACTTTATACACCTGTTTTATTTTCCAAGGGCAATGAAACGTTCATTATATAGTAACACACAATAAATAACTCACTGTTAACTCTAAGAGTAAGAATGGGAAGGGTGCCTATTGCATAGCAATACAGAAAAATCAAGTGAGGCATGGGATAGGAACGGTACGTACAGCAACTCCACTTAACGGGATTTTCCTGTTTTTTTTTTTTTTTTTTTTTCTTTCACATAATTAACACTAACAATTTCTTCCAGTGTTTATTTTTTTCTTAAAAAAAAAAAAGAAGATTTTGCTTCTTCTCTCTCTCACAAAGTAGGTAAAATGTAGAATAAGGCCTTTCACTTTTTTCGTTTCAGATGCCAGTTTTAACAAACAGAACGCAAACTTCCAAAGTATCTGAACTAGTACCGCTTTTTCAAAATCTGTTAACACTGATGAAACAAGGCTCTCTATGTTTTCTTGTTACAAACATCATCATTGTCGTCATCATCATTGTTATCATGATTTTTGCCTTGTCGTTTTTCCAAGACGTTTAGCTGCATTTGCAAGACTTTACAATCATATTGGAAAGCTGTTCGATCTTGGGTGTCTTGCCGATGTAGTAGAGAATAGTCAGCGGTTCCAAATCTTGGGACACACAGCAAGGAGAAGCAGATGCTTCTGGATTTATGGTGTTATATAAACTGAGAACCTGAATAGACACAGGAAAAGGAGTGATGCCACAGGGCAGGACCAAAACAAAAAAAAGAAAGAAAAGCAATATTATCTTTTAAACAACCATTTCACATTTTTATCAGCCAAAGCACTGAGTAGGCAATTTTAATTATTTGGGGTATATTACTGTTTTTTTTTTAACTCTAAATTATGGTCAGATTGGTATGTGTCCTTAGCAATCACCAAACTCACCCTTTTCCCACTAGATGCTTTTTTTCCATTCATCTTAAACAAATGATCCATAAAAATCAGATTGGACAAAATTACTCATTCTGCAGATTTTCCTAATTTCCCAACTTGCCTACTCTGATTGCTGCCACACACATTTGCCAGATCTTCTAGTATTTGGTCTTGTTTCTATACTACTTTTTAACTGAAATTATTTTGTGAGTATATATTTTAAATTCCCAAGAAGATTAAGAGGTCTTTTGAGGTTGGGGACACTGTAGACTTTGTACCATGTAGCCCCAGTAATTCTTCTTCTTCTTCTTCTTTTTTTTTTTTTTTTTTTAGTTGTTGATAGGCCTTTTTATTTTTATTTATTTATTTTTTTGATTTATATATAAGTAGTGTTGAAAATGGAACCCAGTGCCTCACACATTCCAGGCAAGTGCTCCACAGCTGAGCCCTAGCCTTAGCCCCACTGTAGTAAGTAAGTCTTTACTGGAAAAAATAATACATTTATGCTAGGTGAAGAGATCATGGATACATGGACAAAAAGAAAAATAATAAAATGTTTTATTAAAATTGTCATAAGAGCTTCAACCTACCCTTGGGCATAGAGAAAGATACCTTTCTGTAATGTAAAATCTTTCTACGTTAAGTATCTTTGCAGGACAATTTAATGTCACCAAATTGTCATTTTTCTTTCTTTTTTTGTACTGGGGATTGAATCCAGGGGCACTACTTTACAACTGAGTTACATCCCCAGCCCTTTTATTTATTTTTTATTTTGAGACAGCCTTACTAAGCCTTACTTGCTTAGGACCTCCCTAAATTACAGAAGCTGGCCCCCAACTTGTGATCCTCTTGCTTTAGCCTCCCAAATCACTGGGATTACTGGCATGAGCCATGGCACCTGGCCTAAATTGCCATTTTAAAAAATCTTTTTATTTACTATTGCTTCATGACTGCAATGATGTTAAGAATGGCATCAAATGCAATCTACATTCTTCATTATTCACTTTCTTAGATGTTTCTTAATAGCAGTATTAATAATGAACCCTCCATGGTACTGGGGTTGCCTAGCACATGTGAGGCACTGGGTTTGATCCTCAGCACCACATCAAAATAAAATAAATAAAATAAAGGTATTGTGTCCATCTACAACTAAAAATATATATTAAAAAATAATAACGAACCCTCCATTAATCTTTCATATGATAAATGGTAGTGGCTGAGTTGGGGGAGTGGATAGCCAGTTCTAAAACAGAATGAAGACAAAGTTCTGTAGTGAGTCCTGTACTTTTATCCCCATTCTGTATCAAAGAGTGTATGACTTTGACTAATGGAAGTATGTAGGATCCACACTGATGACACAGAGAAATTTCCAAGGATGCCATTAATGTGTTAGTCAAACAGTAAGTGACCTTTTCCTCGAGATTCACTGCAATTTTTTCATCCTAAGACACAAGATCTGTTCAGTGCAGCAACACTGACTACTTTATTAAGCTACCCCTGGTGTCTTGGGTAACTGTCCAAACCACATATTTGTGACCATGACAGTTATTCTTCCTCTCTCCTTGAAAAAACAAGCCTGGTCTCAGCCTTCACACACTCCCTCTGTGTATCGGGGAGGAGAATTATGTTTCTACTTGGCAGCTGGGCCGTGCCCACATTACAGCTACTGCTGCCACAGCCCAGATGAAGCAGCCTGGCCAGAGAGCTCAGACAAAGGGACAGGCATGAGCAAGCTTCCCTCACATGGGCAAGCACGTGGTCCCCCGAGAGTGCCAAAGCCTACAGGGGAGTTGGGAAAACAGCTGAAGGAAGAGGAGCCATATTTGTCAATTTCATTTCCAGCCTATGCAGGCATTTATAAATAAATATACTTCATATTCCACTAACACACGATTTTTCATGAGAACTAAGGAGGAATTTTTATAACACAGATTGTCTAAAATAATTGATAACCCCCCAAACGTTTGAATTCAGCTGAATGCATTATGTGCTCATTTTGGCAGCAGGTTCATTTTCCTACCCTGCAGTGAAGGCAATTTTTCTAAAGCCTCTTTAATAGGGAGATTTACAGACGCATAAAGAGCAGAATAGAAACCCCCACGTGAAGCCACATTTTAGGAATTATATTCAGTAAGTCAGAGCAAATAGAGCCCTGGCTTAAAAAAAAAAAAAAAAAAAAAGAATGGCTGCATTCCAAGCCCTGGTTTGTCCCTCATTTTCTGTTTCATCTTGGGCAAGTCATGTACACAATCTACATTCTGATTTTTTTTAAACATAAGGTTTGCACGAGGTTATTTATGAAGTCATTTCTATCTCTATAATTCTACATCATGAAGGATATAGGAAGGAAGAAACATATGGACACATACCATTATTACAAAGAAAAAGACTTTGCTGATCTGGATTTAGGAACCCATTGCATCCAATCTTGGACCTGCCTTCTGAGTTAGCCCTCTATCTTGATTGAAATAACTTGATTAAATATTCAGATTCTTGATTACTTTGAGCTATATTCAGAAAGACTTATACTAATTTTCCAATCATTTCACATGTATCATTTTTGTATTCCACAACAACTCTTAAATTCAGCATTATCAATTTAAAGATGACTTTTGGTGGCACACCCCTATAATCCCAGCAGCTCAGGAGGCTGAGGCAGGAGGATGGCAAGTTAAAAGTCAGCCTTAGCAACTTAGGGAGGCCTTAAGCAACTCAGTAAGACCCTATCTCAAACTAAAATATAAAAAGGGCTGGGGATGTTGCTCAGTGGTAAGCACCACTTGGTTCAATCCTTAGAACAAAAAAAAAAAAAAAAAAAAAAAACTTTTAATATAGACTTTCTTTCTTGCTGATAAGAAATTTAATCTTCAATGTTATTTCTAATATGCCAGTCCCCAATGGAGGTGATAATAGATACTCTTTTAGATGGACATCTTGGTCCCTTCACACCTTAGACACTTATGACACCTTATGATGTTCACTATGTATATGTTGATTCAAAGTTGATTCAAAGTCTTTTTGTGTGTCTGGGATGGGGAACCTAATTATGTTTATAGTTGTTAAAAATATACAACAAGAAACAAACTAAAACTCTCTTCAAGTTGCTTATGATCTCAATGAGAAGGTATAGCCTACTTTTGAAAGGGATCAGTGTTACTTTTTGATTTCACCTACAGCCTACATTTCTCTCCTCATCCAAAAAGATTTATCCAGCACCCAGGCACATGTGATGGCAAAAGGGCATAAGGACCATTACAGTTCATTTAAAAATACAGCAGCAGACAGCCTAGAATAGAGGAGATGAGTTAGCCAAACACTTACCCTGCTGTGCTGAGTATCTGAACTCCATAAATATGGGCACGCTCCAGCACAGAAGTTGGCATTGTACCCTTTAGGTTCATGTATCCATTTCCACCCAAGGTCCCTCTTGAAATCAATGTAAAGTGGACGTAGGCAGCAATTATCCTGCACATTTCTGTTGAAAGAAACATCAATGGAGATTTTAAAGCCGATTTCCCACCTGCCTCATCCCAAACCAGAAGAATGACCCATTCATTTATTCAACAAGCATCTAACGACCACATTGCCTGAGCTACGTTTTAGTGGTTTTGTTGTAATCTCAAGTGACTTTCATGATGGGATGTTGTAATGACCTGTTGGATGATTTTGCCTCATGAGTTCTATCCCCTGTTTCCTTTGTCTGTGACCTAGAAAGTCAAACCTTTACTCTCAAATGTTTATGTAGGGAGGTGGTTGAAAGGGACCATTCTTTCTACCACTGGGCAGTTGTGCCAGCTAGCCTCTATTGTCCTTTTACATTGAAAACGAAGTACAACAGATATTTTCAGAGAACCATCTAAGGCATTTATCTTTGAGAATATATCTTGCATTTTATCACCCATTACTTAATCGTATACTAGAAATCAAGGAAAAATGCTGCCTGCAATCACAAGCTCTGAAAGTAAAAAATGCCACTCTCCTGGTGACCTCTGACACTGTTATCATGGAAGACCCTGCATCATCCCACAACTCTCAAAAGAAAGAGCTCTCCTTTACCAAACTGGATAAGAAACCACAGAAGAACATTCACTGTCTCCCATTCGTGTGGGAATGGGAAATAAGCCATCAGCCTGTTCCCCGACTTGTGTAAGATTCTATAGCTAATGCCACTCTCTGCTATCTCTTTTTCTGTTTCTGTGGGGGAAAAAAAATGTGACTACAGGCACTCTGAAGAGAAAGCTAAGGTCACAAAGATGGTGGGTCTTCCTAAATTATAGAGTCACCATCACACATCTAGAATGAATCTATTTTCTCTGGGGAGAAGGGTAGAGGGCTCATTTTCTTTTTCAGCATCAAAGCCCTTCAGAGGGATTTGGGGGAACACCACAGGGGGGCTAGTTTTCCCCCTTCACCCTTCATTCTTTGCTCACAAGCTGGTGAATACAACAGAGAAATAACAGTTCAAAGCCTCTAAGAGGAACAGTGTTTCAAGATACAAGAGCTATACTGTCCTCTGCCTATCCTCAGTCTATGAGTTCAACTCAGGTCAATATGTAGGAGAAAGCAAAGGCAATAGAAGGGTTAACAGATGCAAGTACTGGGCTTTATTTCCACTTCCTTACCTAAAGCAATAGGCTGCATCCAAAGCACGCTTCTTCCGCCGGTTGGACTGTTGTGACTCAAGTCTGTAGGAGGGCAATAACATTAGCAGGAGATGTGGGGTCTTCCCACTGTTTTTTTTCCTAGTGGACTTTATAGTTTTCTGATCACCACTGGTATATGTGGAGGTGCCATCAATACCTTGAAAAAATGCATTCAGGTAATAAACATTTAGCTTTACCTTCATTATATACCATCAGCTACATATATATATATATATATATTTTTTTTTTTTTTTTGTATATAGTCACAAATAGCAGTGATAACCACCATGACAGCATTGGCTGGCTATAGTCATTCCCCATGGAAACAGATGTGGCACAATAGGACTACCACAGGTGACAACACTTCTATCTGGGGCTCTTATCAGAAGGCAGCACAGCATCAAAGGCAGGACTGTTGCTGCAGAAGACTTTGATCTATGGCCACAAGCAACCTAGACAGTTTATTTTAGTCGATCCTCAGTGTAGGCTGTGTTCAAACCCTCCACGAATGAATACGCAGCCATAGAACGTGCCTTGTCACCCGCTGGCTCACATTCTTCCTAAGACTGCTAAACTCAAAAGACTTTCCTAATGAACATAAACTGAGACTTAGCTACATGGCAGTGAAGTAAGTTCCAGTGAAACAGAAGTCACCCTTACCTAATGCTATTTTGGGAAGCTGCAAAGAAAGGGCTTTTTCATTTATTTTATGGCATCCTCAACACTTTCCTGATTCCATCTGAGATTTAGAAACTTGAGCTCCCCAAAGCATGCTCAGGAGACTGCCAGTTTAAGCATTTAATCTCCACACTCAAGAGAATCATGACTAGGTTAGAGACCAAAATAAATCTCTAGACCTCTGGGAATATTTTTCCATGAGCGGGGGGCCACTGTAGCCTTTTAAAAGTGGATAGAGGTCCCAGGTGATGTTAGGAGGGGAGAGAAATCAGCTCCCTGACCTGGCAGTGCAGGCTGATGTGGCACTGGCACATGGGCATAGGCTTCCCTCTGGTCTCTTCCTCCAGTGACTCATTATCCAATGCACCAAGTGACCCAAGCCCTTGGCATCTTCTCATTCTCTCTGGTTTTTGGTTAGTTCACTTAAAGGTGAGCATGGGAAACCTAAAGCCTTGCCATGTGTTTATCAGCTATTATAAAAGTCTGACAGGGAAGAGACTTCCCTGAAATATTGGGTACAGGCTAGAAAAGGGGGACTGTTCCAACACAGGGTAGGTGAGGCATAGAAACTGAGGCTTGAGAGGACTCCTTTCTCTGATGAAAAACAGTTGTCAGTCTCTGATATTTGGTTTAGGGACTTATCAATGGATTTCACTGAGTATATGTTATATAGTTCTATAATATCATAATAATTGGAAAGTTGGTTTTGCTTAAATGAAGAATAAAGGGTTTAACAGACTATTCAATAATTTTCAGGGTCAATGAACCAATCAGTTAGTATTGACCAAGTTATGGTGGGGTACCAAGTAGGAAAACTGGGAAACAATCCCTTTCTTCTAACCTTTTCTGCCTTCTATACTTTTTTCCATCTGTATCTTTGCCCAGATGAATGATTCCCCACACTTCACCCAACAATGCAAAGTGACTTTATCCTCATGAGATTATCAACACAAGCCCTCCCCCACCTCGTAGTTTCAGTTACCTGCAAATCTTGCTTCTAGCTCTTCACTTTTATTTGGTATGATGTAATTGTTAGATGGTACAAAGGTACAACAGGGACAATGTAAACTTATTTTAAATCCCAGGTTCCTATCTGGAAAACATTAAGTCAAGGAGGTCATTTGTAAGTATATCTGCACTTTTAAATCTGTAATCAATTTACACATAACTTAGGGCCACATCTAGAGAGAAAACTAAAAGGTGGTTATAACCTTTATGGTGAAGCCACTCGTGGACTGCGTCAGTCACATCGAAGGACAGCCATTCGCCTTCTGCTCTTGTTTTCACAACTTTGCTGTCAATGTAGCGCTGTGTTGGAGATGTTAAATCTTTGGATTTAAGGATCTAGAGGGAGAAAAGACAAGAGCAAAAGCTCAGTTGGCATACCGACAGCCTGATGAAACCCACACCATTAACGTTATCCCGGTTCATTATCTAAATTTAGCTGCACTCCAGAGTGTCCACGTATTGTCATCTCAAGCATGGCCACATGCATAAAAACATAACACCAGGCCATGTGCCATGAAAAATAGAGCTACTAAATCAGCTGCATGTTATGATAAAGGTGACGGGAACTATAAAGTCAAGTGTCTAAAAGAAAGTGGCAGTAATTATTTTGCTTTGCTGACATAAGCTTTGCGAGATTTTGGCCATAAATTCTATGCTATTAAGTTAATGGTTTTGTTGTTCTGCTTCCTTATTATTTTAATTTGGGGATCTGGGGGTACAAAGAGGGACAGGGGGAGAGGTACGGTTCAGAGAACTCAACACTCACCCTCCAAAGTCCCTGAATTTATAAATCTTCTGCCAAAGACAGCAAGGTCCTAACCTTGGTTCCTAAATCCATTGGCATTAAAATATGTGTCCTGCTCAGCTTTTGAGGTAAGCCTCTAGCTGGGATTTTTACTCTCAGTGTGACTTGTGATGATTTATAAAGATCTTCCACATCCCACAGCCTAAGAATGAATCTGGGCAGGAGCCGTCTGGCACAGTGTGCTGCTGAGAGGCTGAAAGCAAATCAGCTCAAAACTGAGACTTTAGAAAGAAATGTTGATTTCAAATAAGTAAAGAACAACTGCAGCATGTTCTTGGGTTTCTATGGGAAGTGAATAGTTGAGGAGGTTTTCAACAATTCTATCTTGAAACAGTAATGTTTTATGAACCAAACCACCATCCTAAGTCTCCTAGAACAACAGTAAATCCCTCCTCTCACCCTACAGCCTGCCTTTCCTCAGTACTTAGGGGCTCAGGTCCTGTTGCTTTCTCTGTCCTTTCTCACATTCAGTCTAATTCTTTATACTTATAGGTTTGGTCTCTTCAACAAGTTCACAAGCTCCTCCAGGTCAGGGATCATGCTTTCAACTTGATATAATTTCAAAGCACAGGACTCAGTTGGATCATTGTCTATTAAGTGACTATCTGAAGACCTAGATAATTCATTAACTCTCCTTTAACCTTGCAAATAAAAAAAAAATGTGTGATTTCCCATTGATTTTAAAATGAATTTTCCTGTCAGTGTATGTACACAATTTATTCCAGGTAATTTGACAACAGAGGGTCCCTGGAATATTTGGCATTATAGTAGCTGTTTTTTTTTTTTTTTTTTTTTTTTTTTTTCTGGATTAAGAAAGTATAAAAGAGAAGAGAAATTTGTATGATTGGACTCTCGGGTGCCCTAATGAATTTTTCACAAATCATACTCTACAGGTCTGCCCCAATGGTCCAAAGAATCCCTCTATATAAAGAGAATCTAGAAGCAAACATGATCCTGTAATAGGAAAATGATTCTTTTTGTGAATTAAAGAAGCAAATAAACATGACTCAAGGGCTGGGCAAAATAGGCTCTGGGTTTGGCACATGTTGTTTAATTTAATGTAATCATCAAAATATTGCTGTAAGGTAGATTAAAGAAACAGAAACTCAGAGGGGGCGGTGAAGTAAGTCCCCCAGTCCCTCACAGTGAACAAGCATAGAAAGAGGATACAAAGCAACTCTAAGTCATTTTTCTACTTTAGTGCTGGAATTCTGAAAGCCAAAAAAAGTTAGGGAAGTCAAAGTCAGATCATGATTCACCCTGACCCCTTTCCAGATGGCAGAACACATTTAATAATAAGGGCAGTGATCTTTAAATAAGATTATAATAGATGTCGGTACAGGATGAAAATATACCATGTTGGAATGTACACACAGTTAATGCTGACATAAAGCTGTAACTTTGCTTAACATCAGTCGGTCCTCTGGGAATCAAAGCTTTGCCTTGAAAATAACTCCCAGTTGGGCAAGTAAGACACTACTTATCCACTTCAGAATAAATGGCATAATTAAACTAATATAGGATAGGAATGATAAAAATGATGCTTGAGAAGAAATTTTCAGGCATTTCCATCTGTCTTACTGGCTAAAAGTTAATAACATACCCAGAACTCATTTTTCTGTCTTCAGATTTTTCTCCTAGCTGATCTCCTATAATGATGCACTATTACATAATGTTTTACATATTTGCTATTCTCCTAATTAACACCATCTATATCTTATTTATCTTCATATAATGAACACATAGACACACTACCCAGAACAAAACATCACTTTCATTATTATGTGATATATATATCACATAATGATATAATAATTTATATTATATATAAAAATAAATGTATCAAATATAAAATGTCCATGACATATGCAACATATATGTATGCACACATATATAGTATTCAATATCACTGCAGACACTGAATTTCTTTTCTTTTTTTTTTTTTTTTTTACTGAATTTCTTTTAAATAAATAAATCATGACCATACTGACCAAATGAACAGTAAAAATATATATTGGCAAGTCTATGAAAATTCTTTACCTCATTGAGAAGGAATAAATCTAGATTATCTTGCTCTGAAAAGACAACAAAGGGGAGCAAAGAGACTGGAGTTCTTTCTGGTTTCAATATTGTGAAAGACTGAGGATAATGGCTTCCTCCACAATCCTAGCACGAGCTAGCTCAGAGAATGAACAACTTCATACTCTGAAAGGGTGAAAGGTCGTCTAGATTTTTTACTAGTTCAAGATTCCAGAACAGGCTACATGTAAATCACTCAAAAAAAGAGTTAGCTATATAGTTTTGAAGCAGAGAAGTGACTTTAGTCTTGTGGGTTTATTGTCATGAACTTTATGGACAAAGAGTTCTTACACCCACTTGTTGCAATTTAACTCCATTCTTCTTATCCAGTCCTTAGTGGAAACAGGAAACAGCTGCTTTCCATCACTCAGAGAATATCCCTCATATTCTCACAGACTATTATTAAGTCCCCCTCAGCATGCTTGCTTTCTCTCTCTAAGCTAAATAAACCCAGTTCCTTCAGGCCACATTTAGAGGGGCAATTCCCAAACCTTTAATCATTTGGGTAGCTAACAAGGATAGAAGATGCTATATAAAAGTATTCCATCTATAGCTTCATGATTTCACTTTGGAATGGTCAAGGACACGTTCTAATCACATCTCAGCATGGAATCTTAATTTGAAAGCGCTCTTCTTCCTAAGAATAGGTACAACTCCCTTTCCCCTGTTTCTCTTCCATTTATCACCCGCAGTGGGAGGTAGCCTGGGAAATCAACCTGTGGTTCTTGCTCATTAGTCTTTTCTTACATTCAAGAATTTATACAAATTGACCAGATCAGCCAACTTTTCACTCTATTTTAGCCTTCACAGTCTGCCTTTCTCCAAGGCAACTGATTTTTTTCTAGATGTGCCACAATAATTTCTTATACATTTTATCATGACAAGGACAATTTTAGGTGAGTAGCAGAAGCTTTCTTCACTGGCACACATTGAATGGCTTGATTAACCATCTACTCCATCCATTCCACGTTCTGTTCTTTGTATTGCCTGGTACCCACAGCACATTGGGGTCATGGCTCAAAAGTTACTCTCTAAGCACTGCTGGTCTTGCCAGCTGAGTTGTACACTTAGTGAATATCAATTGTATGCATTTCTAAACACTTAGACTTATTATGGTGATGATAAAAGTTAATTAAATGGCTCAAAACTGATTGATATAGGACCGAAAGAAAAGACGATTGTTGCTTCTGTGAGAAAGTGGTCTTTTTTTTTCTTGGTTTTTTTTTTTTTTTTTTGAAACAGTTTGGCAGTTCCTAGAGAAAGTAAACATAAAATTACCATATGATCCAGCAATTCCACTCCTGGGCATAATCCAGAAGAATTAAAAACTCTAAACCAATATTCATGGAAACATTGTTTACAATAGACAAAAAGTGGGGGGAAATGTCCACTGAGAGATGATGGATAAACAAAATGTAGTACACACATATAGTAGTGTATTTGTCAGTCATCAAAAGAAAGAAAATTTCCGACACAGACACCAACCAGCAAAGATGAAACTTGAGGATATTAAACTAATTGAAATAAGCCAGATACAAAGGACATATATTGAATAATTTCACTTACATGAACATCTACAACAGGCAAAATTTACAGAAATAGAAAGAGGAATAGAGGTTATCAGGGACTGGGAGTAGAGGGTAATGGGTCATTATTGTTTACAGAGTACAGAGTTTCTATTTGGGAAGATTCAAAAAAATTCTGGAAATGGATAGTGATGATTACTGCACATGATTATAAACACACTTAATGTTCTTGACTTGTATAAAGAATGGTTAAAATGTAGCTTTTGTTCTATGTTTTACCACGATCATTTTTTTCCCCTAATTTTAGGTGTGAGAGAGAGAGAGCTATAAAATACATAATGAAAGGAAATAATATGATAAAAATCTAGAAGAATCCTGTACTCAGGATATTTAGCAATTATTCTTAAGCTTCTATCTACTTCATATTAATCAAAAACTAGAAATCATAGATGATGCATTATGAATGTGTTCATGCAAAAAAAAAAATACAGCACAGATTAGCAATTGGTACAGCTATGTCAAAGAAAATTCCTTGACCTTTTATAAAAATCTCAACCTCAGCATGTAAGTTAGGTGTGTGTGTACATGTGTGTACATATAGACATATATTCACATACATTTATTCTAAGTTCAAAAAATTTAAGGTTTGCCTCTCTCTGTCTTGCTCCTTCTCTTATGTCTATATACTCCCCTACTGTAACTTCTTTTTTCATTAAACAGCTGACCAGCAACAGTTCCTGACTGAACTAGAAAGGGGGGCTTCTAAAGTATTGAAAATGAGATTTAGCTGTCTCTGGCTTAGCTGCCACCCACAGAGGTGTTTCAACACTGTTGTCCTTATATTACTAGCATATACATATTATATATAACTTGTGCACATATCTCCTTTGGCAAAGGCTCTAAACTCTTCACTAAGTTACAAAACCCTTATACAAAAGGATTCATTCATTTCTCCACCACTGGAAAGCAGCCAGCCAGAGACTGAGTAGAGGTGAAAGTCACTCATATTACCCAATAGTTTGGGGGGTGAAAAAAAAGAAGTAAAAGTCTGGATGCAAAATTATAGCCAGAGAAAATCTTGGACTTAAAGAAATAATAGTATAAGTCAACACAGGATTTGGCTGAGACACCAATAGCTACATCACTTACACTCCTGTGAGACATCACAGAGTTACATGAAAACATTGGGATTCAATGTTAACTTTCCATAATCAGATACTAACAGTCCTACAGGAGACCAAGGAGGCATTTCTATCAGACTTCTAATGGAAAGGAACTATAACAATAGCTTTATGGAGAAAAACTGACATCAAGTTAATTAGTGTTAGTCCATCTTGGTATTAAATGCACTTAATGTTTTTAGTGCTTCAACTGTATTTAATGCTTAAATGTACTTAAATATTTTAAGTGTTTGCAGTGACTTGTACAGAGTGATTAACCAATGTTGAATTAAACATTCACTCTGCGGGCTATGAGCACGATCCTCTCAGATCTGCTTGACCCGGAGTTATTAACTTCAGTGACACGAATCACCAGCATTGGAAAGGCACCCAGAAACCATCTGCTCCAAGCCAACACAACTCAATCTCTAATATGTCTTTGTCTAAGCACAATGAACTCTCGACTTTTTGAGAAAGGTCACCCCACTTTGGACAATCCAAATTGATCATATTCTTCTAGATCTTGGACTTGAAATTCCCATCAAGTGGTCTCAGTTCATGGTAGCACCATTGCCTCATGCTTGCACAATCATTGTACTTCTTCAAATATTTAAACATTTTCACATGTTTTTCAGTCTTCACAAAAACCCCATGGGGTAAACATGATGGCTTTTACTCTCTATATTCTATAGCTAAAGGAAAAGAAGACTGAAGCACTTGGGTGCAAAACCCAGCTGCTGTTTCCCTTGTTCTGAACAATACTTTTAATGCAAATGATTTACTTTTGGCAGCAGGCACATCATACCATTGAGTCATTGAAATTTTTTTGTTCTCATACACAGACTGTCATTATATCGGATTTTCCAAATTCTTTCTGTGAACATCTGGACCTTTAAATGCCAGCTGGGGGGGTGGTGGTTTCCAATAGTGCATTTTCTCTTTCCTCTCTGTGGCAGGTCCCAATCACAACAGTGGTGTTCTTCAACTGCTTCCTTCAGGACAAGTTCAAGGTGCTCCACGATCTTTGCCAAGCCCTTTCTCCATATTCTTCTTAAAATTAGTTTCTCAACATACTCCAGATAAAGTCTAGCATTATGTGGAGGATATCCAGAATGGAGAATGTGGACCCGGGAGTAGCTGCTGTTTCCCTTGTTCTGAACAATACTTTTAATGCAAATGATTTACTTTTGGTAGCAGGCACATCACACCATTGAGTCATTGAAATTTTTTTGTTCTTATACACAGACTGTCATTATATCTGATTTTCCAAATTCTTTCTGTGATGAGAGAATCAAAAGGAAGAAATAAAGGAAGACAAGCAGAAAGGGAAGATTGGCCTTCAAGTTTAGCCTGCATCCAAACCATCTTAACTAGCTCGTTAATACAGATTGCTGATCCCAGCCCTAGAACATCTGGTTTAATAGAATGAGGTTGGGATCCAAAATTTGCATTTCTAACATGTTCCCACATGAGGCAGAAGCTGCTGGTTCAGGGACCACTCTGAATATCACTACTGTAGTCCACACTTATGTAATTCTTTTTTTTTTTCTTGGAAACAAATGCAAACAATATGTATGTCTGTGTTAATTTTGAACTTTATTACATGATCTCTGAATTTTAAGTTTGCTGTGGTATAAACTAGCCTATGTAGCCACACAGTACTAATGACTGTGTATCCAATGTCTTCTCAGGTTGGTGATGACAATGTGAAATATCGTAAACCAAAACTGGAACCTGTTCCCAGATCCTCAGTTACTTCCTTCCTGTTTGGCTGTTTCTTTAATGAACACTCTGTGGCAGGTTTTATACAGCAAAGAAATGTGGAATTTCACCAGTTGAAGTGTATTGTGAGGACCAATTAGACCAGGAGTCTACCCACCTGGGCCAATTGACCATTCATTCCATTTCCTTAGTGGCCACTTAGGCTCTCTGAAGAATCCATAGGACTGTGCCAACTGCCCTTGAGGATTGTTAGCATAGTGGAAGGGTTCAGAGGCTTAGAAGTCAGGCAAGCCCAAGCTATTGATGAATCAGATTTTCAAACCCACCTTGTACATTTGTTGAGAGAACTGAATGTCCCAGAGTAGGCAACATACCTATCATAGTGCTTGCTATTCAATAAAAGTGAATGATTGCTATAATTATGTTCCTTTCCTGGGAGACACTTCCAGAAGCTTTTAATGCTTAGTACATATAGTATAAATTATATAAGATACAACTGGCTACCAACCCATCATTCTAGATTCACATTTCATTCTGGAAAGCCTATGCTAAATAATACCCCTAAAACATGTATTATGTATTCCAAAATCTGTCCTTAGACTAGTAACCCTATCAGAATGTTTTTCTCCTACCTTTGATATTTACCTTAAAAAAAAAAAAAAAAAAAAAAACCCTCAAACCAAATTAGAAAAAAAGAAAAATTTCCATTCTTCAAATTCAAACATCAACTCCAGCTTTTCAATGAAATGCTTATTTTCACTATGAACTAAAGTCAGATATCTTTTCCTAGCTCCCCATGTAATTACTGGATGCTGGATATCTGACTCCTGGCACATACTAACTGTCAGGGGAACTATGTATGTATGTAAAGGTCTATTTCCTCCAATAGGATATTAAGCTCCTCAAAGATGGACAGAAACAAAAACTTAACTAAACCTCCACACACTCTTATATTCTAGTTTGTTGGAACTAGCAGATAAGGAATATATATTCACTGATTTAATCTTAGAAGAATCTGGCTCTCTGTGTTGAAATCCTAATACTGCTAAAATCCTACCTTACAGAGACAGACACATAAAGCACACCCCTAAACACACTCCTAGGCTTATCCATGGGAGGAACAAGTGATACTTCAACACACCATGCCAACATTCATACTCCAGAGGCTTTCATTGATTATGGAGGAGTAAAAAAATAATAATGTCAGAAAAATAATAATGATGACAGCTACAGGTATTGAAATACTTAACATGCTCAGTTAATCTGTTTAGTCATTCATTCATCATCTGAATAACATCTGAGCCTCTTGTATGCACTGAGTTTTCCTTTATTCACTTGTGAATTTATTTGAGAGCTCAGTTTCTCTGATTTAGTTCAACAAATATTAAAGAACAGATGTAAGCAAAGCATGACACCTAAATCACAGGACAATGAAATGGTCCCAGTTCTTAAAAGAGTTCACGAGTAGTAAGGAAACACAAACATCTCAATAAGAATTTAAAGCCATGTGTTCACAGGGCACAATGAGCTGACAGAGTGCAGTACACCTACTCTAGCTCAGGGAAGTCAGGGAGTTTCCTGGAGCAAGAATATGATGGAAAATTTCATATCAACATCTGTTAAGACTGGCAGGGTTCCTGGGCACCAAGAGAACACAGTCCAGGTAATAGAGATATGCTGGCTCATTAGACAGGGGGGCAAATAAAGGCACCCCCTTTCTATTCAGTGGCCTTTTGTCTTTTCTTAACTTGCATACTTGGGGTTCTGAAGAGTTTGCTTGATAGGTGAGTTGGATTCCTGGCACTGGAGTAACAAAGTACCAAAAGCTGGGTGGCTTAAAATGAAAGAATGCTATCTCTCACAGATCTGGGTTCTGGAAATCAAGGTGTTGGCTGGATAATGCTCTCTCTGAGGTCCCTAGGAGGGGGTCCTTCCCTCCTGCTCCTTCCAGCTCCTGGTTGTTTGCTGGCCATCATTGGCATTCCTTGGCTTCTGACACATGACTCTAGTCCCAACTTTCACCTTTGTGTGGCCTTCTCCTGGGTGTCTTTATTTTACATGGCCTTCTTTCTTTATTTATTTTGTACTGGGGATTGAACCCAGGGGCACTTAATCACTGAGCCACATCCCCAGCCCCCCCCCCACCCCGCCTTTTTTTTTTTTTTTTTAAATTTTGAGACAGAGTGTCACCAAGTTGCTAAGGGCCTTGCTAAGTTGCTGAAGCTGGTTTTGAACTTGCAATCCTCCTGCCTCAATCTCCAGAGTGGTTGGGATTACAGGTGAGTGCCACCATGCCCGGCCACATGAACTTCTTCTTATAGGAACATCTGTCATTTGTGTATCCAATGTCTTCTCAGGTTGGTGATGACACCAACCCTCCTCTCAGGTTGGTGATGACACCACCCTCCTCCAATATGACTCTCCTCTCATCTTAACTAATTACATCAGCAATGGCCCTATCTCCAAATAAGGTCACATTCTGAGAATTAGAACTTCAACATATATATATATTTTTTGGGGGGGGTCTGGCTACCCCATAAGAGTGGGTATTCACAAATTATGCTGTGTTGAGTGTGTTCTAAATGCTCAGTCTAACTGTGACATCCTCCAGGGAATCTTGTTACCCCACAGAGTCTTCTCCACAGCACCATACATAGCCCCTGCTTGGTAAATTCTCATCAACTAACAGACTTCATTAGCAAGATACATGTGATCAAGTGACAAGCCCATGAACAATCTTACCATGATATACAAAAACTTGGAATTTTATACGCATCACGTAGCCCCACAGAGGTAAGGAGGTCAAGGAGGACAGAATCACCAAACGGCATAGGCAATTTTATACTGTATTTTATCTTTCCTACTTATTCCACCTTATGAAGGTAATGAAAATGGGGGAGAAAAAGCAAAAACGAGAAATTTTAGTCGTAGAGTGTGGCACCTTATGTTGAACCAGAATTGGGTAAGACTATTTATTCTGCATTGGCACTAATGTAGTTCTCTCTTCCTGTTTAGTGCAGGCTGCTTAACCACATAGGCCACTTCAGGGGTGCCTAACCATCCAACATACTGCACAATCATTCTTCAGAAGTGGTTTAGCAGACTCAGTACTTACCTTACTTCGGCCATCACCATGTCCTGCACTTGCCATAGCTCCTTCAGAATTGCACCTAAGTGTCCTAAATAAACCTGGCAAGAACTTCATGAGAGCTTGCACAGTCAGCCCTCATGGAATATACATGAGCATCAGAAGAAGGAAGCAAGTAAAAATATAGCCTCTTTGGAGCTCCGGTAGATACATTATTAGGTCACTGTATTAACTCTCTTCATGGTACACAGTTATGCACATTGATAAGTACCTATCTTATACATTCCTATGTGCAGTCATGATAAAGTAGAGCATATGTAGATCTTTAATGACCTTTATGGGAATGTCACTAGATATATCTTCGCGATACACACACAAGAAAGTCTCTCTTCTGTGATGAAACACCTTATAATTCTATATTGTTTCCTTCTCTCTCTCTTTTTTTTTTTTTTTATCATTCTCTACAGATGGGTTTTTATGCATGTGTGTATAAACAAGCAAATTCATTTCCACAGGTCTACAGGATGAAGGAGTCCTTTGTGTGAATGGAAAGGCTCTCAGATGTGGCAGCTCAATCACGTTCATGAGACTATCGTGCAGAAACGAAACAGCAGAGAGAAAGACTCAACCGGAAGAAGTCCCTCAGGGCAGGCAAGGAAAGAGATTGTATAGCATAATGTGTAATGGCGAAATTTGAAGGAAAACTAAACCAACATCCTAACACCCTTCTCCTGGCTGAATTCTCTCAATCCCTGCAGCTCCACCACCAGACGCTATGGATTCTGACAATTACACAGTTGTTTCCCTTCATAGAGGGAGAGTCTCTGCAACAAGTCTGAGAGTTCTCTGAAGCCATATCTCTGGTTTCTTTATTTTATTTCCCCTTCCAATTCCACTCTAACATCAATATACACGTTTGGGAAACACCCTTCAAACACCCTTTTCCGTTCTCCTAGCTCTTATGACATATATGGCTTGTACTAAACTTAAATCCCTATTAATATTCAGCTGAACACTTCAATTTAGGGGGTGGTGACTATACAGTAATGAACCTGTATAGTTTTTCTACAAATACACAGAGCTTATAAATTATTATATTAGTCCATTTTGCATTATCATAATAAAATACCTGAGGCTGGATACTTTATAAAGAAAAGAGGTTTATTTGACTCAGGGTTTTGCAGTCATAACTTTATTTTTTTTACCTACACTGGTATTATCTATTTCATCAGAATTAGCCATGAATATATAATACAAAATGGGTAGATATATACATTTCTTTCCTCATAAATATTGACAGATATCTTTTTTAAATGTAGAATTTACAAATAATAATAAATGAGTAACATTTCTTAAAAGAATTTCTTCATGGTGCTCACTTTGGAAGCACATATACTTAAATGAGAATGATACCAAGAAGGTTAGCATGGCCCTGTGCAAGAATGACACAAAAATTCATGAAGCACTCCATAGTTTTTAGACAAAGGGTAATGGAAGGAAGGGAGAGGGTATGGAAGGAAATAGGAAAGACAATAGAATGAAGTTGATGTAAGTTTCCTATGTTCATACAGGAATACACAATCAGTGTAACTCCACATCATGTATAAGAATGGGAAGTTATACTCCATGTATGTATAATATGCCAACATACATTCTATTGTCATGTACAACTAAAAAGAACAAATAAAAAAATTTTAAAAAGAATCTCTTCATGAAGTTACATATTTATTTTCACAAGATTCCTTATACTTGAATCTTTTGAAGTTTTTCATAAATTCATTCTTTTAAAAACATTTATTAAGCATCCACTACACAAGAACCTTTTCAGGAGTTTATCTCCAGTAGTGAAGATAACACCATAAACAGCCAAAAACTGGAGAAGATCAAGTATAAAGTATTATGAAGAAGAGTATCAAGGAGAGAAGTACAGTGGAGAATGGGGTTGGACACTGAGATGTCAGACAGGGGAGCCAGGGAAGCCCCCTCCCCCAGCCGGCGACATTTGAGGAGAGACCAAAAGGAATGAAAGAGTGAGCCAGGTGGGGAGCTGGGGACAAGCACTGTGGACAGAGGGAACGGGGCCACAAGCCTCAGGAGGATATGAACTCGGAGTGTTTGAGAAATTGCAAAGAGGTCAGCAAGTGGAAGCCGTAGTAAGAGTAAGAGAGGTCACAGCCAAGGAGCAGGCAAAGGAGGGACAGGTGGAGACGGCTGCATAAGGCACAGTCTGTGGGACAAGAAGCCATTGTAAGGATTTGAACGGGGGGAGGGCTTTTAAAAGAAGTTTTATTTTAGTTTTTAAATGCTTATGGGGGTACAGTGTTTTGATGCATGTGTAATGATAAATTCAGAGCAAAGGACATATATATCCATCACTTCCAACACTCGTCATTTATTTGGGAGGAGAATATTCAAAATCCTCTCTTCTAGTTGCTTTGAAATATGCAGTAGTTGATCTCATAGTAATAGAGTAGAATAGTGGTTACCAGAAGCTGGGGAGGGGAGGGACGCTGGTAAATTTATACCAGATAAAAGGAACCGGTGCTGGTGTTCCATTGCACAGTAGGGTGATTACAGTGAACAGAGGTGTTTGATCTGTTGATCCCACACCCACAAGACAAAAATTATCTTCAGGCCAACATCTTCTCAGAGATTGCTGACTGCTAAGTTACCAAAAGCTTCTGAGGGAAACAAGAGACTAAGAGGCCATTGGAATAACCAAGAGAGAGGGAGGAAGCAACAGAAATGTGGGAAGTGGCTGGATTTCAAATATGTCTAACAAAAACTAAGAAGATCAACTTAATTATTTGTTTGAACTATTTACTTAGAAACTTGGTAATTTTAAAAAAAAATCAACATTACCTTTCAAGCATTGATATTCATCCCTGCTGAAAGAATTCTCAAGAATGTTAGATCTTCTGAACACAGGAGTTTCAAAAAATATTCTGATCATCGTTGGCATAAAAAAAAAAATAAGCACACATCCTGTCTTGGAACAGATTTTGCCCTAGTGGAAATTACCAAACAGAAAGACAGCACACTGAACATTTACAACAGGATGGGGCCAGGGGAGGGGGGGTGCTTACTGAAAATTGATTCAAAAAGCAAAGAATCCAGTCCATTTGTGTGGTGGTGGAGTAGGAAAAGGTAGTAATGGGACAGGGAATGAGGTAAAAAGCATCACCATTGGGGCCAATTGCTCTATAATAATTCTTCACAAAGAAAAGCAAGATACATCACAGCCCCCAGCCCACTTGGCTCCCCGTAGAGTCCTGAAAAAGCAAACAGAATAATAAATGACGGCTGCTCCCGTAAGTCTGCTCTTTCCCACTGATAACAGGAAATGAATCAGACCTCGTCCAATCGGAGATGATTGACACTGTCATCATGGAGTAGCTCCATAATCGTGAGCCAACTCTAGGGGAGATAGGAACCGTGTTCTAGAGGACAACACAGATTCTGATAATAATCCACGGCTTCTGTATCTAATGTGCCACACTTTATATGTGTTCTCCTCATGGTAACTCACTAGACAAAACTGCTATCTCTAGTCTATGAAGAAAAACGGAGGCTCAAAGAGATGAGTGATTTGTAGGACTACAAAACTAGTAAGTAAAAAAAAATAGAGGCCAGGCGCAGTGGTGCATGCCTGTTATCCCAGAAGCTTGGGAGGCTGAGACAGGAGGATTGGGAGTTCAAAGCCAGCCTTGGCAAACGTGAGGCACTAAGCAACTCAGTGAGACCCTGTCTCTAAATAAAATATAAAACGGGGATGGGGATTTGGCTCAGTGGCCTACTGCCCCTGAGTTCAATCCCCAGTACCTCCCCCACATAAAAAAAAAAAAAAGGTAGAAAGCTAATCCAGGGCTTATCGATTGCAAGTTCCCCTCCCTTCTCACTCTCAGTTGCTCATCAGTAACTAAATGAGACTATCATGAGTGAAGTGAGTGAAAAACATTCTTTAAGGTGACCCTAAAGCAAACTCCCAGGAAAGCAACCAAGAACCCAAACCTAAAGCAATAGGGGATAAGGTGAGCTTTCTTTAAGAGATTTTAAACAGACTGTAAGTTTAAGATATTGTTTTGTATAGAAGTTCAAACTGGATGCTTTGGAAACTGTATGGATAATAATAATAACAAAAACTGTTGAGGAGGCAGACACTATGCTAGCCTTACAAACTCTTTGTCAAGTAGATGCTTTTGTCTACATTTCATTGATTTTTGAATTGCCTCAGTAATAAGGCTTCCTCAGATTCCCCAAAGGGGCAAAGCCATGCCTTAAACCCACACGGAATCAACTCTCCAGGCTTCTTTCTGCCAGTATGGTGAAGTGGTCCAGACTGTGTCCCTGGGCACTCTGCCTGGGTTGAAGTTCTGGCTCTGCCTTTTTCTAGCTGCATGGCTTAGGAAAGTTACTTATCATCACTCTGCCCCAGTATCTTCATTTAGAAAATAAGGGTAATAACAGTACCTAGTTATTCTAAAGATTAAATGAACCAGTATGGGGACATGTATGTGTATTGAGAGAGAGAGAGAGAGAGAGAGAAACTTACAATATAATGCGTAGCACATAGTAAGCACTATATATCTATATATGTTATCAATAATCATCAATAGTTACTAGGTGACACTATGAAAAAAGAGAACAATAGTGTTAGCTACTATTGCATGATTGCTATTTTTCTTTGAATAAAGTGGGAGAAGTCCTCTCTATTCACACTATTCTTGGGGTCCCATATGCTCACAGGGTTAACAGAGACTCTGAGTAACATCATAACCTAATGCAAATGGTAACAACCCGATCTCCTTAAGAGGCAAGCATGCCATCCGATCAGTTCAAAAAACCCCCGAGATATTAATAGCCTTGTACAAACAAAGTGTTTATTATACCTCGTGGTTTTTTAAAGTGGTTTCTATGCTGTGTATGTCTCCGATGTGGCGCCAGGTTAGGGTTCAGTATTAAGGAGATTGTATGCCGTAAAATTCCATAAAACAGGAGCACAGTATAACTATGTGGGGGGTGGGGTTTAGCACTTTTTGCAAGTCTAATTTAACAGACAGTCAGTTTTTTGGCTGATCTCTTTTTATTTTACACCCCCTTGGGCAATACGAGAATGAAAGCTGAACTCTGTATCACTGTCGGGTGTGCATTCGCATACGTAGGGGGAAGAGTGTCATTAACCTCACTAGTGCTGTGATCCCTGACATGATAGGAACCTCATCTTTCAGTTCTGACAAACTGGAGTCTCTTAAAAAGCAGGCCCTGGCCATGTGCCTTGAACTTTCCCCATAAAGCCTTAGGGATGCACATTTTAAAATCTTTTGCAGAGGTGGTTTATACAGAATGTCCATAAAGGCAATTCACTCTTCCCTACTGAAATTGTTGTTTACTTATTTGCTCCATAAACTTCAATTCACCCTTTCATCCTCAAATCTGAAAAACCATTTAGTATACAGTTTGAAGCCAAAAAAATAAATAGATCTAAATGACTTAGGATTTAGCCACTGTTTTATATCCTGTAACCAACCTCCTCTAGAAATGAGATTTGGTTGCATTGGGAAAGTTGGCTACTTTTAAATGTAACTTAAACAAGGATTTAAATGCCACGTTTGAAAGAAAGAGGTCAGAGAAAGCAGAAGGAGATTCTGTCTTACTCTCATTTGTCAAAGTTCTGATAGAGTGATCTGTAGAGAAGGGAGTTCCCTTGCTAAGCTTGTGGTGGCACTGAAGCTGGGTGACCTACTTCTCTATAAAAATGAATAGTGCCAGAGTCTTTGAAGGCCACAGTCAAGAAATCCAGGGTTCTTTGTAAACCCACTGAGATTGTTCATCTCAGCACATTTGTCTTCCACTGAGGAATAGCCACCCAACAGCAGAGTATCTTCTATTAAGCTGTCTGGTGCCAACATTTGTGGCCCCACAACAACCTCATGCGAGAAGGTGACATTCTGCTAGCTCTTTCTCTTGATGCAGTATGCATATGAAGTCAGTACATCACAGTGACTCCTCAGGGAGTTATTTTTGTGTAATTTTATTCAGCAGTCTGGAACTTATAAGCTAATCTTTAAAAGAACCTGGTAACTGATTTTCACAGATATGTCAATCAAAGACTTTCCCCTGGAGGAATGGCAGGTACGGAAGTCAAATCTAAGATGGTGACATGGAAAGAAAACATATGTTGGGTGCCCACTCTCCACCTGACAAACATATACCTTGTTTCATTTCACTATCACAATAAACAGCAAGTGAATCAGGAATTCTTCAGAAAACTTAGGTCATATTTCCCATGACATTGAACACCACACCAGCCTGCTTCATAAAGGGTTAATAGGGAATACAGAGGTAGCCACCAAATCCCAACATATAGCAAACACACTGAAGCACAATGAAGATAGCCCTAACATAATACAATGCACTCTAATTAACCAAACCACACTGAAGCACAATGAAGATAGTCCTAACATAATACTATGCACTCTAATTAACTTCTTTATCTAATCTATTCAAATACCCCTGCGATATATATTGTTGGGCTCAAAAGAATCTTGGTTCAGACAGATGGCTCAACCTCTTTGAATTATGTCTGTCCACTCAAGGAACCTAACCTAAATGGCAAATTAACCCAAAGTCTCATAACTCCCACTATGATTTGGATATGGTTTGAATATGTCCCCCAGAGATTCATGTATTAGGAGCTTGGACCCCACTGTGGAAGTGTTGAGAGGTAGCGGAATTTTTGTGAGGTAAACTTTAAGAGGGAGATGGCCAGACTGACCTCACCCCCCACCCACTCTAACTTTCTTACTCACTATGTGATCCATCTTTTCCCCCTTGCATAAGCTCATGCCATTGTGGTGCCACAAAGCAATGTAGCCAAGGGCATCCTCACCAGAGCCAGTGCCATGCTATTTGTATTTTCAGCCTCTATAACTGAGCTAAATAAACCTCTTTTCTTTGTAAGTACTTAGCCTCAGTTGTTTCATTATAGTTGCAAAACAAAACGAAACCAGCCCAGATGAATATAATTTACCAGAATGGGAATCTCAGGCATTTCTCTGGGTTCTCCAGATTTTGCTTAGAGTACCTTGGGCATGTCCTATTGGTGAAAAGACTGCACTGTGGAGTCATAGCTTACTGGTCTGTTCTTCCACCAGACCCTGAACAGAAAGGCAGAGGCTGAATCTGGTTTATCTCTAGATGGCTGGAAGCAGGTATGATAACAAAACAAGGTGCTCACTTCCAGTTTTCCAACTGTCACTCCACATTACACAGTGGGTCAGGGTGGCATTAAACATGGTTGCAACTTCTTTAACACAATTCCCATTGAGAGATGGCATCCATGTCTTTTCCCTTTGTATCTGGGCTGCCCTGTAGCTCATTTGATCAGTAGAGTAAGGAGCAAGTAATCTCAGTTCTGGGCCTAGTTTTTAAGAGGATTGGCAGCTTTGACCTTGTAAAACAGACACCTAAGCCTCCATGGAAGCCACATAGAAACACCCTGAGACCAAGCAGGGAGGAAGAGGGTCCTTGCTGAGCTGAGCCTTCCTGCCATTAGGTGAAGCTCCAAGCATATGAGAAAAGTCATCAATGATCCTTCAAACCAGCCATCTGGATGTCACCAGGTAACCCCAGTTAAAGCCACATGGAACTAAAGAATATATCAGCCAAGCCATGACTAAATTTTTGGCCCATAAACAAATTATGAGGTGAAATAAAATTGGTATTATTTGAGACTGTACAATTTTTGGTTAGTTTTTTTTAATTAGGCAAATACATAACCAAAACAGTGTTATGAATCTAACTATCTTAGAGGTAGTAAGGTAATTGAAAATAGGTGTGGAAAGGGTATGGTTTGGTGAGAGGAAACTAGAAATTCCTCAGAGTTCTAAGTCCTCTCAGATCAGCAGATCTAAACATAAGTAATATTTGGTGGTCCCAAAGAATTTAGGGCCACAAGGGTATGAGTCCCTTAGACAAGCCAGTAACTTCTCCAGGCCTCATTTCTTCACTGTACAGTGAAGAATTCATCACACTCCAAAGTAGCAGGTGTCCTTGCTCATCATACAAGTGCTGTTCAACTTGAAAACGATTTGCCTTTGTATTTTCCCTCTATCTTATAACTCCAGTCATAATTTTAATCATAAATATAGAGGCAACTTAATCAAAGAAAGATGTGTTCGAATTTCCAGATGGGCTAAGCAGTACTGACTTGTGGGTTTGAAACTACTCCCAGAGAACGGAGTTTTATCTGAGCATATTTCAATAAAGGCTGCCTTTGTTATAAAGCTTTAAAAACACAGCAAGAAGCCAGGCTCAGCAGTGCACGTCTGTACTCCCAGTGACTCAGAAGGCTGAGGCACAAGGATTGTAAGTTCAAAGCCAGTCTCAGTAACTTAGTGAAGCCCTAAGCAACTTAGCAAGACCCTGTCTGAAAATAAAAATAGTAAAAAGGGCTGGGGATGTGGCTCAGTGGTTAAGTGCCCCTGGGTTCAATTCCCCAATACAAAAAAAAAAAAAAAAAAAAAAAAAAAGAAACAGTAAGGATACTTTCTATCTGGAAAAAGTTGTTTTCTCTCTCTCTTTTTCTTTGTCTCCTGTTTGCCTGCATCTTATATTATTGGCATACATTTGAAGCTGTATCTGGACCATAGAAGTATATGCTAGTTAGGATCCATTAACATGACAGAGGTTACACAAAGCAAGGCAGTAAGATTTTATTTTATTACCTTTCATCAAAGTTCTGACAGACTGTTTTATAAAGAGGAGAAGGTTGTGAAACCTTGAGTTCCCAAGTTTTTTAGTTTTATCCAAGCTCAGTGTAACTTCAACAAAAGCTCAGGTCCCTAAATCTCCAGATAGGGAGAACCAATAGATTCCCAGGGATTCCACACTTGGGGAGGAAGTACCTGTGCCCACATGTAAGCTCACACACAGTTGCATACATGTGCAACTGTGAAATCAATCATCTGAGAAATCCCAATAAATCACTCATACAACCATCTCAGCACCTTAAGAATTGATTCACAGTCTTCCTAACTTCCTCTAGGGAGTAGAATGTTGACAATATGTCAGGTAATATAGTAATCAAAGGACATCTAGAAACTTTAGAGACTTTGTTCTTCTGAACAGTCAAGCTTTCCAAATAGTTGGAAATCTGCCCATTTAAGCACCACGCCATTTTTTTTCCAAAGTAATATTTCAGCAATTCTGGGTATAAACCTTTCTAAAATTTATTGCATGTGTTCTACTTTCCTGAAGATAATTTAGCTTCACTGTCACAATTCAAGGCTGTTATCACAAGCATCAATTTCTGTCCTGGGACTACAAAAGAGAGTTAGTTTATTACTAAAGGTTGCAAAGACCTCTAGATGACAGCTGGAGGCAAGGGGAAAAGTTGGTAAACAAGAAACCAAAAGTGGGACTCCAAATAAAGAAGCCAGAAGCAGAAGCCAGAAACCAGGTAGGGAGCCAAGGAGATAAAATAAAGGTTAACTATAAACAGTGTAAGATTTAGCGAAATTGTCCACAACAGGCATTGCTTCCATGACTTGATTTCCTGAGTTAGCATTACTGGGGTGCACTGGCAAAAATCTCAGCTCTAAAGGATCATCTCTGTGGCTGTCAGGGTAACATCCTCTGCTTTCCCTTCTTCTTCCATGCTTCTAACTTCTTGTGGTCCTAGAGATAATCCACCTGGTCAGAAGTCAATAAAGGGCTCAGCTATCTTTCTGATAACTCAGGTGTATGAGTGCCTGGTCTTCTTTTATTGTGGTCAGGAACCTCTCTAACTTATTTCCTGGACATCAGCTATGTTTCAGGAGGTGATATTGCTGCAAGGTGAGTTCCAGACAGATTAGAAGTTGTGATTCTTCCTTACTTTTGTGCTGAAGCTGTCTCCTACAGGATTCCAGTGTTCAGTGACAGTAACAATCATGCCCTTGCCTCTTAGAACTAAAAACTTCCATATTGGGATGTACCTTTTCCAACTGAGAGACTCAAATCCATCCAGGTCTGGTTGCCTGTGTCATGGAGCAGAAAAGTATTGCAGAAACCTCTGAAAAGGGACGCATCTACTAAACACTCACCAAACTCCTCTAATTTTACCAGCCTCATTGGAGGCATCTCTTCATAGAGCCAGGATAGCCTCTGGGAGGAAAGGAAGTCATCAGCAAGCCTTCTGGCAGAGGCCACTCATCAGAGCAAAGGCCGAGATATCAAAGAATAACAGTGATTTAGCAGTTTATGTTGCAGGCAAGAAGAACTAAGAGACCCTGCCTTCAATTTACTGAAGCCACATAACTGAAAGAGCATCAAAGAGAATAATCCATAATACAGTCATCAGCACAGACAGAAACTGAGTGATTTAATTGAATAAAGAAGGGGAAAAAAGGAGACATAGGAGATGTCCTCATGTTTGTTTGTTTGTTTGTTTGAATCACCTTGCAATTTATCTGGCTACGCTTAATCTGGCTTCTTTTCACAGGAACCATCTTTACTTTCTCTTCCAAACATCACTCCACCCTCTGGCCTAGTTTTCCTTATTTTTCTTCTCTTCTGGCTCTAATTGAGGGAAAGAGGAAGGGAAAGATTTTCTATGAACAGCATAGTTACGTGGTGAGGAACAGGAGGGCTTTGGAAGCCAGAGAAGGAATGGTATCCCAGACCTGCCACTCCCTAGCCATGTGACCCTTGCCCAGTTACTTAATTTCTCTAGTGTCTCTGTAAAGTAGAGAAAGGACAGAGTAGTAGAAAGAACCCCTGGTAGCACCAACTCCACAAGACAGTTGTCAGTCTGACATACTTCTGACATTCTTAGCACTGACTGGAACACACAGTACACTCTGTCTGACACTGTGCTGGGTAGTAGAGGCCAGGGCCTGGCCACCTGTCACACTTCACAGTGCTCTTTCAGAAGATGCGTCAAGATTTAAAGGTCTTATGCTGGGGATGTGGCTCAGTGGTAGAGCACTTGCCTAGCAGGTGTGAGGCACTGGGTTTGATTCTCAGCATCGCATATAAATAAATAAAAATAAAGGTCTATCAACAATTAAAAATTATTAAAAAAAAATTTAAAGGTCTCGGAGCAGAGGTTCTTGAAGACCCATTTTAATAAGTAAGAATTACTCTTCATGAGCATGCATATCAACTAGTACTTTGAAACTGTTTTAAAACTGGGCTGGAGTTGTGGCTCAGAGAGAGAGAGAGTGCTTGCCTAGAATGCACTGGGTTTGATCCTCAGCACCACATAAAAATGAAATAAAGGTATTGTGTTCCCCTACAACTGAAAAAATAAGTATAAAAAAACTACTTGGAAAACTGTGCTCTTTATATGTAATATGAAGGGAATTGCACTCTAAAAGCATGCATAACAAATTAAATTAAATAAAAATTATAAAAAAAACTATTTTAAAACATTAAACTTATTCCTGAGATCTCATTTACAACACTGATGTAGGGTAATTCCCATTTTCATAATAAATATAAGGGGAAATCTTAGCCTCATTATCCAGATTTCCAAATAATTGAATGCAGGAACAGTCAATTCCTTTACAGGGCTGTTAATTTTTTCATCTTCCTCAAATAAGCCGACTTTTTAACCATACTGTCACACATATCAGCTCCTAAACCTTGGGGATCCCGGATTTGGGCCCTTAATTCTCTTTAGTCTCCCTCTCATGATCTCATGCCCTGGAGGGCAGCCTTCTCTCCTCATCTCCAGGCCCTGAGCACCATATGCCAAGTACCCTAAATAAGCCTGGTAAGACTTTATCATTTGGGTGCTGATTACATAGCTCAATAGTAGAACACTTGCCTAGGAGGCCCTGGGTTTGGTCCCCATCACAAGCCTCTCCTGCCAAGAATGACCACCCCTCATCCTGTTTTAATATATCTGAAGATTCTTCTGGAGGTCTCATACAAATGTCAGCTCCCTGGTGGATCTCTAGGGCATATACATGACATTATGCTCTAGTTAACTGTCTGTTGAGTTGGGATTTATTGTGCATAAGAATCATCTGGGGGATCTCCTTATCTGTAGATTCTGTAGATTCTGATTCAATAAGTCTGGGGTGGGTCTGGAATCCTACACTTCTCACAGCTCCAAGGTGATGCTGAAGCTACTGTCTTGTAGATTCCACCTACATAAGGGGCTTTGAAGAACATGTCTACGATCTCAGAATCTAGGCCCGTGGTCATCATCTTTTGACACAGCTGCCCTGCCAACTCTACTAGGAAGATGAGAGGAGATAAAATTATGGAGAACAGAGGGGCTTGTGGGAAGAGGGAGGATTGAAGAGCGTGGGTAGAATTAGAGAAGAAAAGGAAACTGAATGAAGTTAGTAAATAGACGAGGAAGCAAAGAAGAAAAGGAGCTAAAGGACAAAAGGAAGAAGGAAAGAGGAAAATAAGGGACAGCCATAATATGAGAAGCAGAAGGTCAGCTGGCTTCTTCCTCATGGTAGAATCTGGCCTTAGTATCTGACTGCCCAGATGAGGGGTTTGGCTTCTGGACCAAAGCATCCCAAAGGTGGGACTGAAGTAGTGTGAATGCCACTGAAGTAATGTGCACAGAGTTTGATACTCCGTTCTGGGGTCCTTCCAGAGTGATTAGGACCAAGCTGTCACTCTCACAATGATAACAAAGAAGGGCCTATATCACAACTGCAATGTATGGAAGAGTTTATGCCAGCTAAGAACATCTAAGAGAGTAGCAAGTCTTTTATCTGCAAATCTCAAACTGATTACCCTTTAAAATGACTCAAACAAAAGTTACCTGGTAAAGTTCAATCCGTTGTTCAGGCACTCTGGCTTTGGGGTTCTGCAAACGAAAGACTCTGAACTCTGCTTTCACCAAATTGGAAGCATTCTTCTCCATTGCTGAGACATCAAATCGGACAATTCTGAAGTAGGGTCTGTAGAAAGTGGGCGGGATGGCATCTGTAAAAAGTTAGGGCAATCATTGAATGATAAAACCCACTCTGCCCTCAAAAAAGACCATGGTGTGAGACAGTCCCCACAAACCATAAGGGAAACATCTACAGAATGATTTTGTTTCTAGTGGTCAATTTACTACCATTAACAATTTAACCAGAACAAAAAGTAAAATAAACATGTGCACTTGGTTACAGGAGTAGCAGATTAATAGAAATTAACAAACTACTTCCAACTACATTGGAGGGCGTGTAGCTAACCCCATCCTTTGAAGGTTCACCGAGTGGTGGAAAATCCTAGATGGTTATGAATTGGACCAAGTTCATGACAGTTGATGCCTGGAGAGAGCTGTCGGCCTTGCATACACTTTAATCAGATGTGCCAAGAAAATAGCAAGCAGTTTGCCCATGTATTTTTTTCCTTGAAAGTTTGGCATCCAAATAGTCTACTTTTATCCAGGCCCATGTATTTCATCTTTTTTGGCTACAATAGTTTGGTTTTTCACACACGTATGACCAAGTTATGGTGAGGAAATCTAAAAAAACAGAACCATACTAGCAAGCTGGCTATACCAAATCCAGTCTTAAAATTCTTTATTATTTATAATTCTGTTGGTGAAAGGTAATCCTAGTTAACAATAAGAATTAGCACAAATTCCCTCAGACTGAACCATGTAAAAGAGTTTCAGAGAGTGCACAATTATTTCAAACTCATGGGTTGCTTAGAGTCTTGCTGTTATTTTTTAGTAATCTGCCATTGCCTTTAAATATGCAACTGAGACTATACCAGGACCAAAAAAGCAGGTCAATTCTATCCCCAAGCTTTCATATACAGCATTTTTTATTGAGTACCAACACTGGACCTACCACTTGACAAATATGTTCCTACCATCTTCTTCCAAAATGGGTTAATCTAATCCCTATTCCAGTCCAATCTGGTAGCTCCAGACCCTTTCTTCAATTAGGTAGCTTCATTACGCCATCCCGGGGATTGAACTGGGGCACTAGGGCCACATCCCCATTTCTTTCTACCCTTTCTTCAATTAGGTAGCTTCTCGCGATTACAAAATGATGGGATTACATTCACAGTTGTTTGTTTCTTTACAAGCATTTTTATTGCTTCTGCATCATGTTTGTTTATTTTGCTTTCCCCTGAGAAATGTTAAGAATCTTAAGGGCATAGACTTTATTTGCCAGGTCTTTCTTTTTTTCCCACATATTCAGGACAGTGCTCTGCAAACACGAAGTTCACCAAATATCTCCAGTTTGCATAGTTGGTCATCAATGAGAGTCTTGAAAGACCCAGGCATCAGGCTATTGGCAATGTTAACTTATTAAATAAACAAGCCATCTTGTGGATCTTAAAATAGAAATGAATACCTTTCATGATTTCTCAGGAAATCCATGCCCTGACAATTATGCTTAAAAAAAAAAAAAAAAAAAAAAAAAAAAAAGCCAAGAACACACCAACATTTCCTTGTCTTAATAGCTCTATGTTTCCGCCCCCACTCCCCTTCTGAGAGTTTCCCCCATCCTTTATTTCTGGATTCAGGTTCCTGAAGAAGCAATGAATTTCAAGCTATGCTGTGCTCAATGCTGGTTCGTAAAACCACTGTGTGAATTGAGGCTTTATAGCTAGTGAACCAGAAGTTGCAGAAACAAACAAACAACAAAAACAAACAAACAAACAAACAAACAAAAAATCCAAAGCATCCAGATTTCAGAGAAAAGAAAGTATTCATGCAGACACAGCGATGAGCCCCTGCAGCCACTGCAAAATAGTTGGTGGGCAGTTGCAGGCGGGCAGATATTGCTATTAACAGAAGGTTTTTGGAGCCCCCTAGCATAGCAGTCTGAGAAGGTACTGCAGAAAAGAAAGAAATCGGTTTCTCCCCTGAAATATGCCCACCCCAGTGACGGGAGAGGCTGGTCCTATCCTAACCCTAGCTCAACCCAAAACAGGCTGGACGCCAGGACAGAGAAGGCTGGGCAGGGCTGGGGCCAGGCCCTCTGGCTTTGCACACCCTCTTGGCCAAAACCTCCTGCAGCCCGAGTGGCTGCATTCATCTTCACTTATCCTCAGCATTAGACAGCAGAAGTTTCAAACATCCTTTGAAAGAGCATCCTGGAAGAGCAAGGCTAATTTAGCGCACTTCCTGTTGTTAGCAAGAGTAAACATCTCGTTCATTTTCTTCTCTTTCTGTGGATCCCCCACAGGCCTGTTCTACTTCCCCAAACACCCATCTTTCACGCCCGCCTGCCTCAATCTTATCCTTCTATCAAGTTTGTAAATAAGCGCTCTTGAGATTTATTTTTATTCTCTTTTGTGTTTATTAAACTTTGGACAACTTTTTCCCCTTTGTGGTCTTCTGCCCATACACAACTCTTCCTTTTTATGGCTGCCTTGGAGCATGAGGTCAATTTTGTTTCTTTTTCTTCTAAGCAAATCATCCAATGATCCTGTCCTAGGCTTTTGAAGCTCTGAAGGGGCGTCTGCAAATATTTACAGGAGTAGCTTGATAGTTAAGTATGGTTGTTCTGTTCTGCTCCCTCTACATGGGCAAACAGCCCTCCTCCTCTCAGCTTCTCAGAACCATTTAGGCAGTTTATATTTCAAATGCTGAACAATACAAACCTGCATTTGGGGTGCTTTTCTAAATGGAAGCAGTTAATGCACGAAGTGAAAGGACAGCTGAGCATTCCCCACCAGCAACCCCACATTAAAGCAACCAAGCTCAGAGGAAGCAACCGCCTTATCCATTCCCTGCTCCAGCATAAAAGACCACAATAAAAACTGCTGACCAAAGAACTCCCGTTCCCAAGGGACAGTCCCAGCTGTCCCCTGCTGTCGCTTTCTATGGGTCACAAGTCCCTGCTTGGCTGATGGACTTGACCAACTTGCCAAAAGTCTCATTTGGATTAAAAAATATATATTTTTTTTATTTTTTTTGCTATGAATTACTCTGTCCTTATCTGTGACCCTACCTAACTTCAAAAATGCTTTTGGATGCATGGCGCAGGGGAACCGAAAGAGGCCCCTCTACAACCAGTCAGGAGGAGCAGGCTCATGCCTTCAGGGTGCCAGAGCAGCAGGGTAGGTGTTTAATGGCTAGCACAGCCCTGATCCACCCACTTAGTCTTGGAGGGATGGAGCTTTTTCCTCTGCTTCCTCCAAGAACTCATTTCCCCCCCTGGAATGGGAGTTCTCTCTAATGTCCTCCGTAATTCCAAACCTGGTTCCTACTCCACTGCCAGGTGGTCAGGTACTTGTTCCTGACCTTTGCCAACTTACCCACACTCACATCCTGGCCTGCTTCTTCCTCCCAATTTCTGACCCACTTTTTCAGTTCAATCAAACTGATTTTCCTTCAAGCCTTTGGTTTCATTCCAGCAGGCCAATTATGGTCCTCCTTTCATGCTTTCCCATGTGCCTTCCTCTCAGGGGAAATTTTGCACATAGAAGATTCTAGAATGAAATCAAGTGAGTAGTGTCCCCCTCACCTCAACCCTGGCACATTCAACGCCTGATAAATCAAATTTGAGAAAATGAGAGAAGTAAATATATATATATATATATATATATATATATATATACACTAAATATATATATTAGTAAAGAAATCTAACCAGCCATTAATTTCCAAAGTAATAATATACAGAAAACCTAAATATAGAACTTAATCACAAACTTTATAAACATGATATATATACTGACTTGTATCTGTTTCAAATAATTTATTAACTTATTTGTTCTCCCTAGATAAGCACCTTCGGCTTCAGAATTTTCACTTACAGGTTTTTGGTTCTCTGCAGCTCAGGGTGTGTGACCGGAGAAGGGACAAAGGATCCCCATGCTCAGAAAGCTCCACATATGAGTTCAATGGTCTGTGGTCACCATCTTGAAATCCTTAATTTTATTTTTGAATTAATGTTTTGAAACCTAAGTTTTTATGAGACAAAGGAGCACTGCAGGGGCTTAGAGACTAGCTTTTATGCAGATTCCATATCCTACTCCATAGTCTCTAGTGTTTCCAGCCTTTCTTGGCCACTCAGTGACCACTGTCATCCGCTGCGCCCCCCCCCCCCAGGGAGATCAGGGATAGGCACAAAACCCATGCCATTTCAAGGCAGGGCATGTTGGCAGCTGTTCCCACAGCTGGCAGAGCCTCAGGGCATTCAATGGGCATCTCAGTAGGAGCATGCCCCTCCCTGACTCTTAATCTAAGTACCAAGCACATCCCAGTGCAGAGTTTGCAATCCCATGAGCAGGAGCAGGATTCTCATTGGAGAGGGAGATGTCTGACTTCACGAAGCATCAGGCTGATAGCTGGTGTTAGGGGAGACCCAACTGCTGGTGGGCCACACACTCCAATTTTGAGGACAGGCCCCAAGTTCTTGTGAGAGTCTCTCTCATTCTGGAAGTATTCTCACGCCCAAGGAAGCACAACAGCAAATAGACCATTAAGAAAGGGAATGGAAGGAAGGAAGGAAGAAGGGAAGGAGGGAAGGAAGGGAGGGGAGGGAGGGAGGGAGGAAGGGAGGGAGGGAGGAAGGAAGGAAGGAAGGAAGAAGGAAGGAAGGAAGGAAGGAAGGAAGGAAGGAAGGAAGGAAAGGCAACAACAGGTTGAGAGAGAGAGACCATGAAACAAAGCAAAAAACAAAATTATATTCCAAAATCTCCAATAGCATTTTTGTCTCATTTTTTGAATAAGAGGCCTCACATTCTCATGTTGAAGAAAAGTCCTGCAAATTTTGAACCTAAACCTGCTGCAGCCACACAGAGTTAGAAGATCTTAATACAGCAAAGGATCTTTAAGGCTATCTCAATTCTGATCCCAAATCAACCAGTGCTTAGCTATGTGACAACAGGGACATCCCCTGGCTTTTCTCAGCCTGCTTGTTCATCTGTATTTTGAGTTAAGTAGGTATTGAATCATACTGTTAGGATTACACAGGCAGATGGGTTGAAATATGGAGTACTGGGTCTAGCCAAAGTTTCCACTAGGTCCCTTCTTGTCCCCCTTCCCACTCTGCAGCAAAGCTGCCAAGTGGTCGCTGGTGCTTCTGTGAATGCCCCCAGGAGAGACAGCTCTCTTACTGTCTGATAGACTTAACTAGAAAAGAGAGAGAATGAGCAGAAGCAACAGGATGTCCTGGGCAGTGTATAAATGACTCTGGGTACTCTTAATTCCTCACCCCTGCATGGAGAGGAATTGGTCAAGTCTCACACCTCCCCAGCTCCACACTGTCCTTTAGTATTCCACCTGTTTTATTGAAAGCCCTATTCATCCACAAAGGGCAGCAAGAGGTTCCCATCTTCCCAGCAAACATTTCTGCTGGGATGAGATTCCACCTTCACTGCAATACTCATATTAGGACTACTTTAAAAAAAAAAAAAATAAAGAGAAGAAAGGTCTTATAACATCACCCATGTGGGATGAGCTCTGTCAGATAATGTAGATGTGGTGACTTCAAGAACTATCCCAAGAATGTTCACAGCTCAGGTCTTAGGCAGGGCAATGCTTCAATCATACGCCTAGCCTTTATTCTCTATTTGGTTGGTTATACCATTAAATTGGCAGGGAAATGAAAGTGTGGGACATGTTGAAATGCTTAGGTCAACGATCTGTGAGCATTTGCTGTCTTTGCTAAGGCAATGCTTCTGAAAGTGAGGAGTGAGGTTCCTCACCCACAGCATTGGCCTATCCCAGGAAGCTGTAATAAATGCAAATCATCACCATCTTACTGAGAACCACTGTGATAAAAGATACTGGTTGACTACTGGCTGGTGAAACTAGTGCTAGGTAAAAGTCAAAAGCAGATTAGTAGAGTCCAAGAGGTAAGAAGAAAGTGACATTAGGATCTAACAACAGCTTTCTCAAAGTCAGCACTAACCAGAATCCCCAAGGGAAATCTGGCTCTGATCTCAGTGTACCTGGGGATAAGCCAGATAGGTCAATAGTTCAGAAGATGTGCATATGAAAGGGATTGTTAGTAGCGTGGAGGTTTTATGTACCTTCCTGTCTAGTGCATTCACCAACATGTGATCTTCAAATCCAAGCCCGTCTCCCCTGCAAAGGGGAAAAGCTGCAAGAGTCTTACAACACCAGTGCAGGTTCCTGTTGATTAGAGTGGGCTTAGGAATCCTATGTAACAGTATTTCACAAAGAGTGGGGATGGTGTTCTGCATTTTAGCAAACTCCTTAGGAGGTTCTTAGGTACCCTAAAATCTGAGCACCACTGAATTAAAGAACAGAAGAAAGAAGGACAAAGGGGCATCTAAACTTTTGATCAGGTGTTATACATAAGAAACTTTAAAAATAAGAAAAAGAAAAGAGGAACCTGCAGCAATACAAGAGCCCTGAAGCTCATAAAACAGAAAACCAGGATCCCCCTGGGATTTGCATAGCTGTCTGCCTTGCCTGCAAACTTCAGTAGAGGGGGGACTTTGAAAAGACTGATGCCTGGATTGGAACTCACAGAGTCTGGTTAATTGAACTATGATGGACTTTTCCAAGTTCCTCAAGTGATTCTAACATCCAGCCAGGATTGAGAACACCTCACTGAAAAGAACTGGTAATGCTTGGCCTGGAGAAGACAGAGTTTAGGGGCTTCGAATCCATTAGGGATTTCAAAAATTTTGGCTTGCATATGGAAAAGTCTAACTTTTTGTAGATTCAAGGAGTCAAATTTAGGCTTAATATAGAAAGAAATAACTAATAATTTAGCAGAGTTTAAAAAAATGGAACTGTCTTTCAAGGTAGTGAGCCTTACCTCACTGGAGTAATTCACATACTTGCAAAATGTACCTTTCCCTAAAGTTACAATTGTGTTTCTCGAATCTGGTGGGAGTTTGAGCCAGATAGCCTTCCACCTCACTTCTAGCTCTACAACCACATCATTCTCATTTTGATGCTCTCCAAAAATTGGTTTTTGTCCTCTAAATCCCATTGTTAGGTAACAGTTCACTCACCACCTGTATCAGAATCACCTGGGAAGCATATTAATACCATGTGATTCTTTTTCACACTCAAATTTGAGAACTTCTGCCCTAAACAATGATAGTCTGACCCCGATGAACTTGGCCAGGCTTCTCTTCCAGTTATCCAGTATCATGAACTCACTAGGGATGAATAAAGTATGTCCATTCCACCATTCCCATCATAAAACATATGGGCCTGATCTCACTGCAGACTTAAAATCCTAGTTCAAGACCCCCTTTCCACTATATAATAGCTTTATATCTTTCATCTCTGCAAAGATGTTTTAAATTCCATTTCAAAGATTAAGAATGAGGAAAATGAAATAATTTTGGCTAAGGTCAAGGTGAGTTTGGTTTCACCATCAACAGCCCATGGTTTTTCACTGAAATCTCCTGCCTCTTCTACGAAGGAATCCCCCCCCACCCCCCCGGGGAAGGAATGAATGCCACTCTAGGCAGAAACACCAACACACACACTGGTGCACAGTTACACAGAAAGGACACAAAGCTGCTGCTCCTCAACTTGAGATCATCTTGACTTTGCAATATAACACAAGACCCTCCTAGTATTGTCACTGAGACTCCTTAACACAACAACCCTGGTTTGAAAGCTGGAAGAGCTCCACTATGTGAATACTCCCCCACAAGACATATTTTGCCAAGACCACGATTGCCCCGTATCTTTCAGACCTTCATACATTTGTGCCTAGTGCACTATCCCCAGTAGCAACCACTGGCTGTCTTCCCCAAGCCCCTCGAATGAACAGAACAAACTCCCTCCCCATTTCTCTTTCCAAAAATGACTGTGTTTTCCAAGCCGCTCAGCAGTGATTGGTGTGGACTTTTGACATGCTTAATGAGCATGGTGGCCCCTCATTCCTGACATCCCCAGCTTTGAGGGAAGTAGTTTGGGGTTCATTAGACATCCCCCAGAGTGCAGCAAGACAAGCAACCCACCAAATGGTTGGAGGGCAGTAAACGAGCTACTATTTGTGTGTGCACAGACACAGCCAGTAAGAAACCAAGACAATTGTGTTTTGGGGTTTTCTGAAATTTGTCTTGGCACACTGGATAAGGATTTTATTTCACTACCACATCCCAAACACTGCTGACATTCAAGTCACAGCAATTTAACACAAAATGACTGAGAAGTAAACAGTGCATCGACAGTGGTTTCTGATTTTCTCTCCGGCCATCCCACCTATTACATGTAACGAGGCACCAGAGCATCTGCAAGTTAAAGTGGGAGTCTCCAAGAGGGGGATGGTGTCAGACTTGACATGCTGCTGGCAATGGCGAGCCTAATTGTGTCAGCATCAGCTTTTGTGACTTGGCCTTCATCGAGCTGCTATTTGAGACCGTGCGTACTGTCGGCATGAGTGTTTGGGCCCCTTCTTACACAGTGCACAAAAAGTAAAATAACAGTGGTTCTGGCCCATGGTGTTTGGTTTTCTTGAACTGTGACAGACATGGGGTTTCTAGTTTCTATTCCAAAGTTTCCGTTACCCCCATAAACTCCCACCTACATGGAGACACCTATTTTGATTATAGCTCCTCCCCATTTCTCAGCAAGCTCAGGGCTGTGTAGGCAATCTGGTTAGTGTGCCAGGTTTTACAGGAAAGCTTTGGGTGCTGCAAGGGCAGGCTGATTCTTCCTACTGAGAGGCCAGAGGAGACTCAGAGACAATAAGCATGGAAGGAACATGACTGGACTCTCTTTTGTGGGCAGGTAAACCATGACTGTGAAACATCCCTTTCCAGTGGCCTCACAGTGGCAGGCTGTCCTCACAGTTGGAACAGGATACTGAAGGAGTTTTTCTCTGCCATATTCTTTAAAGCATATTAAGTTATTTTCCACTGGTTTTTCTCTCTTTTTCTTAGTCTTTCCTCCCTTAGCTCCATTTTCTTTCTCTCCTCATTTTCTTAATTCCTTTCCATCTATGTTCTTGTTCTTTGATATCCAGAGGGCAAAACAGTCGTGTTTTTGTTCCACTGATGGTGTCTGAAGAGCCAAGTACCCTACCCTACCACACATTTATCCATACAACTTTTCCAGAATTTGTCAATGGCTCTAAGCAAGGTCAATAAAAGGAAAGCCACCTGCATTGATGTCTTTAATGAGTTAAACTTGGGAACTACTTTATTTTTCTTCCTTTTTGTAGACTGAGAAACTAAGGAATAAAATCTTTCCAGGATTACACCAAACACTGGCAAACCATGGATTAAAATGCACAAACCCTGACATTCTTGCTCAACATTGGACAATCTTGCTCATCCCTGCACCAAAAGTATTCTTATCTCAAACAAACCCTGTTGTTCCCTTTTCCAGAATCTATGCACTTCCCCTGCAGCTCTACAATGATTGGTGTGGACTTTTGACATGCTTAATGGGTACAGTGGCTCCTTATTAGCCTGAAAATCTTTCTCTAATCTTTACAAAATTATAGCACTGATGCGTAATGACCAATAAGTGACTTCTGCTGGGATATTTTCTTTGTGTTTTTTGTAAGCTTCTTGCTTTGTGGCCTTTTCTTTTTTTTTTTTTTTTTTTTTTTTTTTTTTTAATGCAATCGCCTAATTACTTTGAGGCACTGTTCTGATTTGTTGCTTTTGTTGCTTTGCCCTAAAGCTTAAGTTAATAAGTGGCAGGGCACACCCTGCTAGGATTGCATGCTGTTTACCAACTTAACCAAGTGGCATGGGCTGTTATTACTAACATATTAAATTCGTGGCTTGGGAGTGAGCAAATATGAAGGGGAATAATTTGATGGTCTAGATTATCCAGCTTGAGAGACTGTAAAGCAAATACTGTGACATTCATTCTCATGCAACTCTTCCATGTAGTGGAAATGAGAGCACCTGGAGGAATTGCCTGGCACCTATTAGGTGCACTACTCCATGTTACTAGTACCTAACTCCTTTCATTGTGATTTTCTCTGCAACAATAAAAGACAGTCTTTCCCAGAAGGCTTTCAGGGGCAGTGAATTCAGAACTCAGCTGGCCCCCTCCAGCCTTTGACAGCTCCATCTGCACAAAAGTTCTTCCCTAACCTTAGTTAAGCTGCTTATTTACTAGGGCCACACAACGGGTTTAGTTCTGCCACACAAGATGATCTACTACCTTTCCATTTGATCCTACTTAGAAATTTTGAAACGAGTTTTCATGTCTTCTCTTCCACATCTCTTTACTTTTTCTAAGCAAACAATCCTTATTTCCCTTCATTATTTTTCATGAAAGTGATTCGCCTTCTCTGGTTGTTCTTCTCTTTACTCCAATCTTAAAATTGGACACATAAATCTGAATATAATTCTTAAGGCAGAATAGAGTAGAATTATCACCTACCACATTGTAGAACTTGTACTTTGATTAATGCACCCCACCAATCAATTAATTCTCTCTCTCTCTCTCTCTCTCTCTCTCTCTCTCTCTCCCTTTCTCTCTGTCTCTTTTACCTTTGCCTTCATATCAACTTTTCTACTCATTTCAAATCTTTTTCACTCTTTTACCAATTCCATCATTTGAGGCTTTTTTGTACAAGGTTCACAATATATCGCTGTTCTGTGTATATTTACTTGATTTTATTTACCTCATTCCAAATGTGCTGAGAAGAGTCTGAGGTCTGACATGGTAGATCTATGTATTTACTTGTTAAACGATATTACAGGAGACAAAGTTGTAAGATCAAAAAGATCTTTAGTGTCAATTTCTTTCAATCCCCCAAATTCACATATAAGCCACAAAGTTTCTAGGACTTTTTTGGGTGAGTACAAACTAAATCCACACCAGATCTTTTTCTCTGAGCACTTTCACTGTTCCTGCACTGGACATGGTGTGGTGTGGTGCAGCTCCAGGGGGAACAGCCAAGACTATAAGAAAGATGACCCTGGAGGCTCTATGGTCACATACTGTCACCATGATGAGGCTTCTGGCTTTCCCCATAGCACATCTTCAAAGTGGATTGCAAGCCAGCTGTGTCCTACTGAAAATGACCCATGAGACAGGGCTGAGGAAGGTTCTGGCACCCACCTCACCCCCGATGCCCATCCTCCCCTAATCAGCACTCTCAGAGTGATATCAGAATTTCCAAATAAGTGTCCTTCAAAAGCTGACAGGAAGGTCTGATTTTTTTTCTTCATGCTAAATGGGAGCTCTTTATCTGGAATATAAAGATGGTAGGGACTAAGAATTGCTCAGAAGACATTTTTAATTATCTACCATCCACCACAGCATTTCAGTAGACAGCCATTTGGTGCCTTACAAAGAACATTAAAGTTTCAAGTGATGGAGCTTTCTTAGGGTTGGTAGATGGATTCGTTAAGGGTGTGCACTCTTCTCTCATCCTGTTTGTACTGGCAACACCGCTATGGGCAATTAAGATATGGGAACATACAGGAATTATAGAAATCCAGATGAACTGTGGCATGAATGAGTTCTGGAATGGGGCCAGGGGTGTTATGCTTATTTTAAGAAATCTTGTTCATTTGGGTGCTAGGCAATTTTCTGTTCTGCAACATTGGGCCACCATTTGTGTAAGGAAGGAAAACAGTATTTAAGGATCTCTATTGCAGACCTAGACCATGGCTAAGTCCTTTAAAATGTGTGAGCATGTGTTATTTTCATTTAATTGAACTAGCTGAGAGAAAACCCTACAGTTGTGCTTCAATCTCATTATTTTTGAGTATAGAGGCTATAAAATGTCCAAATTTTAATCTGCTCTGAGGGACACTGTGAGCTGAAGCTGACTGAAAAGAATCATTCAAAGAGTTATTCCAACTAGTCTTGATTTATTTTATACCTCAGTAAAGTTGGGAGGCACTGTAATTTTGAGAATGGAAGAATAATTCTTAAGAAAGAATGAGTGTTTTCTATTTGGGGATGCTTAGATCTGTCATAATACAGCCCTCACTGTTTTCTTGAGAAGCCTTAAAGATGGCTTTGCAGCAGGGGTCCAAACTCAGCTGGTTTCTGAAGTTTCCCCTGTTCTCTCTTCTGACAGGCAGCTGGGTAGATGAGAAAGGACAAATGCCTTCATTTAGACCCAAGTCAATGATCTTCCTATGCAACTTAAAAACATTTACTAAATCCTATTTAAAGAAGAGTCCTTTCAATAAGGCCAGTGCTTTATAAATGTGTTAAGGTGAAAGCAAATAGAATTCAGAGAGTTCCAGAGTGGAGCACATATACACGTAGAACCAGAATAAAGCAAACATAAAACAAAGATATATTTCTGAAAATTTCATGCAAATCCAACACAGGGCTCATAAGTACACCCTAAAGTCAGTGGAATAACCTTTACTATGGCAGGGCCTATGAGTTATATCACTAATGATGTCCATTTCTTGCCATATCGCACTGGTTTCATTAGACTGCTTTTACAGGCTAGGCAATTTGTCTGGAAGATTTCCTTGTGTCAGAAAAATTTAAAAATAGGCCTGGTGCAGTGGTACATGCCCGTAATCCCAGCAACTCAGGAAGCTGAGGCAGGAAGATTGCAAGTTCAAGGGTGGCCTTGGCAATGTAATGAAACTCTGACTCAAGATAAAAAAGAAGAAAAAGGGTTGAGGACATAGCTCAGTGGAGTCAATCCCCAATATGACAAAAAGGAAGGAAGGAAGGAAGGAAGGAAGGAAGGAAGGAAGGAAGGAAGGAAGGAAGGAAGAGACGAATACATGCCAGCCAGCCAGGTCAATAATCTCATCTGAATCAATTAATTCTGTATTTGTATGTACAAATGCTGAAAGGCTACCAATAAATAAAATATATTTGTCATATAGTTGATTTACACTCATATATACTGTACAACACAACACTTGTATTACACTGCCCTGGGTACACTCACTGGTCAGAGGAGTTTGGACCAGGGAACCTTGAAAATCCCCGCCCAGTTCTCTTCAGTGCTTTTCTCACATGAAGGATTCTCTTTAACAGTAAGTAAGCTGTGTCACCACTTGGTTGTAGCTCTGGCATAGAGGGCTAGAAGGAGGTCTGCACATATCTATTTTACTACACCCATGAATTCCTTTTTAGACTTCCAAACCACGGTCAGTACTGGGAGTTCCAGCTCTGTATTAGGTGAGGGCACATTAGTAAGTTTCGTGAGCACAAGGGCTAAATCTACCATCTTCCCAATGCTGTGTCCTAACTCCAGGCCCAGGAAATTGTCTTTTAATACACAATAGGTACTCAATACATATCACAAAGCCAAAGGAAACTAATCCCCTGTTCCAACAGCTGAACCAGGCAATGACAATGAATGTTAATCCCAGTCCCTCAGATCTTCATAGGATCTATATTGCACAAAGCATTTCCACATACTTCATTTTACTTGAGCCTGAAAACTCTGCAAATCACATAGTATCATCCTCAGTTTTCTCTTGAGGAAACCATAATGCAGAGGCTAAATAATAATTTGATTTTGCCTTTTTTTTTTTTTTTTTTTTTTTTTTTTTTGCCAGGGATTGAACTCAGGGGCACTTGACCACTTAGCCACATTCCCAGCCCTTTTTTTTGTATTTTATTTAGAGACAGGATCTCATTGAGTTGCTTAGCACGCCACTTTTGCAGAGGCTGGATTTGAACTCTCAATCCCACTGCCTCAGCCTCCCAAGCTGCTGGGATTACAGGTATGCATCACCACACCCAGCAATGATTTGGTTTAAATGATTCCCTGGACTTTTTATTGATTGAGTGATGATTGACTGCAATATTGGGATCAACCCCAGGGGATGCTCTACCACTGAGCTACTCTACCACTGAACTACATCCCCAGTCCCCCCCCACTTTTTTTTTTCCTTTCTTTCTTCCTTTTTTTTTTTTTTTTTTTTTTTTTTTTTTGAGAGTCTGGCTAAGTTGCCAAGGCTGGCCTCAAATTTGTGATCCTCCTGTTTCAGCCTCCCAAGTCCTTGGGATTACAATGCATGCCATGATAGGCTTGATTCCTTGGACTTCTAAGTGCTAATTCAATGATGGTCTTTTGACACCAAGTTTGGGAATAGACTCCCCTGTAAGGAATAAAGTAACCAGGGGAAAATACAATCCCTTACAGCATGCCCTCTAAATGGAGTAGTCTGAGAAGGCCAATTTTGAGACCTTCATCATATTCTAACTTGAAAAGAGCAACATTCAAAATCAAGCTGCCTTTTCGTCTGGCTCTGATCCTCTGGTAAGAGCATTCTTCTCTTCATTATTATTGTGAAAAGCTATTTTAGTGTCAAGTAAAGAAGCATCTGTGTCTAAATGCACAGGAGCTTGGGGGTGACAGTGCCTGGAAGGTACCAAGATGGAGAAAGTGATTTATGTTCAGGCAGAAGCTCACAATGTACCTGTTCTGTAACTGGTACTTTGGGAACGACCTAGTGGTGAGAATCAAAGAGAAAGAGAAAGAGTGCCAGGGTCTCCATGTTTCAGCAGGGAATGGAGATGTCTACAGATGTCTGCTCTTTCTTTCAAGGTGGATGAGGGTGAGACTGGACGACAAGCAGCTGCAGTAGTGGTCATAATAATAGAGATAATATTTGATCATCAGCTTCAGTGACAAAATCATTTTTTGGTGATCAAAGCAATCTATAATTGTCCAGGAGTTTACTGTACTTTTAAAATTACATTGTTATATTGTGTGCATGTATAAATATGTAACCATGATTACATATAATTATTGATTATACATCATATTGTTGATTATATGTTATGATTATGTATAATTATAATGCATTAATTTAAAAACCTTATTGCTAAATTTTTAAAAATAAAATAAAATTGTCCTTAGGTGTGAAGGGACAAGCTTCATACCTTTCTCCCTCAATATGATCTCACAGTGGTCAGTCTGCCCAGGACAGGCAATTGGTGTGGCCCAAACACAAACTTAAAAATTCCAATTGATCCCCTTGCTTCCTTTTTTTGTCTTTTGAAGTCAACTGACTGTAGTCTTTTTATTGTGTGTTCCATAGTTGTACTATAATAATACACTATGTCTAATTCCACACCCATTTCTCTGTGGGTGCACAGGTCCACTAACCATAGCTTCTATTCTATTCCTGCAGAGGACACCAACATGTGGTCTTGCTTTCTGCAAACTTTCCAGTTTGCATTGATTTCCATGTAGTATAATACTTGTGGGCATAGACTGGGGAAGAAGGAAGAGGAGACACAGACAGAAATGTTCAAGCATTTTAAATATCTCAGAGAGAGACCCTAGAATCCTAAAGGCATTTTACAAGCTCAATATATAAAGACAGTCAACAAAGAGTCAATTGCATTTCCCCAGCCTTCAATCAGACTACCTGTCCCCACAAGTCCAGCATGGTAAAAGGAAGTTACAAGGTCAGGTGCAAAGGGATCTTGTACAGTGACCACTGGACCATGAAGGGATCTGAAGTATGCATTATGTGAGGTGCTTTGCAGAAGTGAGTATTAAGAAGATAAGGTGGTATGATTTCTCTGTAGATCCCACTAAGGGCATCATCAACTCCACCCACCTCAGTCCCCTCCTGTTTAAAATAATGATGGGCTTGGAAAAACTTTTCCATCTCAGGCTGGGAGAGACACTGCCTGCTCTGAGGTTACTGGGGTTCCACATTAGAAAGCTCTTCCCTGCTGCAGCCTGTCAAGCCTTTCCTTTTTCTTTTTTTCTCCACATTTTTATTGGTATATTATAGTTATACATAATGCTAGGATTTATTGTTACATATCAGTGCATGCACACAATATAATACTATAATTTGGCCAATATCCCTCTCCAGCACTTCTCCCTCCCTCCATTCTTCCAATCCCTTCCTCTATTCTACTGGTCTCCCTTTGCTTTTCATGTGATCACCCCCACCCTTTCTTTTCCTTTTTCCTTTCTAGCTTCTACATATAACAGAAGTTTGGCTAATTTCACTTAGCATAATGGTCTCGAGTTCCATCCATTTTTCTGCAAATAACATAGTTTCGTTTTTCTTTATGGCTGAAGAAAACTCCATTGGGTATATATGTAAAACACATTTTCTTTATCCATGCATCTGTTCATGAACACCTAGGCTGGTTCCATAGTTTGGCTATTGTGAATTGTGTCAGGCATGACTTTTCTAGAAATAAAGACATCATAGTTCTAAGCAAGCCCACTTCCATTCTTAACTATCCCTTCCCTTTCTTAACCTCTAACAGGTGAAAAGTCTTGACAAGTTTCAAATACCACAAACAGACAACTTCAAGACATGTTTGTCTCCACATTCAGTGGTGTGTATCCACATTACCTTTTCCTGTTCGTGAGCACCCTGTTGCCTCCCTCCTCCACCTTCCACCCCACACTGGACTTTGCCTCATATGCTAAGATCACCGACTCCCAATCTCCAAAGAAGCCAAGTGCAGACATGCCACCACACCCATGTTAGGTTAGTTCTTTACTGAGATACCCTCTCTATTTGCCATATTCTGTTTATCCTTGAAAGTCCAGCAAAGTGCTACTCCTTCTGAAAGTATTTCCAGAATTGATTTCTCCCTTGTGTCCTGACAACACTTTTTCATATTGTGTATTACCAGTATCTCTTTAGGTGTTTATGCTGAGAGATGTGAGTAGCTAAAGAACAGGGACTCATAGTGCACTTCTGTACCTTTAAACTGTGATCACAGTGTTGGCAGTTGCCTCTAAGGATTGCTATTAAAGATTAAATGAGACAATAACTATAAAATAGAAATGCTCAATAAATAGAAGCTTACATTATCAACAGAATGCTGGGAACAAAAGGGGAAACACCACATCTACTTTCAGAGTTTGATGCCATAAAACTTTTAACCAGGAATATAGAAAAGATCACAAAACTCAAGACAGCAGTAGCATTGGAAACCTTGTAGATGAGACCTATCCTTTTTCTGCCTTACAGGATCCAATAAACCAAGATGGCCATTGGTTCTGCTTCTGCTTCTCAGCCGGTAACTATTAGTATGAGGAACCTGTGGGCAACATGAGACTTGTTCAGTAGGACATGTCCTAGAAAAGCACTGATAGAGTAATAAGAGAGACTGACCCATTGGGTTACTTAATATACCAGGTATCTGTAAGGAGACTTGCAATAATATTATTATTAGCAGGATCCATGGTAGAAAACAACCTACAAAGTGCTTTCCTGGACATAATCTCAATTTCAACCTTAGTGACATCTGGCTATCTCACATCAATGCTACTTATTGAGAGAACCTACCTATCATGTGCTAGATAATTTCCAATCTCCACCACTCCTGTTGTATAAATGGAGTGACTGAGGTTTCTGACAGACAGCTCACTGTGCATGCAGCTAAATCAGAAAAGTGGCTGAAAGCTGTAAACCAAGCCTATCTGACCCCAAGTCATTCTTTCCGCTGTTCCATGTCCCCTCCCCTCCAGAAGAATGGTTATTCTATAGTACTTCAAGGACCAGGGATTAGAAAACCCCCAGAACAGCTTCACATCAGGTCAATGAAGAGCCTTTCCATACAGTCAGCCACAGGGGAGCTAAGGACATCCCTGGGAGTAGCTAGGGTCTTTTGACAAAATTCAAGGAGAGATGACAGAACTAATTGACCTGTGATACTGAGGTTTATTAGACAAATCCAGTTCTAACAGTTTGAATGTTCAATTTCCCTTAAAGAGAAACTATGGGAAGGAGCCATGCAGCACTCAGAGTCCAAAGACCAAATTTATAAAAAGCATAGTTCAGGTTCTGAAGAAAACGCTACAAGGCCCACGTGACTGCACCTTTTCACCAGCCTGTCACCAGCTCAGGCTGTATTTCATGTGTCATTTTCTAGCTCCTGATTCAAGGTTGTCTGTTTCAGCTAAGTGAAGAGACTTTGGCTTTAATTCTGACCTGCAGTCATATTACAACCTTTGGTAAAAAATCTCCCAAATCACATTGTCAAAGGAATGAAGGCTTTCTACCAAAGACTGCCATTTCTTAGTAAGACTTCCCACTTGCCTCTGAAGGTGTGCTACTTCGGGGAAGGTCCATAACCTCACGGTGCCTTGTGAACTGGGGATCACTTTACAGGGTTCTGTCCAGACTCAAATACAATCATGCACGTGAAAGCACTCTTGCTAAATGTGTAATGATAAATAAGTTCAAAGTGTCATCACTGCACTTAAACTTACTCTTATTGAATAAGAATATGCTTTGCACACTTCCCCCAGAAGTCATTCAAAGTAACAAGCATTTGCTTACATGATCTTATCCAGTTCCATGCAACTTTTGAGCTAGATCTCCCATTTTGCAGATAAAGAAAATGAAGTACAGAGCTAATAACCAAAAGTATGAGTAAGCAAGAACAACAAAGAATCAAACCCAGGTCCTAACTCCTAACGGGCACTCTTCCTACTCACCATATTCAGCTAAAACTGGGAAGGGTTCCTTCAGATTTCTATGCATATGACCCAGGCCACTCTCAAGGGGTGATGGGAGATCACCTTATCATCAGCCCCATGAATGATTACCGCATAGGGATGCAATGTGTCAGCCTCTGAAGCACCTGCAGCCAATTCATTTCATCTGTCAGAGACATTTTGGCTTCAATGATCCTCCCTACAGGTCATGCTCCAAGTTCATGGAGACCATCCATTCTTTTTTTTTTTTTTTTTAATATATATTTATTTGCTTTAGTTGTACACAATGCGTTTATTTTTACGTGGCACTGAGGATCGAACCTGGGCTGCGCGCATGCTAGGCAAGCGCTCTACTGCTGAGCCACAACCCCAGCCCAGACCATCCATTCTTAACAAATTTTAGTTTAACCTTCTGTTCTGTTCTGAGCAGACCCTGAGAGTGTGAATGGACTATTACTGAATCTAAGGAAGAATGATATGATGCAAATGAATGTTGTTAAATCTACTACCTGGAAAGCCAACCTTTCAATATGTAAGGGGCCAATACAGCAGCTGAGTCTTACTTGGATTTTCATGTTTATGCTTCACAAGGACTCTAAGGTAGATTTTATTTTTATTTCCATTTGCAGTTGAGGAGACCAAGGCTAAGGAGAACAAGACAGTTCTGATAACTTATACTGAGAGAGCCAAACTGCTAACCAAACAGGACCACTTTTTAACAACTGCCAGAGTCCTAGAGTAGAACTTCTTGTCTTGATGCTATCACTTCTCTTTCAACCTCTGAGGTTCTTTTGGTGCAATTCCCTTTTATTTATTTTCCTTCCTTTACTTATTGCGTTTGTCTGGCTCCAAAGTCCATTCTCATTGTATGACACCATCCTGCTTGAATTAAAGGATTACCAAGGTCATAGAGCTAATAAGTGGTGGAGCCAGAGTAGAAGTGACTTATGATGGACTACTTTTAGTACTTCACTTCAAAAGTAAGATACTTATTGTTCAAAATCTTATTTATAACACTTAATAGCATAGACTGAATTTAACATATTTGCTTTACTAAGCCTTTCAAATATCCCACGTGCCTGCTAATGCTTTTCAGACATAATAATCTCATGTTGTTCTAATTCTATTCCAATATAGATAGCTACTTAAATAATCTACCTGGAAAATATTGTAACTTCCAACCCTTTAAAATAATGAATGGCAAGGTACAATCATTAAAAATAAGACACATGTCAAATACATTTGAAGTAAATATGCTATTTAATTCCATTTTTTTTTCTTTTTAACTAATCAATATATTGTAGAAGGGGAAAACCATGAATTACTTTGTATAATTTAAACAAATCCTGTCAACTTTCTCTATATCTCATTTTTATGGAACTGCTACAACAACCAGAAAATCTTCATAAATGAGAAACTGTGATGTCACAAGGAAGGAGAAGGAGAAGGAAAGCAGGCTCGTGTCATTTCACAATGATTCTGGGAATGTGGTGCTTTCTGTTAGGATGTGTTTACTCTCTACCTTTGGGATGGGGAAATCCAAAGGTGATGTTTCTTTCTTAAAAATGCCTTTCATGGAAAGTTCTTCAGAAGCCAGCAGTTGATTTTGTTGCAACTTCTAATCTCTGACTCATGGAACATGTCACTGAATCTTGTGAGTCCTCTGACATGCTGCTGTGGTTAAATCCTCCAGCAAAAAAAACTCCTAAACATCCCAAGCATAAGGGATGAAGGGCTTATGCAAGGGCTGCCAGTTCTTGGTAAGAATTTTTATTTTCTTCTGAAGCCAATAGGGGCCTGTGTGATATTGCCTGGGACACCTCACCCTCCCGTCATTCACACCCTTACTTCTCCTATTCCCATCAAAAAAGAAAATGAAAAGGGACTTCTGAAAGGCAAATTAGCAAACCTGTATTTCAAAATGCTGTGCTTTTCTGAATGAAGGTTTATATTTGCAATAGTCAATACATTAAAAAAAAAAAAAAAAGACATGTTTTCCTGTCTTGCTTTTTGAATCCTCTTAAAGGTCACTAGCAAATCCCTGTAGGATTATACATTGACAAAACAGAAGTTTCAGATCCTGCCTAAATGTAGGTCCATTCATGCTCATAGACCGATTGCATCATAAATCTGATCCTAGGGCTTTCCTGTAATATCTAGGGACAGAATCCAAAAATTTAAGCCTCTAATACAGTTTTCTTGCTTCCTAGTTGGGAATTGCCTTTGTTTTTGCCTTTTGTTTTCATTTTCTTTATCATCTAGTGTTTAATTTAAAACAAAAAAAAAAAAAATTTTTTTTTTTTTTTTTTTTTTTTTTGGTACTGGGGATTGAACCCAGGGGAATTTAATCACTGAGCTACATCCCCAACCCTTTTTGTATTTTATTTAGACATAGGGTTTTCATGTTTAGGGCCTTACTAAGTTGCTGAGGCTGGTTTTGAACTCAAAATCCTCCTGCCTCATCTTCCTGCACTGCTGGGATTACAGGCGTGTGCCACCACACCCAGAAAAACTAATTATGTTTAGGAAGATTCCAAGAACAACTTATAGTAGGTATGTTTTATATAACAACCTCCTCACCCCCATGGACATTTATTTTCAAAAACTGAGATAAGTAGCCAAAAAAGGAAAAGCATTTCATACCTCCATATATCACCAGTGCTTATAAATGAATGCCCATTGAAGATTCAAGTGTATAAGGAAACCCCAGGTGGCATTGGAAGATGATCATGCATTATTTCGGGAGCTGGAGTTGATGAGTTCAAGTTCATCTTCCAAGACTGAACTTCTCTACCCAAAGACTGGCTTGTTCATTACAAGCATGTCAACCCACTTCTCTTGTACTTTAATATTTCAAATAATGGAAAATTATCCTTTGGACTTAGTTCCATTGTCCTACTGTCCAACCAGACACAGTGGTACGAAAGCCAGTAGAGGAAAATCCAATTTTCCACAGAGAAAACAACCAGACTGCCTACTTTAATGTGGAGGTGCCACCCATGGCGTAGGACTATCACTTCATCTGCCTCCTATTACTGAGCACCTTGATGAAGTGGTCCTGCTGGAATCTGAGCATGTGTCTTGAGCACATCTCCTCCTCACTGGGGGTGACTGTCTTTCCACAAACAGCACTCACCAAACAGCTTCACTTCACACCTTTGCTTTTATAATTTTCCAGCTTCAACTGAAAATATTGCTTCTTGGGTGAGATTCAACCAAAGCATAATCTCCGAAAGCAAAGGGAGCAGTAGCTGAACAAGGGCCCTCGCAAGGGGCCTTGGAGCAGGAAATCTCTTCTGTTTGTATTTCCGGCCTCCTTGGAAGACAGACTTGGGCACTGCAGGAGGTGGAGGAGGAGCCAGGGTGGGTGGCTCCCAGATGCATTAAGGGTACTAAAGGTGGCCCCCATCTGATAAAGGCAGGAAAGAACTAGAAATCAGCATTCGCCCTCCCTCCTTTGCAGACCCACGGGCACTTCTTCAACCTTTACTCATCAGAGGAATTGATGATGGAAAGAAAACATAGGACATCACACATGTGCATCTCTGGCAACTGCTCATTTCTTCAATTTGAAAGTAGTTCTCTGCTCTAGCCCTAAATACCCCTCTGCATGTGTGTGCGCACGTGCCCTGTGTGATGCGCTCACTCTTTGGTCTATGCCACCTTTACCAAAGTAAAGAGAGACCTTGGGGCGGCACAGAATTGATCCTGCATATTCCACATGCACACACACACACACACACACACACACACTCCCACCAACATGATCTCATTTACTGGTGCTGTTTATTGACGCACAGGGATCAGAACAGACCATCTGGAACTCTCCCTCAAGCCCCTTTTCCTTTAGGAACATAACAGAGAGAAGAGCTTGTCCAGAGTTTTAGGGTTTTGTTTTGCTTGTGATCTTGTCAGTGGTGCCCAATGAAGATGCCGTGTATTAACACAAAGTGATTTAAGGATTTAGCAGACCCGAAATCTACTCCGGCCCCACCATAAAACAGTGTAGCCCTTGGCAAATGTCTTTACCTTTTAGGCCTCCAATTTTTTGTATTTAACATATCATCAACATCTAAGCTACCAGGCCATTGGGGAGGTTAAGGAATGAAAAAATGGTAGAAGATGCAGGGAGGGCCCTGGCTCATTTGGCTCAGAGTGATGCATTCACTCTTGTTCTATACCCGTTTTACTAAAGTAAAGAGAGATCTGGAGGCAGCACAGAATTGATCCTGGGTATTCTCCACCTACCCCTCTCAGGGGAACCTGCTCTGTCTATAAATAGGGTAAGAGCAGTGTCTGCCTCATAGAATTGAGGATAAAATAGGATGGTGCATTTAGCACTGTGACTAACACATGGCAAGCACCCCAACGCATTAGCCTCTGTGATTTCTTCCCAGACACCAAAGTTGCCAACCAAAGGGCCGTTTCTGGCAAATCTTCGTTCACCTTCACAGCTACCTACTCACTGAAGGATTCCTCTGAAGCCTGAGCTCCCTTCCCAGCAGCCTGACCCACCCCCACTCTACTCAGCTCTGCTCTTCATCTCCAGATGAAGCAAAAATCTGGTAAATATTACACTTACAAGGTAACAGGTCTGGAATGCGTGGCACTCCAGGCGGAGTGCAGTTGCTTCTTGGCACCCAGACACATACACTCTGCAGCCTGGGGCCAAATTACATTTGGCCGCTCTGTACAATTCAAATAAAGATATTAAAAATCTTCCAACTCTATAAACATTTGTACTGTTTGCTAATCAAAGGGGTTAGCTTTAAAAAAAAAAAAAAAAAGTCATCTAAAGAGAACTTGGCAAGCTGATTACTCTTCCCAGTTTCAGACCCTAAGGAGCTCGGCATATGTGTGCACCATGCAGGTTTTTAACTTGGTGTGAGAGTATACTGATTTAGATCAGGCGGAATCTATGTCTAGAGTAGAATGTCTTTCTGCAAACTTTTAGACCTAGGCCATTTTCAGTGCAGAGTCTGTGCCCTTAACCAATGCACCACACTGCTGCATTAGGTCACGTGATTGGGAGTGAATAATGATGACAGTGGCAGCTTTGGTAGGTGGGTGTCACCCGTCTGCCATTTAATACTTTCGGCAAGTTCTTAATCTCTCTACCCTGGTTTCCTCATATGTGAAATGGAGAAAATGATAATCTGCTGGGATCCAATGAATCAATCTCAAATATGCACAAAAGAGCATTTTGAATATAATAGAAGCAGTATTCTTGTTATTATTACTGTTGTTGTTATTGACCAAATACCAGATATGGACAAAAGGGGCAAGAAATGGGTACTTAACAAAGGGTAACTGGTTCACTAAGTAACTGCAAGAAGTTGATCACAACTGGACATTTCTAGACCCACCTCTTGTCATCAACCAAAAGCAAGTGAAGGTCAATGGTAAAAGGAGATTATGGCAGAGCTGATGGGCTTCAACCTCCCTCTTCCCAGATTCAGATGTCAGAACTCACAGAACATCTCTCTCAGATGTGTGAAAAGAAAAGGAGACCAGGCTGGGCGTGGTGGAGCGCGCCCGTAATCCCAGCATTTGGGAGGCTGAGGCAAGAGGATCTCCGAGTTCAAAGCCAGCCTCAGCAATGGTGAGTCACTTAGCAACTCAGTGAGACCCTGTCTCAAATAAAAAATACAAAAAAAGGGGCTGGGGATGTGGCCCAGTGGTTGAGTGCCCCTGAGTTCAATCCCAGGTACCAAAAAGAGAGAGAGAGAGAGAAAGAAAAGGAGACCATTTCAATCAGCTTTCTTTACCTTCCAGATATTTAACCCCAAAACTTTTCAATGAAAGCTCTTCCCAAGCGACAACCTTGAGAAAAACAGAGGAATGCTAACTTTGTGCATTAGGGAGGAACAGAGAGAGAGAAGCAGCCTTTTCATAAAGTTAAACACACCACATTCTTTCAGTTTGCTTTTACAATGAAAGGTTAATAGAAAAGCCAGCTGTCCTCTGTAGGTGGCAGAGGTCACACTTCAAGGACTGCTGGGTGACAATTGGACTCTGCTGGCAGGCTCCCTTCTCAGCTCAGCTGGCTTGGGAAGTGCTGCGCCAGAGGGTGCCGGCCACAGAGAAAGCAGCTGAAGGCTCCCTTCTAGACCTTTCCATGTCTCTTCTCCTCCCATCCTCCCTGGGCATCCACCACTCATGCTGTGGCCTCAGGTCACTTCCAGGTAAGAAAAAGAAACAAAACACACTACAACCTACAGATGGAATCACAGCTAAGGAGGTGGTGGCAGACAAGGGCCCTCATCTCACCATTCACTTTAAAGAGCATGCAGGAAGAGGCCAGAGTTACATTAGTTAGAAGAAAAGACTTCTGACTCGGGGACGCCTTTCTGGGACCTCAGACTACATCCTTGGGAAGTGTCTATCGTGCGTTCCCATGAAATTGGGGAGCTTCTTCCCACCTGGGGTATCAGGCTGGACTGAGCTTCCCAGGGTCCAGGTTGAGTGAAGTTTGACGTCAGAGTGGCAGGGGTCAGCAAAAGAGTAGGACTTGTGTTATTAGTACTTGGAGAAGGGCCAAGTGCCTCCCGATGTGAAGTATATTAGTGGGGGGAGCACTAGATTGAATCACAGCACTGATGTGGGGGTGGGGATGGTGGGGAGGGATGCCCTGTGGTTAACCACAAGAAGATTTTTATTGATTACAGTTGAATTGAAAGAGACATGACTCAGACGTACCATATCCAAAGCCACGTAAAGCACTGGATCCTACTGGAATTTCAGTGTAGGAAGATGTCCTGACCCATGCATTAATGTGAGAAGTTTTACTATCAACATTTGCTTCTGTCCTCTAACAGCTGACAAACAGGCTGCATTTTCTATTTCCTTTTTCATGTAAAGGCTGTGGCTATTCATGGCTCAGACAGACATGTGGTTCTGTGGACATCAGGGGTGGCTTCTCTTACAAGCTGGTTTCATTAATCATCCCCCTCCCCTTCCTGTGTCCTGTGTGTTCCCATTGTATTTTGATTGTAAATACCATTTGGTATGTAATATATATATATATATATATATATATATATATATATTTTTTTTTTTTTTTTTTTTTTGCTTTGTGTGGGATTGTTGGTTTATAAGTCTGTCTCCACAAATAGGCTCTAATCTACTGGAAGGCAGGGATAATAGAATAACAACAAAACGAATAACAACAACAAAAGTAATGCTACTAGTTATTGGGAGTGTGTCCTCCATCACATACTCACCTAAATTACCACATTGGGCAGGAGAAAAGAAACTGAGGCTTAAAGAGGGAACTCGAGCAACATTATGTCACTAGAAGCAGCAGCACCTCCACTTAGACCTCCATCCTGTGATCCTAGCATCTTTTTGCTGGGAAGTCTGAAATTCTTGTTTCAGGGGAGCTCCAATCCTTCTTACCTCATTTTTTTTTTTTAAAAAAAAATGTTTTTTAGTTGTAGATGGACACAATATCTTTCTTTATTTACTCTTATGAGGTGCTGAGGATCCAATCCAGTGCCTCACATGTGCTAGGCAAGCACTCTACCACTGAGCCCAGTCCTCATTTTTTTTTAATTCATCTTTTTAGTTCTTGCCACAGTATTTGCTCAGTGACTGTTAGCTGAATTAAACAAAATTAAACATTTTTAGATCCTTGTTTTCAGGGTCAATGAAAGTGGAGCTTAAAGTGAAATGACAAGAAAGTGAGATGACTGACGTGCCACTTCGGTATTAAACGTGTTACTAATATGTACAGTCTTTCTAGGCAAGTTTTGAAAGTTTCCAGCCCTCCTAAGACGACAAAGAATTCAATTCTGCCTTATTCTGGCCATTTTGGGGGATGGTGGTGGTAAAAACAGTATGATATCTACTTTTTCAACAATATTTTAAGTGTGCAATATATTATTGTCTAGCCGGACATGGTGGCGCACGCCTGTAATCCCAGCACTTGGGAGGCTGAGGCAGGAGGATCGCGAGTTCAAAGCCAGCCTCAGCAATGGCGAGGCACTTAGCAACTCAGTGAGACCTTGCCTCTAATAAAATACAAAAAAAGGGTTGGGGATGTGGCCCGGTGGTCGAGTGCCCCTGAGTTCAATCCCCAATACAAAAAATATAAAAAGTGTATATATGTTATACATTATTGTCTACCAGAGATACAATGTATAACAGAGCTATAGCACTTATTCATCTTGCTTAATTGATACTTTATACCCATTGATTAGTAATACCCTGTTCCCTACCCCAGCCTCTGCCAACTACCATTCCTCTCTTTGATTTTATGAACTGTACTATTTTTACAATGCCTCACATTTTTAAACAATATCCCCAGTATTATTTTCCTCTCACAGAAACCAGTATGGCTTTTTCATTTTTCATGACTTTGAAAAAATATCACTCGCTGTTCTCAAAGTATGTCATCTTGATATTAAAACCATGAGTTAGAATTCCTATTTTTCAATAGGTTCTCAGAATAGGAAAGCAAGAAAGCTAAAGGCTTGAAATGAATGACTGACAAATGAATGAATGAAAACTTATTCAGCCTCTACTATGTGTAAGACATCTTTATATGTTAGATCACTTCTATCTTTAAAGAACCATGAAGAATAGGGTTTTCTTTTTTTAAAATTAATCCTCATTTTAGAGAAAATAAAAATGAAGTACACAAAGGGTACTTTCCTCCTGTAACACAGTCAGGATTTTGCCCAGCTCTCCTTTAATGCAAAACCTGTATTTGCTTTCTACCAGATCATAGCCTAACTGTCACCCTCAAGAGTCATTGTTGGCTCATGACTGAGTCACTTTCTTGGCTTATCAACAGCAAGTTGGGATCAACAAAACAAAGGTTGACATCTTCACAAAGTTGAAAGGAAGGGACCACCGTCTGTCATACAAAGCAAAAGAAACAGAGAGGCCCATTATATGAACTCGTCTGTCTAGACAGATGACTAAACAGGGGTCCCTCCAGGGTTAGACTTGAATTTCCTCAGTTCAGCCTGTTGGATATTTAAGCAATAAAAAGAAGGAAAAAAAGGAAAAAGAAAGAAAGAGGATAAAAAAAATAAAATAAAAAGCTGTTTAAAGGCTGTAGTACTAATCCAAACCCTCCTACACTACCCAGAGAGTAGTTTAAAAATCATTTGGTGCAGCCTGTATGTGCTAAGTTTCAAGCAGAAATCAGATTGAGACAAGAAGAGCCCTAAAAATACTTGTGCTCTCTGGCTACAGACCCACAAACACAGGCCTAAATGTCCCTTTATAGCACCAGTGACAGCAGTTTGAACTCACAGAGGGAACAGGGGCTCATCCAGGTGTCCCCATAGCAGGGGATACAAAGGCATTGAAGTCGGACTTCTCATCTTTCACATGAGCTGGCAAGCTGCTTTTCTCCTGCTCCTTATGTGCCCTGGGGACACTGAACTTTTTCTAACTTCTAATATGAAAAATACTACTTAGGGGAAGAAAAAGTCAGTATTCTTTCATCAAGGCTGAAAGATATAAACAGAGGCTAGTGATGATGAGATTTTTAAAAAAGCCTATTAATATTGCTATGCTTGGTTCATACAGAGTTCCTCCAGGTAGACAATTAAGAGGTCATGGGGCCCCATGGAGAAAGTGGGAGCATGACAATCCACTAAGACCTCCCTCATCTCCCAAGAAGTCCTTAGCAATGTGCAGGGTGCTACTTTCATTGTGGTCCATATTTGCAAAATTTGTTCAGTCCCTTGCTTAACAAATATTTATTGAATGGCTCAATCTGAAACATTCCTTCCTATGTATGGGGACTGACAGATCTGCCAGGAACTGGCTATGGAATTTCTAAGGTCCTGCCCAATGATAGGTGCTGGTACTATTCTAATCTTTTAATAGGCTTCAGAGAATCAATGCAGTCATCTAAGTCAAAAGTAATTCCTCAGATTTACCAGCTTGAAAACAAAACAAAAGAAAAACAGTTGTTCTATCCAGGGAACAAAATGAAAAACACCAGGATTTTATACTGCATACTCTAATTATTACCCAGCCTGGGTAAGAGAATAACTGCAGAGATGCACTTATCCTCCATATAAATTCATATCAGAAGAAACTATTTCCATTCTTCAAATGGGGAATACAAAAAATGTGCCTGAGCTAAGCTCAGAGGCCACTGCTTATTTCTAATACCAGCATTCCAACCCAAGGGATCTGCTGCCTGCCTTTAAGTTCCACATGTTTTTAGGGGAGAAATATTGTATGCAAAAGAAAAAAAAAATAAGAAGGAAAGAAACACATCCAAACACATCTCTTTTTCTTTGTTAGAAAAGATTATTTCCTTCACATATGCAGATACATCTATGGTTCTCACTTGGTGGATTCTCCTTTTTTGATATTCTTTTAAAAATTTTTATTTAAATTTAGTTTATCATCTTAAGTGAGTGATTAATAGGATGAGCTTTAGATTCAGACAATCAAGATCAAGGTCTGACTCCACCATTTATCAGCTGTATAACTTGGGGAAATTACATATGAGGTCTGTAAGCCTCAATTTCCTTATCCATAAAATTGACAATGATGGTGGTGTTTATGTAGAGTGCTAATACAGAGATTAACTCAGTGCCTAATACAACTGTGCAGTAATTGATGTTTAGCATTATTACTGGTAATATTATTATTAAAAACAGAATCCATGCTTCACACCCATCAATAGCCCCATTTAAATAGATGCTGGTTCTATGCAGAAATTCATGCAAAGTAAAACATGGATAGCAAGGCAGAGCCACACAGTTTTATGAAAAGGTATGTATACCCCCAAAACAGAGGTTCCCAACCCTGGTTGCACATTGTAATCACCTGGAGAGATTTTTAAAGCTAAAAAGCTGGACCAACTGAGGTAGAATTTCTGGAGGTAGACTCCAGCATAAGTAACATACGTTCAATGCTCACCAGGTGATTTTGGTGCATACTCTCCACTAGAGCTACTAAATACTAACCACAGTCTTGACAGTTGGAGTTCCCAACCCAAAACCTGAACACTTTGAAATATAAAGCCCAAGTCCAAGTTTGCAATGCTTTCAGCATACCTGATATCTGATAGATTAACTATTCTAGGTGATTCACCTGTTTAACTTTTGGAAAAGCAATCTGTTTTCTGCCTAACAACAGCATTAGAATTAACCATCCTCGAAGTTCCAGTGGCCTGGATTCCACAGGAAACTACTTTCCTGATCTCCCAGATATGGATAATGGAAGAAGTAAGTAGCAGTCTTGGGAAAACAAGTACACAGACCAGGAAAATAGAGAAGCAACCCCTGCTGCTCATGCGAACACATTAGAAGTCAGCTCCACTTCAGAGCAAAGATACAATCCAACTGAATATTAGAAAAATATGGTCTGGCCATTTAGATTTCAGAAGGATCCAAAACCAATTTAGACTCCAGTTGGTGGACAAAGTTCACATTCAGCAAAACAGCTCCAGCAGTTGCATCATACCCACTACAGGGCAATTCAGAAATACAGATGTCCAGCCATGTGCAAAACAATGCTTTCATTTTTTTCTCCTCTTTCCCACCACTGACCCTGAGAGCAGGCTGGAAAAGCTTAGCATCTGTTGCTACTAAGAATAGGCTATGGAGATAATTATTTATGAACTTGCAAGCATCAAGCTACCTTGCTCGGTCAGGGGCTGTCAGAGAAGAGTGCTGTCACTGTGTTGGGGGTCACACAGCAGATGCCCCATGCTAGACAAGGCTACTTTTCAGTTTTCTCACTGGATACAACAGGTAGGAGTGTAACAAGCAATCTACCTGATGAGCACTGTCAGGGGACCAAGGTTCAGGCTATACGACATTCTAAAGACTGACTCGGTACATGATGTTTAAGTGGGCATGATACTCACACAAGAGAGATAAGAGGCAGGAAAATCATGCTCCCTCTAGCAAACAGTTAAACATCTCCAGACTTACACTCTCATGGAAACTTAGCCTGAATCCTTACTGTGGACAACATCTTCCAGATACTGCTGGGCATGTCAGAACCAGGGTGGCAATCTAAGACCCTAAGGCTAAGGGATGTCACTACATGTTTTGGAGGTGAGCCTGAGTTTCAGTTTCCCTGACATACATAAACTTCACATAACACATCAGGACTTGCTTCAGAAATCTGGTACTTCCAACTGTGCTTTTTATATAGATAAACTTGTTCTATATTGGAAGAGCAAGTCATTTTCAAAAATGGAGAGAATTCACATTTATATTGACCTTATAAAATCAACCTACTAAGTATTTAGTAAATATCTATTATCAAGCTTCCCATAATTTCACCAACACAGCAACAGTGTGGTTCTGATCATGTCCTTCTCGCAATATCAAAAAGTTTTTTTTTTTTTTTTTTTTTTTTTTTGTGTGGTACCGGGGATTGAACTCAGGGGCACTCGACCACTGGGTCACATCCCCAGACCTTTTTTGTATTTTATTTAGAGACAGGGTCTCACTGAGTTGCTAAGTGCCTCGCCAGTGCTGAGGCTGGCTTTGAACTTGCGATCCTCATGCCTCAGCCTCCCAAAGTGCTGGGATTACAGGCGTGAGCCACCGCGCCCGGCTTCAAAAAGTTTTTAACAGGGGTGAAATTTTCTTTCCCATCTCCTCTACCTACCTATAGTAAACTATCATTTGTTCAAAATGTTGGCTGTCCCTTTCCTGTAGGCCGATACCCATGCTACCTCTCCGTTGTGCATGAAAAAAATCAGGCATGGCCATGTGACTTGCTTTAGCCAATGAGTGTGATTTGGGGCAACTACCATATATCTCCTGGTTCTGCCATGGGATGAACATGCTCAGGTTAGGGGGCCTGTTCCCTCGGCCTGGGTCCCTGAATTGAGATCTCACTTTTTTTCTTTTGTGGTGCTAGGGATTGAACTCAGGGCCTTGTGCATGTGAGGCAAGCACTCTACCAAGTAAGCTATATCCCCAGCCCCAGAATGGAGATCTCAAAGCAAAGATTAGCCAACCCACTAAGTTGAATGAATGAAAAATCTAGGAATGACAGAGAATTTTTTATTGTATACAACTGAGACTGAGAGAAAAGCCCTAGAGATTGACCTTGAGATTGTGAAAGAGCGCTTTATTCCACAGAGTCCCACTATACCACAGCACATCGTTACATGGATGTTCATATACAACTGGCCAAATATGTCTTCTGAACATATTAGCTTTGAATAATAAACACTTGACAATCATATGGGTCTATTTTCCAGACCCAGCATTTCAAGATTCCCTTAAAAAAATAAACCAATTTTTCCAAAAACCACAGTAAGCTTTCTTGCTGTTTCATGATTTTTCAAGATAGGCTTTATACAAGCTCACAAAGGAAGAAACAATACACAAGGACAAATCTTCTCTGTTATGGTTTGGATCTTGAATGTTCCCCAAAGGCTCATGTGTTGAAAGTTTAGTCCCCAGTGAAGCAGTGTTCAGCAATGGGGCCCCAGGGAAGGCAAATGGATCCTGAGGGCTCTACCCTCATTAGCAAATGAATCTATAGATAGATTTACAATTTGATAGCATTTTCAGAAGGAGGTTGGAACTGTAGGAGTTAGGGATCCATTAGAGGAAATGGATCACTGGGAATGTGCCCTACCTAGAAGTATATATCTTGTCCCTGGCCTCTTCCTTGTTCTCTCTCTCTCTCTCTCTCTCTCTCTCTCTCTCTCTCTCTCTCTCTCTGCTTCCTGGCCCTCAGCTGCTAATGCTTTCCTCTACCACACCCTTCCACCATGATGTTCTGCCTCACCTCAAGCCCAAAGCAATGGAGCCAGCTGAACTTGGACTAAAAACTCTAAAACCATAGGCCAAAATAAATCTTTCTTTCTTTAAGTTGTTTCTCTCAGGTATTTTGTCACAGAGATGAAAAGCTGACTAACACGTTCTCCTTCCAGAAAACATAAAACAGCTTCCTATTGCTGCTTGATGGCCAAACTACAATCTCAAAGGTCATCTTTCAGGAGGCAAATATCATCTCCCACAAGAAGACTTCCTTCACCTTTCTGGGCCAAGTCAAACAACTCTTCTTCTAGCTACTCAGATGTCTCACTTATAATCAACCACACAGAGTTGGCATTTGGGTTTGGTTGGTTTGGGCTGCCTGACTTCCTCACTAAGTTGTAGGCTCCCCACAGACAGGATCTATGTTTCACGTGGCACCCGTGGACTCAACCAATATTTCTTATACAGATGGGTGAATCCCAGTGTCATTCTGGCTGTTCAAAACTTAAGAATTAGAAAGCAAATTCTGGTCCAAAAGAAATGCTTTTTGACTGATAAGAGACATAGTTTTACAAATTCCCTGGCTTATGACCTCACTTCAATATTTAGGCAAGGGCACTTCCATTTCCTGCACTAGGCACAGCTGGACAGATCCAAAAATCCTTCCAGGTCTGACTTTTTACTTCACACAGGGAAAGGCAGTTTGTCATTCTTGAAGGCTAAAGCATGGTCACCTATGAGTTTAGTGCCAGGAGTCCTTGGCCACTGAGTCAAGGGGGGGGGGGGGGCTATTCCTAGCATTACAGCAAGTATGAACTCCACCAGCTGCCACAGCACACTGGTCAGCACAAGATGGGAGACCTACAGGGCTCTTTTCACACAGCGCCAACTCCTTTCCAGAAAGGAAGGAGGTGAGTTGCCAATAACTCAGGACTATGAAAAAGCCATCAAACAGACAAAAAAAAAAAAAAAAAAAAAAAAAATCTACATGAAGAACCTTTCAAACTATCTGCTGAAGAAAGAACTCAGTACAAGGAACGTCTGAGATTCTTATGTGGTTTTACCTAGACTTGCAGTTACCCAGGACCTTACCAAGGCTGCTCACGTACTCCCCCCTTCTCCCCTGGCCACCCTAAGTTCCACTCCTAACATAACAGCCATAGTGGACCCTTGGCTAAAACCACCATTCTCCCTGTTTTATTCAGAGGAAAAAAACCACAGACCTTAGAATGGCCTACAAGGTCCCACACGAATTGTCACTCATGATCTTTCTAATCTCATCTCTGAGGACACTTCTGATCATCCTAGAACAGGCCAGAAATAGCCTAGCAGTTCCCTCTGCCAGAAACGCTCTTCTCCACATAACTTTCTGATCTCCTTCAAGTCTGTTTAAATGCTGCCTTAACTCTTCTACAGCCTGCTTATTCGAAATCGTAATTCACTTCCCTATCCTCCTAAACTTGTTCTACTCGTTCCCCTGTGACATTCAAATTCTATCATTCTTATTTAACCTTTATCATTAATTTTCTTCCTTATTCCACCAGAACATAAGCTCAACAGAGGCAAGGATTTTTATTGTTTTACTCACTGGTGGTGTCACCATGGCTAGATGAGTGCCCGGTACAAGTAGACACTCAATAAATACCACTGAATAAATTAGTATATCATAAGGATGTCCTCTTTTACCTGCCCAAGATCTCTGCATGCATTTTACATTTATTTTAGAGCCATATCTATATTTGTAAATGATGTAGAGAGATCTTTTAGTTGAAGGCTTGTTGGAAAGTTATTTTTCTCATACTTCAATAGCCACATAGGCTATTTAGTGATGTAGATCATCTAGGAGAACTAGATATTTCATTAAATCATAGGATGACAAAACACACACACACACACACACATACACACAACACTACCAAAATCATAGAATATTCATACTGCATGGTTGGATTCAAAATACTGGGTGATTCAAAAATCACACCAGAATACCAGGAGGCACAGGGTTGCACAAATCAAATACCAAGTCATTTATCATTAACTTCACTTATTAATAGCTTGGTCAGATTCCCACCTGCTCTAATACTTCTGCTTGAGGAAAACATCATTTGGAATGAGAAAACTAGTTAACCGAAACTGAGTTTGGCTGAGATAATAGAGTTTACATTCCATTGTTGGCTAGATCCTAACCCCATGGAATGTGTCAGAACGGGATTCTGGCTGTAAAGAGGATGGCAGTGCTTTGACCAAACACTACCTCAGGGAATTATACATTAACTTATACATTATAGAGTAAGTGTCACATATGCATTAAATATTCACTTCAAAAATCCCCTTCCCACTCCACTATTGCCTGGAGTGAAAGGCACTTGGGTGAAAGAATTCACTCCCATGCATAATCTCCAAACTGGGCATCTGCCACCCTCCCTTACATGACCCTTTTTACTTCCTTGCACATTCAGTGCCCCCTTCTGTGATGAACAGTGAGCAAGGGATTTTTGTATGATACTTTTAACAACAGGTCTACCTCAATGCTTGGATGGAATTAGGAAAATGAAAAGCATACAGCCCACACTGGGGCTGTCCATTCAGGGTCCCATGTTTGCAGGGCCAGCTGATCAAACAGAGGCCCCACTGAATCTGAATCCTTCCAGCAGGATGTCTGCAAGTAAACAGGCCTGCATCATCAGAGCATCTGCTGGCTCACACAGCTGCAAACCTCAGCAAGGCCAGAAGCACCTGCAGCGCCTGTTTGGACCTTGCCAAGTCCCCAGCTCCGCCCACCCTGCCGTTCTGACTCTACAGGTCTGAGACAGGGCCAGGGAATCCGCTTTTAAGATGCCTTGGGAGATACAAATACAAGCCATGCTTTGAACAACATCTTTATATTAACTGAGTTACTTAAAAGCCTCTTACTCAGTAAGTACTTTAAAAAGTGGAATTCGTGTTCATGATTGTACATCCATTCATTCGTGTAGAGACACTGTCTCTATTGCCTGCCCTCTGGATTCCTCTATCTTATTAGGAAAGCTTTAGGCAGGTCAACCTAACCTCCACCAGTATTATTGGGGGTAATGAATTTAGAAAGAGAAAAGCGATTATGCAGCCACTTGGTCTGTGAGGACGTGGACCATTTCGTCTTCCCTGTTTTTCTTATTTCAAGGCGATGGAGCACCAGAGCCACCATTAGCATCAGCGTCAGGCACACAGTTATCACCCACACTTAGGTTCCAGAGGGAGGAAAGTAAGAGGCGCCACAGGCCACAAGGCCTGCAGCCACTCCCAGCATCTCCTTGGAACGGAGAGGCGGTCACACAAGGTGACAGGGATGGCCCTCGAGCTGCTTGGCATGGGCCCACTCCACTTAACGAGTGTTCAGAATCACACTCAGCATGGAGAAATTCACCCTGACCCTGGATGCCTGCCCCCTGGCATACACTCACTTACATTTTTACTCAATTACTATTTCTAAGAACAGAGACAAAAAAAGAAAGAAAGAAAGACAAGACATGCAGAGCCCCACTGCTCAGCAGTCTTGCATGGAAGGTCTGAGAAGGGTCAGCAGGGGGCCCGGGGAAGTAGAAGAACCTCCCACTCGTGGGAATGCACATGGCGCTGTGCCCCATCTCCCTGGCCACACCCTTGGAGAAACTCCTGGTGTTTTCAGAGCAGGTGGGCTTCCAGTATTTTTCCCCAAAGGAAAAAGGGAAGTTTGAAGCAAGCAAATGATAAAAAATGAATAAATAAATAAATAACCCCAAGTCAGAAGGAGCCTCTAAGAAGAAAAACCAACCAAAGGACCCAGGGAGACCTCTTGACTTCGTTACTACCAGAGGAAGGGATGAAAAGCAACTCAGTCCAAAGCAGAAGGTAGGAGAGGGATGTAATGAATGGGACTGGATTCCCAATGGAAAGCAAATGAAAGAGGAAACAAGCCTGGGGACTGTGTGGTAGGGTGACGGCATCCAGGCCAGACCTGATTTCAGACACTGACTCTGCCACCATCTAGGTCTGTGACCAAGGACAAGGCATTTAGCTCTCCAATCCACAGCTGCCTGAAGATGGGGGATTGCCCTCCTGGCCTTCCCTGCCCAACCAACATGAGGAGGATCAGGATGAGGGCTAGCAACATGGGGTGTCTTCAACCAACGAGCCAGTCAGTGGGGAGGGGAAAACTAGACATTCTTGGGTTCAAGGAGCGAAATAAAATTCAAATTCAAATATAATCTGTCTTGCAAAAGGGAGTTTTAATTGTCTGTCTTTCTTTCTTGAGTTTTAATTTTCTTTCTTTCAAATTTTCTCCCTCCCTTTTTTCCTTCCTTCCTTTCTTTACCACTGAGCTATATTTCTAGCCTTTTAATTTTTTTTTATTTTTAATTTTATTTTGAGACAAGTTCTCCTTAGGTTGCTTAAGGCCTCTCTAAATTACTGTAGCCTCTAACTTACAATCCTCCTGCCTCAGCCTCTCCACCTCTTCCCAACCCATAGCAGAGACTATAGGCATGCACCACTGAGCCTGGTAAAAGGGAGCTTTAAAAGCATTGTTACATCTTTCACTCTTCATTCATATAGCAGCTTCTAGCCATTCTGAGGCTTCCTGTATTAAAATAAACATGTACTCTCAACAGAATCAGGGTGCTTTTATTTTTTTCCTTCTGTTTTTCTCCCTTTGAGGAAATCCCAGCATAGGCCACTGTAAATGAACTATATTGATTCCTAAGAAGCAAGATTAGGCATGGTAAATTGCAGAATAGGATATCCAAGGAACCAGGCTTCTACCAGAAAAATAGAAACATTTCCTTTGTCTCTATCCAGGTTGCCATCCTCCCACATGTATAATCAACATAATCAAAACCTTCTCAGAGTCTCAAATACAGTCAAATACTGGTGGTTAACTAATGCCAGGATTGTGAGTCTGTTTCTTGTTTTCCTAAGCATGATTTGGGGGGACAAGTCAGCCACTGAATTTATTGAATCCTAGGATCACTCAAGCTCTATTCTTAGGTCCAGCCTCACTGCCCAGCATACAGAAGGCATTCAATAAATGCTGGTGGAAATACATTAATGTCCCAAATCATAAAGAGACCTCTGGCTTTGGTGCCCCTTTGCCTAACCCATTGCACTGGCTCTGAGAAGTCTGCACTTTGTTTGGGGGTCAGGGATAAATAGTTCAAGCAAGCAGCAAGCTCAAGTCCAATTAGCTGAGAGCCTGACCCACAGCAGTCCATTTTCTCATGCAACTCAGCCATGTCGATATGAAAATCCCAAACAGCATAACTCTCCCTTAGGCCTCCTGCAAAGACCTCAAAGGAGAGAAAAATCTCTTCTTTCCCCTTTAGTTCAGAACAAAAACATTAATTAAGCAACTACTATGTGTCGGGAATAGCAACACACAAACACAAACAAGATATGAAAAAACAACAACCTTCCTTTGACATTCTCTGTTCAACCCTCCAGAGAAGCCTCCATGGGGATCAGGAGATCAATATTTCCAATCTCTCTGTGACCCCAGGAACACATATTTCATTACCCCCAAGTAATTCTTTCACAAGCTATAGTCAAGTCATGGTATATCTTCCAAGCTATTCATCAGTTTTTCTCATGTCAACTCTGACTAGGAAGTGTCAGGCACCTTCCCTTTGTGATTACTCAGCTACAAGGCTGCATTTCAGAATCCTATTTAGCCTCTGATGTGTACCCCACAGGAGACAGAAACCAAAGACGAACTTGATATCACTATGTCAAACGAGGAATAAAGCAGACGTGTGTACTCACCAAGGTACCCACAGAGCACCTGGGACTGTCTGGCGCACAAGCTGCCCACTGAGCCAGAGGGTGTTGTAACAACTGGGCAGACAGCTAGGAGTTTTAAAAAGCACAGTCATTAGCTATTTTACTGAAGAGAGGCCCGACACAGAACTATACAAAGACTCAAAGTAGAAGAGGGACTCACTGAATGTTCTTATCTCCCCCACCCAGATAGACAAGGTCTCTGCAACCCAGGGCCAGGAGATTACACACAAAGAGGATTCTGGATTCTGGTCTCCCAGATATCCTGGCTTCCCTTAACCAGCTGTCAGACTCCTGAATTCTGTTTTCCCTTTAACACACTCTAGCATTGAAATGACAATGTACAATTTATAAGCTAAAATAGTAAAATAAATACCTTGAATTATACTAAAGATGAATAAGAAAGGTCTTGACCCCCTTTGACAAAAGACAGCCTACCCATTAAGAATAATACCTGGTGTTTCTTTGGCTGGCCTAGATTTCAGAGTTCTTAAAATCACCTGTCATTATTTTTAACTGGCATATGAAAACTTGAATGAGTCAAAAGTACAAGGGCATATTGGTTGGCAGCTGCTTAGCTACAGTTTCAAAAGCTGGAACTCTTTGAAATGGATTGAACATTTCTTCCCTCAAAGTTATGACATCCAGAAATTTTGAGCTTCACTTTCTTCAAAGTAACAGCAATTTGGATATTGCCCACCTTATTCTTAGAGACAAAACTACACCGAAAAAATATCTCAAAGTGAAGAAATAAAAACATTCTTGAGTGTTCAAAGGCCTTCCTGCCTATAGTAGGAGCTTTGGATGAGAAGATATGGGCTAAAAATCCCCATTCTGTCATTGATTTCCCATGAATCTTTGGACAAGCCCTGGAGTTTACCTGAACTTCAGTGCCTACAAGTTAAGGCAGACATAATGCTTTCTCTGAGAGTTCTTATAAGATGGGAATTAGTTGTTTTATTTATTTATTTATTTATTTATTTATTTATTTATTTATTTATTTATTTATTGGTACCGGGGATTAAACTCAGGGGCACTCAACCACTGGGCCACATCCCCAGCCCTTTTTTTTGTATTTTATTAGAGACAGGGTCTCCACTGAGTTGCTAAGTAAGTGCCTCATCATTGCTGAGGCTGGCTTTGAACTCGCGATCCTCCTGCCTCAGCCTCCCAAGTGCTGGAATTACAGGCGTGCGCCACTGCGCCCGGCCAAGATGTTATATTTTAAAAAGACTGACAAATAAAAGTAATTAAGGAATGCAATCATATTAGCTATGTAACTTTTGAAAAAGAAGCCCTGAGCCCTCCTAAGCCTAGCATGATATAATTCTGTTCTTGCTCCTTGCATAGACAGAAACCATGCATCTTTTATAGATGCAGGGCCTATCTTTTGCAAGTAACACTGTCAGCATTCAGACCTGAATTGAACACTTCTTTTGACAAAAAAAACAAAGGCTTCATGGAATCCTTTTTTTTTTTTTTTTTCCAGATCTGTGCCTTTTATGACTCAATTTTAACATGGATAGTGTCAGCCTTTCCCATACCCTGCAACTTACCATCTCCGACATTCAACCTACTACAAAGACATCAGTGACACATTTTCACACATACATGGATTATGCGGTCTAGCCAACACACTCTTTCATTGAGATGGGGGCTCTCTGTGGCCAGTGTGGCATGGAAGTGAGGGCCCAGCACCTGGGCTGCTACAAACACATTCTGCTACCATGATGCCACCATATGCTGCTTCCAGCTGACATCTGTTCCCATATGTTCCTACCTAGAAGCAACCATGCTGTTTATTTTTAGAGATTTCTCCACAGTCTGATAGGGAGAATATTCCTGCAAATAACCAGCAGCAAAGACAGGAAGCTACACTGGGTATAACTGTCACAAGATTAGCAATCAAAGAAAGATTTCTCATTCAGAGTTGGTCTTTAAAAGGAAATGCTGAAAGTTATCTTAAATAAAAATCCCCAAGAATAGAACCAAAGGAAGGTAGAAGATGCAGAGGCGAGTCGCTTGGTTAGCAATACTTTTTCTCCAAACTGTGGCCCTATGCATTTCTTGGGGGGATTTCAATCCTTTTCCTGGGAAACAGCACCTTCTTCAGGCCACTGTATGTCGTGGTACAGAAGAGGGACAGTTCTATCCATGGGATTCAGATGCCTGACACTGCCCAAGGTCACCCAGGTCATAGGTGTCTGTAAGAACAAGGTGATGTAACTATTGTCATTTATAATTTCTAGCATGCAGGACTTAAATGTGCACCTTTGGTTTACTTTCTTTCTGATATGAAATTACAGTCTTAAAATCCTTTCTTTCTTTTCTTTCTTCTGTTTTATTTTCAAGCAGAGCCTTAGCAATTAAGATCATGAATTGGGGCAGGGGTTGTAGCTCAGTGGTAGAGTACTTGCCTTGCATGTGTGAGGCACTGGGTTTAAGCCTCAGCACCACATAAAAATAAATAAATAAAATAAAGACATTGTGTCCATCTACAACTAAAAAAACTCTTTAATAAAAAGATCATAAATTGGATGAAGACATAAAGATGCAAATAGTGACTACTCAGGCCATAAAAAGCAGTTCTTAGTTTTTAAATTATCAATTTTCAGTGATTGGGGTATAGATTTCTTTCTTTCTTTCTTTTTAGATCATTGAAGCTATAGGTATATATGAAATGGTTTGTAAAATGTAAAACACTATAAACATCTGAGACATTTATAGTCTTAGAGACAGTACTTTTTAGAAGACCCTGGGCACTCATAATGAACAAATGGGGGACTATGGGTTATACAAGTCATAAAATAGAAGGAGTCACAGAATTAAAATTTGGTGTAGGTGATTTACAAAATAACTAAATGACTCTGATGTGAACTGTAAGTGTTGGGGTTCAGTTTTGCCTGTGATGACACAGCTCAGAAATAAAACAACAAAACAACAATGTTTCCAGAGTGTGTTTCTGAATCACTTGAGGGAGAATCACCTCCCTGCTTGTCAAGATGCAGGTTTCTGATGTGGTATATATACACAATGGAATATTACTCATCAATTAAAGAGAATAAAATCATGGCATTCGCAGGTAAATGGATGAAGTTGGAGAACATAATGCTAAGTGAAGTTAGTCAATCACAAAAATCCAAATGCCAAATGTTTTCTCTGATATAAGTAGGCTGATTCACAGTGAGGTTGGGTTAGGGAACATAGGAGGATTAGAGGAACTCTAGAAAGGTCAATGGGGAGGGAGGGGAAGGGAGGTAGCAAGAGGGTATGAAGGGAGAAAAAAAAAAAAGATGATGGTAGAATGAGATGGATATCAGAATCCTAAATGCATGATTGAAGACATGAATAGTATGAATATACTTTGTATTCAAACAGTGTTATGTTGAAAGGTGCTCTATATGTGTAATATGAAATGCAATGCATGCTATTTTTTATATATACAAAAACGTCAAATTAAAAAAAATAAAATAAATTTTTTAAAAAAGATGCAGGTTTCTGGAGCTTAACTTAAAACCACTGAATAATAATTTTGAGATGGGGTGGGATACAAAGGCTTAGGAATTTACATTTATAATAAGCACCATGGGTGGTTTTTTTTTTTTTTTGTTTTTTTTTGTTTTTTTTTGGCATGGTAAATTTGAGAACCACTTGTCCAGCTCTTTGTGACTTGTAGGTTAGAAAGGCCTTTTACAAAATGTCATTTGACCTCAAAACAATCCAACTAGGTGGGTCAAGGAAAAAGTATCTCCTCATAAGGCTTATGTACGTTCTGAGTAAGCAATAGTTTTATATAATGTGAAAATGTCTATAAGCTAGAAATAAAGCCATTCTTGCTGTAAGATCTGAATTATAAAATGCTTCAATGCAGTCAGTGGTGGTGGTGTGCTCCTATAATCCAGCTATTCAGGAGGCAGAGGCAGGAAGATCATAAGTTCAAGGCCAGCCTCAACAATTTAGTGAGATCCTGTCTCAGAATTTAAAATTTCTTTAAAATGCTTCAATGCCATTAAAATTGCTTCAATAAACTTTATGTCAAAGTAGTTCCTGCTCCAGTCCTCCCAACCCCTCCAACAAACACAATGCATCTCTTGTGATTTTAACAATTCTAAATATGGATATTATCTTTCCTCCAGATACTAAACTCTTTTTAGAGAATTTCTAGCAAGTATTATTGAGAAGGGAAAACTGTTCCAAATATACAATGATTTGGGGTCAGCTTGGCTTGTGACCTTATCTTAGAATAAGAATACTTATAACAAAGAATTAATGACATTTCACATGACTCTACATGCACAGTTTCATTATTGATGGTGATATTTTCTGACAGTGGAATTGTGAAATGCACCTCTCTCCAAGACAAATGAGCACCAGTCACTTCATTCCATGGAGAAGGAAACACAAGTCTAGTAGGTGAAACAGTGGTAAGTCAGGCCTTAGTTCATGGCTATAGCCAACGCTTTTAACAGCTGAAGGCTTAACACTAAAGAGGTACAAATGAGTGATAAAATTACTTTTCAAATAGGTAAGACTTTTAAAAATGCCTCAAGGTGTCTCAGATACAAAACAGGGTGTAGACAGTGCCAGCAACCTATGGTGATGGAATTTGATGGACAGGCATAAAGGGATGGGGTGGGGGGGCTGCTGCTTCAGCACCTAAGAGAATGGTCCTGCCCTGCCACTTGCAGGTAAAAGTTGGGAGCGTAAAAGCATTCCTTTCACCATCTTTCTCCTTAAACTCCAGGGCCAAAAGTACCAAGAGATGATTCACTTGGATGTGGAAAGATTTGCCAACAAAGTCCTGAAAGAGAGATGTCCAAGGGGACAGTTCTTTCACCAAATCATCCATCCTCTGCAAAGAAATGAAACGTCCTCTGTCTGATTATTTTTGTCTCCTTCTAAAGTAGAATCAAGCTGGATGAAGTGGTGCATGCCTGTAATCCAAGTGGCTCAGGAGGCTGAGGCAGGAGGATCACAAGTTTAATGCCAGCCTTAGCAACTTAGCTAGGCCCTAAGCAACTTAGCAAGACCATGTCTCAAAATAAAAAATAAAAGAAAGGGCTGGGATGTGGCTCAGTGGTTAAGTGCTTATGGTATAATAATAATAATAAAGTAGAATCAGAGTAAGTCATTGACCTTTCTTTCTTTTGGACTTTCTGAGCCAGCAGCTTAATTACAAGAGTTTATTACAAAACAAGTAAAAATGACTCCAGTGAGATTGCCGTGAAGATGTCAAAGCAGAAGTGAAAACGTGATTAAGTCAACAGAAAGAAACAAATGACCATATGAGAAAGAATCCCCCAAACAGATGACAAAGTTACTGCTACATCTGGTGTAGACAGAATAATCTCTGATAAACTTGTTCTAAGAAGGATTGAAATAACCCATGCTGAAATGAATCCAAAATTTAAAAATTACATTATACTTCCCAGAATATTCCCATTTATATTCGGGCGACAGTAAATATTTCAGTGCTCATAAAATACACTACAAAATTACAATGATCTTTTTTCAGATAAATTTGCAAAGGTTAGCGGACTCTGTGGTCAGTTCAGTATCTTTCTCACAACCAAACTCTGCATTCTTGTTCACAGATGAAGTAACAAAGATTGTTAGAATGGCCTAAAGTCATGAAAGAGTGGTTATCTGTGAACTGACTTGTCAAGACAGATGTGGTATTTGTCAGGGTGGTAGCAGGGAAAGCCAGATGACCAAAGCCAAGGTTTAAGTCACAGCATCTTTCGTTTGCTTTCATGAAACCAGAAAGATGCTGTAGTATTTCCTGAAATACTACAAACAACAACTCCAAAAAAGCAACTCTTTTTCTCAAATAGCTGCTTCATGATTTTTCTTTCAGAAACACAGAGTCTCTTCTTTGGGAACAACCTGCTTCCCCATTACCAACACAAGGACCCAGGAAGTCCTGAGGCACCAGAGACCCCTCTCCCAGGGAACAGAGATGTGTGGAACATGCTAGTGTAAAAGAAAACAGCTGCCTGCGGAGGCTTGGAAACGTGTTCAAACTATTTTCAGAAAGTTTGGGCTTCACAACATCCAAAAAGCATTTTCCATTTGCCTTCTGTTTCTCAGTCGCTGTGGTTAAAGGAACATCTAAGCCAAACATTTCTTACTTATCAGGCATAACAAATCCAAGGGCTCACTGGAGAGAACAGAGGAAGGGATGGTCCCAGTCCACAGAGGATCTCTTTCTTAGCACCATAAGACTTTCTCTTCTTGTAAGAGACACAAAATCCAGGCAAAGTGGTGTGTTCCTGGGTTGCCCCAGCAAAGCCAGATGCTAACTCACTGAGAACACCTTGCACTGCCAACAATGTTCCGAGGTTTTAGGGTGGCTTTTCTCTCTGATACCAGCACCCATGTTTTCATTTTTCCTCCCTCCACTCCCCTTCATGCAGCTTCCTCTTTGAGCCCTCTACTCCTAATGTCACTCCATTGCTAAGACCCCTTTTTACCTGACAGCTCAGAAACTGCTGTGACTAATGCTAGGTTATGAAGGTGAAATAAGGTCTACCCGAGTATAGCCACAGCTGCCAAACCAGGCTCAGTCTTGGCTCCAAATGTCCCGGCTTCTTCCTCAACAGAGACTCTTGCCAGAGGAAGAAGGAAGAAAAGGAACCTGTGGGGAGGGGTGGGACTGGAAGGGCCAGGAGCAGCTGCACTAGGTGCTTGCTCACACACCGCCTCACCAAGGCTTTACAGCGTCATCTTCACCGTGAAGAAACTGAGGTCAGGTAAAGTGAAGGGGCTCCAACTCTAGCTACTATGCCAACAAAGGCTGAGCCCAGATCTGAACTCAGCAGGAAGCAACTTAAATATCAATGAGATAGTTCTGATAACTCTCAAGGAAAGAGCCAATCTGTAACCAAAACAGGACACTTTTTAACAATTGTTAAAGACTGTGGTAGGACTTTTTTTGGGGGGGTGGGGAGTACCAAAGATTGAACCCAGGACCATGCACATGCTAAGCAGGCACTCTGACATTGAACTATATCTCCAGCCTTTTAAAAAATTTTATTTGAGACAGGGTCTCACTAAATTGTCCAGGCTGGCCTCAAATTTGTGATCCTTCTGCCTCAGCCTCCTGAGCAGCTAAGATCACAGGTGTGTACCACCACACCCATCCTGGAATAGGACTTCTTGTATTTGATGTTTCCCTTTTAACCTCTGAGATTCCTTTGCTGCAATTCCCTTCTGTTTGTTCTTCTTCCTTCTTTACTTATTGGATCTGTCCAGCTTCAAAGCCCATGCTCATATATGGCACCATCCTGCTTTCCCAAACACAATTCTCTGAAAGAGACTAGAGGAATGTCTTATGAATCAAATCTGTCAAAAATTTATGGGGGAAAAAAGGCTACAGGGAAAGATCAAAACCAGGGACTTGATAAATCTCCAATTTTTGGATCAATCAAATGCAGAGATAAAAGCTGAATGTGTTAGAGGCAAGGAAAAAGAGAGTGAGTCAAACCCTTGTAAATGCAATTCTTGCTAGAAGAGTCACCATTCTCTCCCAGATGCACTGCACTGTTTTTCAAGAGGTCAAGAGAAGTCATGTTCTCTGTTTTCTGGGTTCTGTATTAGGGCTTTTATTCTGTATTAGGGCTTCATCTATCTGTGATGACTGAAAGCCTTATTTCTATAATACATCACCGCTAGAAATAGCAATATCCATGTCCTCAGATGTTGAAGGGAAAAATATCAGTGCTAACCTCAAAGGGAGGCTTGTGAAGATGAAGAAACTAGCACATACACATAAAGTATTTAAATCTCTGCAGAGTAAGTATCAATAAAGTTTACCTTTCACCATTATTTCACCTATGGTGCATTTTGAGAGCCAATTCAATATGACCAGGAAACCAAAGAAGGTCTCTTAATGGAGGTGGCATCTTACTAAAGCTAGAAGGCCTTTTATAAAAGTGATAAAAGACAGATCTCACCTGGGCACAGTGGCATACGCCTATAACCCCAGTTACTTGGGAAGTCAAGGCAGGAGGATTCCAAGTTCAAGGCCAGCCTGGGCAATTTTGTGAGACTCTGCCTTTAAATAAATACATAAATACATAATTAAATAAGGGCTGGGATGCAATCAGTGGTAGAGCACCCCTGAGTTCAATTCCCAGTGATGCAAAATGAAGAAGAAGAAATAAAAGAGAGCTCTCTCAGTGGAAGAAATAGCAACAATTACGGCCCAGGAGCATAAAAATTAATGGCCCATTTGGGTAAACCATAGAAGGTGATGTAGTGGGAGTGTAGTTTTCATGTAAGAATTTAGAAAGGGAAGAGGCTGAGCAAAAGCGGGGCCAGACCTTGAAAGGTCTCGGATGTCATCTAAGAAAGCAGAACCTAAGAAGCCTAAACTCTCAAGGCTTTCTCATACAGTAGATTATCAGCTGTGCCATTCTATGTGCCCTGTCCTTAAATGGCAAAGTTCACCTAAAGAACCATCTGAGCGAACAAGGAAACTAGATCCACTGATTGGAATGTACAAAAAGAAAAGGGGATGGAAGTCTGAAGGGGAAGCGGTTCCCAGGCACCATTTTCTTTTAATCACATTTTAATATCTCTAAAATCCAGATTTTCTTTTACCATCAGTGCCACCTTAGCATTAACTGGAGTGATTCTTCTTTCTCAGTGGCACATAAAATAACAATGCATCTTAAAGTCAACAGTGTTTGCAGTTCAGTGAATAAGAGCTGCCCTGCACAGCCTTGCAACATGTCCAAGGCAGCTGCGCCAGGTGCTTCCTCATAAACATCATCTTCAATCCTCTACACCTCCAGGAAGCAGGTGGCCCAGTGAAGAAACTATGGCCCACTAAAGTGGAGTGGCTGCTGTCTCCCAAAGACTCAGCAGAGTGTGGAACATGGTGTGTAAGCAGTAGACTCCCACATACATCATAGTGAAGGGCAAGAATACAATTCACAGGTTGGGAGGAAGAGATTAGGAGCAAGTCCTGTGCCACCCAGAGAGTTAAGGCCACCCAGACCATCCAGGCAGCAAGGTGTTGGAGAAGGGCAGTCAAACACCCATTTCTGGATATCAGACATTAGAAAAGAAACAAAATGAATGAGGAACAAAAGTAACTAGTGGTTGGAGCCTGATGCAGATTTCATGTAAACAAATGACAGGAGCAAACCTTTCAGTCTAAACAAGCCCATCAAAGAATCCCTACTATATTATCAAACTTAAGGTAAAATATTTGGAGAACATTGAATTCCTAGGTTAAAACCATTTTTGTGTAAAGGACACTCGAAAAACCAAAAGCACACCATGTGCTTTCAAAACGACAATGGAAATATTTGTTTATCTCAGCCAGGGCCACGTTTCATCAAGCTGTTCAGAATCTGCAAAATGGAATACACCCTAAAGCAGAAGGGCTGCCTAAGCAGGGAAAACACATCTGGCAGATCCAAATGATCTTTGCAGGATCCCCTCAGGACCGGAAATTCTCCATCAGGAGAGCAGCAAGGGCTATCTTCAGCGCACTCTCCTGCTTTCTGCTCACCTTACTCCTGAACCTCCAAAGAAGGGTAGGAGTGGCAGTGGGGAAGAAGTCAGGCCGGAGTCGCACCCCAGTAGTGACCTGCATACCTCTCCCAGAGCTAGGCTCCTCTACTCTATCTTCCGGAACCTTCTAAAATTGCAGCCTGAAGTATGTTGTAATCTCTGGGCAAAGGCCGAGGAGTCAATGACCTCCTCAGTTCTAACCCAGATTTGATGTGGGTTCAACAGTGAGTCATTAGCTTTTTTCTCACATTCCTGTTTCCTCTAGGAAAAATGATCTGTCATTCTTTCATATCTTTATATGGAAGATGCTGTGACTATGTTACATCAGCGTCTTTTCACCAGGCAGAAATTCTAATTAAAAAAGTGCAGCTCCTTGGGTAAACCACAGGGGTCGCTGTGGAGACAGAGAGGACCCCAGAATTCCTTCTAAAAGGTCAAGTGGTCCCTGCACACCCCTCAAGCTTCTCTGAAGCCCAACCTCTATCCAGCAGGGTCTCCTCGGAAGAAGCAGGAGGCCGGCTGGCTTGGCTTGGCAACAAAGACTATCTAACTGTTTTGGTTAAAAACTATATATATATTTTTAGGGCTTTTTTCTAGTCTGAAAAGTAAAAAAGAGGAAATCCTGAAAGAGGAGAATGTGACCTAACTTAAATGTAACCACAATTAGGCACCAGAGTTGATACAAGCAATGATGCAATAAAAGGGGAGGAATTAAAGTTTGGCCTGTTGTATATTAATAAATCTTTCTGGAAGTCAGAGTTCAAGTCTATCTTTAATCTCCCCTCTCTCTCTGTGCCTGTGTATGTGTGTGTGGGTGGGTGTTTCTCACACCCCCACATACAAACACAATGAGAGAACCTTTAAAAAAATAAAATAAAATAAAAATATTACATAAACCAAATACACTACTGTATTCCAGCAATTGCTAACATTTTCCTCCATTGGGCAGTTGGCCAACAGACCAGCCATTTGTATATAGAAAGACATATTCATGAAGAGAAGACTAAGTCACATTCCCCCAAACCATAGTGTCATTGGCATTCATTTTATATTTCAAAATTTCACTAGGAAAATTAGGGGGAGAAATAGAAAAGGAGATTGCTTAGTATTAGCATTCATGTGAAACAATTACAAAGGAAAACTCACTGTGATTTTTTAAGCTGAATATTTTAGATTATCTAAGGCAGTATGTTAGAATAAACAAAAATGATTATTTATTTTCTCCAGTTCCCTAGGTTGGAGATTCCACTCTTATTAGCACAAACAGCTTATTTTACTTGAAAGGAAAATCCAAGATAATTCCTCAATTCTTTTTTTTTTTTTTCTCTGTGTTCTAACATCATACTGCTGCTGACTGAGGCTACTCATGGAGGGGTCAACACCATTTCTTAACAAAATGAAAGGAAAATGTTGATGTCTCTAATGTAGGTGCTGTAAAGATCGCAATATTTGCAATATTCAAGTATATACCATACAAAATGGTCTAATTCATATTCTATTTAATTAAGATAACTTTCTGGGGGCTGGGGCTATGGCTCAGTGGTAGAGTGCTAGCCTCACATGTGCGTGGCCCGGGTTTGATCCTCAGCACCACATAAACATAAATACATTGCATTGTGTACAACTAAAGTAAATAAATAAATATTTTTAAAAAAAAGATAACTTTCTGATTATCATGTTCAACGCTTTCATTTTAATACTATTTGATCACAAATATATTTTACCTTTGTTATTACTTCTAAAATGGTACTATTAACAGAATTCAGTAGCCCAAGATAAATACCAGGGTGCCAGAGCTCCTAACCATGGGCAATACTGCCACTTGGGGCCAGATAATTCTTTGATATATGGAGAGAGGGGTGCAGTCCTGTGCTTTATAGGAAGGTTAGAAACATCCTTGGCTTCTACCCAATGAATACTAGTAGCACTACTCCACCCCTAGTCATGACAACTAAAAAATGTCTCCAGACATTGCCAACCATCCAAACAGACATGGTGGGGGTGGGAGGTGGGAGGGTTTCCATAATTGGAACATTACCTGATTTGTTACAATGAAAATAGGAGAGAAAGAAACTGAAAACTTGTCTCTTCCTTCCTTTTTTTTTTTCTTTTTCTTTTCTGAATGTCAAAGCCTCTACAGATGCTTCTTTGATTCAACAGAGTCTGAAACCTTGTGCAGTATCTTTTGAATCGACTTCAAATGGATTGTCAAACTATTCAAAGTTCACTTAATTTCCACTGGGCAAACTATCGGTAAACCTTAGCCTAACTCCACTTTGAGCCTTAAACTAACAGCATGTGAAAAGATCAATATGAATAAATTCAAAACTAATCAGACCCTTTCTTTAAATGTTGACACAGTATTATTTATATCCCATAAATACATTCTTGACTAAAATTCATACTAGGAGCTTGGCACCTGACCAGTTCTATTCATATTTACTGTATTTATATAGTACACTTAGCCAAAGATAATATTTAAGACAAAATATGCCTGAGGGCATATACAATATCTCTTATATTTTTACTTTTAAATCTCCACATTGCTAAAAATATTTAGTCTGAACTTCATAAAATGTCCCACAAAGGGCTATCAGCAATCTGTAGTGATATATAGCTCATTGAGTATAATTAGAGCATATTTGTAATACTTGAGCTGAAGTCACTCCCTGAACACTAATAAGTTGGTGGTAAAAAATGAACCAGTGATCTTTCCCATGCCTTCATCTCTGAGACTTGTGACCCTCGCCGGATCCACTGCAAGAAATGACAGGCGCACACCCTCCCTGCAGCAATTCAGTGACAGGCGAGTTAAAAGCTAGGCAGAAAAGTCTTCAAGAGGGAAAGCTGGTATAAAAGCCAACACTGTACTTTTAACTTGCTTTTAAAAAATACGGTGGAGTAATTTTTTTCTTTTCTTCCTTTTTTTTTTGGAAGAGTTCACTATATTCCAGAATAACTAGAAAGTGCTGGAAAATCAGTTAACCTACTTTCTATAAAATTATCCACAGTTCTTGCACAGTAGTATCAAATCTGCTGTTAATATGGTTTTCTGCTCCTAAACTTCCATATAGTACACAGGCTTTTTACAGCCTGTATTTGTTTATTGAAAATCCTGATCTCATCAGAAGTTTTAATTTGTCTGAAATCTGAGGACAGAATGGAAAGGAGAACACACACACTGGTCTTAGATGCCATATTCTAAAATCCTCCTGATAATCCAGAAATTTTTTCCAATTTGTTGATGACCATGACCCTGGGTTGGACTGTCTCAGCTCATCTTCATCTCTAACTTATGTACACTTGAGAGAACTCAGAATCAATGCCTTCTTGGGTAACTTGCTCTTTTCACATCTTATAGAATGGTGAGATCAGACCTCCTCTCAGTGTTGTAAAAGTCCCGGCAGTTCATTTGAGCTTTTGCATGTACACACTGAAGAATGAGTTATCCAGGTCCTACATTACATTTGCTTGTCTCCCCAAATACCAGTAGAACCAGTGCACGTGCTAGAGAGAGCAAATTGACTCAACTCTTTGCTCAGTCTCAATGGTTTTGGACTAAGTACAATGAACTTTCTTTCCTAATATCTCCTTGGCTCCACCCCAGAAAGAGAGTTTTGCTTCCCAGGGGGAATAACCAGGGTGGAGTGTATTTTGTCACTGATGTTGTGGACAGTGCCATAATTACAATAATAAAATTATCCTGCTTGCCAGGATTCCCTGTATCTCTTCTGCCGTTGAACAAGAAGACAACTGTAGCAAAAGAAAGGTGTCCAGAAAGACTGGGGTTAGACATATGGGCAGACATTCCAAGGCCATCAATACAAGACATGGCAAGCCACATAGCTGAGACTTGTCAAAATAAAAATAAATATTAAAAAAGGAAAGCACCACCCAGTAATTAGAATTTCAGGGATAAAATTACCAAGATGGCTGTATTATCTATTTAGGCAAGATGGGGAGACTTCCCAAAGGCAGCCAGCAAGTATATAGGGCATGGAAAGGGGAGGAGAGAAATGGGCAACCAATGAAAAATTTATGACTTAGGATTTGGAATACTCAAATGCTGAAACGTTTTTCACTTTTTTCTTCTAGTTCTTCTTTCTGGTATTTAACCCTTTCAGGTATCACTGGCTGCTGCTGCTGTTGCTCTTTCTTTAAAGAACTCTGAGCTAATTCTATATTACTCTACTCCCCAAAGAACGCCTCAATAAATCATTTCACTCCCAGTGCTACTGTGTGCCAGCCAGTTTTGAGGACACCGCTTTGAGGGAAGCCTAATAATAATAATAGCAACAACAATAATAATAAATATTATTATTATTTTAAAATTAGCTGTCTTTTCTATCTTAGATTTAGGGAGGCATCAAAGACACTGCAGAAAACTTACGAAAAGGCATGAATACCGAGCTCAAGGTTTTAAAAGATCAATGATAAACCCCTAAGGAAAATAACCTGCTACCCGGAGATTTTAAGAAGGCACGTTTGGTGAATTCTGAAGAAAAAAAAAAAAAAAAAAAAAAAGTGAAGTAAAACCTTCTTTAAAAACGTCAGAAAGGAAGTTGTTCTTTCTACAGCTCCAGGTGGAGTCAAAAGGGGACATGATTACAAGGGTTTGCCTAGGGGGAATGTAAACACCTAGCGCTTGCTATAGATACCTCAAATACTGAAGGGTTTTTTGAGGGGTCTCCAAATCGGGTTTTGTTTTGGCGATGCTGACATTTTTAGGGGAGTGAGAGACAATAGAGGCGGCTCCGGGGAACCAGCTGATAGGTCGGCACGGAAAGGGGGCGCCTTCCGGAGAGGCTAGTTTGGAGCCACTTTTTTTTTTTTTTTTTTTTTTTTTTAACCCTTCGTGTTCCAGTTTGGCGCGCCCCACGCCAAAGAGGCAAAGAAAACAAGCTACCAGGATTCTCTGAATTTAACTCTGCTCCAGGGAACGCCAACAGTTTGACAGAAGAAGGTTGAATCCTAACTGGTGGCCGAGTTGAGAATGTTAGGGAAGAGCAAAGGAGAATAACTCCTTAAAAAGGACTGAGGCGTTGGGGGAAGGGAGAGGTGGAGAAAAATACAGCAGACAGTGTACGTTTTAAAGCTTGAAGGTCTCATGCACATGACTGGATGGGAGGTGAATGGGGCGAGGGACATAACCGGAAAAGAGCAAACCCGGACCCAGAGAGGGAAGGGCGATCCCCGGAGCTGCTGCGGTTCTGAGAGCTCCGGGCCAGCGTTAAGCCTCGGGGATGGGAAGCGAAAAACAGTACTTACTTTCGGAGGGGAAGAAGGGCGGCATGTCTATTTTGTAAACCTCCTTGGCGTAGTACTCCTCGTCGCTTCTCTCGCGCTCGCAGGCGGCCGCCCTTCGGCTCGCTTTCTCCTGGAGCAAGTCCCTAGTACTGTTGTAGATGGAAATCACCTCCGGGGGAACCTCCTCGGGCTCGGGATAGTCTTCAGGAGGGCTGGTGAGCTTCAGCTTGCTCAGGATCTGCCCGCGGATCGCCTCGATCCTCTTGCGCATGAACTGGTCCATATCGAGTGTGCTGCAGGTAGACAGGCTGAGCGCGACCGTGACCAGATGCAGGATCAGAAAAGCGCTCAGCACACAGTAGTGCATTTTTTTTTTTAAAAAAAAAGGTGGAAAAAGTGTTTTGTTTTGTCTTTAGGTTAAAAAAAAAAAGAAAAAGAAAAAGAAAAGAAATAGAAGCCAATAATTCTCAAAGCATAGGTTGGGTAGAATTGTTTGTTTTATACGAAACTTTTGCAAACAATCGAGTCAATGCTGAGTAGAAAAATGTATCTTGTCTGACTTCCTTAAAAAAAGAAAATGCAAGTTGTTCCAAAAGTGGAAATATTAATATGGGATGGGCAATGGAACCCTGACTTTACGGAGTAAGAAAAAGTTTTCTTGGAGCGACGAGATGAGGGAAAAAAAGAGTCGAGTGGCTATTAAGCAGAAATAAATTTAAGAGGAGGAAATGGAGTTCAGTGTGTCAGTCTCGGGTGCCGAGTGGCGGATCTGAACTCGGCTCCTCCAGCCAAAAGGGAAGAGATGAAAAGGTCCCGGGGGTGGCAGCTGGCGAACTGACGGGAGGGGCGCCGGGAGCGTTGTGAGGATGCTGACCCGGGCTGTAATTAATATATTTAAAGAAGGAGAGATTCGGCCGTGCCTTCCACTGCGGCGCTGAGAGCAGGAGCAGCAGCAGCTCCGGAGCAGAGGAGCGCACGTGTGTGTGTGTGTGTGTGTGTGTGTGTGTGTGTCCGTCCGTCCGCGCGCGCGTGTGCGTGCGCGCTACAGGCGAGCCTGGAGCGCCGCGGGGAGGCAGATGCGCTTCGCACCGCTTTGGGGACTCGCTCCGGTGCCGCAGAACCCGCAGAGGCTGCCGAAGGGCAAGATTCGTGCTCCCGGAGCGGCGCGCTGTGGCCTACACCGGGGCCCGTGCGCGCCGACCCGCTGGGTTACTCCACGTTGATGCTGCTGCCACGCCGCCGCCGCCGCCGCCGCCTGCAAACGCGTCCAGCCTCCAGCTCCCTCCTTCTGCTCCTCCTTCTCCTCTCGCTCCAAAGGCCAGCCCGGCAACTGACGATCAGCTGCCCCGGTCGCTTTCACCCGCTATGGACTGCAACTGCAACCCCAGAGACGCGCTGGCTGCGGAGCTTTATTCCTAAGGGAGTTGCGTAGGGGTTCCCTTGGACTCCCACCCTTTCCCAACTTCTCCTGGCTTCTATCCCGCTTGAACTTTCTCTCTTACGCACTTGCCGCCCTGAAATACACCCTTTCTTTTTTTTTCTCCTTTCTTTAGCCGGCCAGCCCCTCGCTTTATCCCAGAATGGCTCCCTAGACCGTTATACTAATGTTCTCCACCCCTCTCCCCTGCTTCTTTCATTTGCGCCCTCGCTTTGCTCCCTGGCTCGCTTTCTCGCCCTCCAGTCCTCTATCTCTTTCTCTCTCTGGTCGGGAGTTTCTGGAGCTCCGCTCGAGGCGAACCTTCTGCTGCCAGCAGATAACATCACGATCTTGCCGGGAGGAGAGATTTATAAGTTCTCTCTGAACCACGTGTTTGCCTTCAACAAAGTGACGTGCTAGGATTACAGTCAGAAGTCCTCCCGTTACTTAGACCACGAGCTCTCCCGAACTGTAAGGGGGGTGTGGAAATGAGGACGGTTGTTGGGAAGAGAGGGAGGGAGTGGAGCGTGCGCCTTGACAACAGTGATTTACGGTTATTTACTGTCTATAGGCATTTTGGCTTTGTCTATAGAAAGATGTCTATCAAACATTCCGTTTTTACTTAGTGTGGTTCACTCGCAGCCTCCCAGATTGAATCGCTGGCTCTGGAATTAAGTCTTCTGGATTTTGTGTATGTGTGTGCGCGCGCACACACACACACACACATATGCGTGGAAGCAACAGTACACTGAGCCATGAAAACATGCCTTCTGGTCTGATTCCTGACCTAACCTTTAATCTTATGGATTCCATAACAGGTTGCTGTTCTGAAGCCTTTTAAAAAATTATTAGTTTGTTTACAACCTAATCCTCCGTTTGATTGTGAGCTGGTTGGAAAACAGGATCCATCTTTTTTTTTTTTTTTTTTTTTTAACCTAAAGGATGTTATGTTCCTTTCACTGTTTTGAATGGATGATCATCTTCTTAATTTGCTGCCTAAACCATTTCTTGTATGGCTTTCTCTTCTTCCTAGACTAGACATTATCAACCAACTTCATTCTTTCCACGGTTTATATCCAGGAAACTGGAATTTTAAGCGTTTGATGTCTACTTTTTTACACTACTCATAACTTGACATTTCTACTTCAACCTTGTCCAAATTAATGAATACAAGCATAATTCTTGCCACTGTTCAATTTTCCCTTTTTATTTTACCTTTAGTTTCTCAAAGTCAACATTTTAATTTTAGCATGACTCTGTGGCCATACTGACTAGACAGATGATTTAAACTGGAAACTGCTGAGTTTTCCCCCAAATTCAAGACCTCTAGATTACTCCCTACTCCAGATATCCCCTAGTTCAAACGTTTCAGAAAGTTCCTTGTGATTTAAAGCTTTTGGAATTTAAACTTTAGATGTGTATGGGGCCTATATCAGTAGAGGGCTGAATAATAACAATAACAACCAACATATATTACACATAGTAATGTAGGATATTATTATACACATTTTGTAGATGAGGAGACTGAGGCACAGAGAAGTTAAATATCACAGTAAGCCAGGCACAAGATGCATACCAGTAATCCCAGAGACTCAGGAGGTTGAGGCAGGAAGATAGCAAGTTCAAGACCAGCCTTGGCAACATACCAAGACCCTATCTCTAAATAAATAATAAAAGGTTGGGGATGTAGCTCAGTGGCAAATTGCTCCTGGATTCAATCCCCAGTACCAAACAAAAAACCGAGTAAATGGTAAGAGTTGGATTTTGCAGTCAGAATCCACTATGTCCTTACCCATTATGTACTTTTAAGAAACCCTGGTCCTAGAATATTTTCTGACAAACAAGAATTCCATGGTCAAAAAGTTCAGGAGATATAGGATACTCTCTTGCCCTTTTAGAGAATCATAATTCTCATTATTGCATTAAAGACTCTGAAAATTACACAAGGAAGCTTGTAATGAAGCCATTTCATCAAGTGAAGTCATTCCTTTAAGTTCAGTTTTGAGTGAGAACCACAGTAATCAAGCTATACAGAGGACAAAAAGTGAAGATTCTTATGGCTGGGGCAATTATAGAACATACAGCAGGAACTACAAATAAGAGCTGCTGCCTAAGATGTCACTTTGGAATATGGCTGGCTTCCTGAGTTAGCTATCAGCATATTCCCTCGAGGATGTGGGTTCAGCTTCCCGTCAAGTCAGTGAGCACTCTCACTGTATTTAGAGACTACCTTTGTGGTGTTAACACAGATGCACCTATGTTTCATGGATAACGACCAGAGAGAGTGTGGGTAGAGCAGCAAAAGCCCACCTAATACTTCTGGAAAACAACATAAGCCATAAAATTCTTCTGACAATCACCTCCTTCCTGACATAAACATCCACATTTGGTTCATAATGCTTATAATTTGTTGAACACATATTGCTTACTTAATGCCCCTCAGACCTTTGACCTATTTATAAGAGGATACTTTAATGTCCACAAAGCCCAGAAGGTAACACAGAAAGGGAATGGTAAAATCTTGTGGTGATGGGAATGGGCATAGCATCCTCTGTGTAGCAGGAAAGGAAGAACCCCTTCCTATCTCTTGGGTGAGCAGTTTCTTCAGGGCGGAACAGGCATGACTGCAAGAGCTGTCTCCCTGGTTATCAGAAATGAATTCTTTCATCTATTAAATTTTAACTCAAGCCCTTTTCATCTCTGTATTCAAAAAGCATAACATTCATTAAATTTTCTAAGTTTCTGTGTGCTAAGGACTCTACAGTTTTTATGATAAGAATAAACTATACACACTGTCTTGACTACCTCAAGGAGGCAGGAGAGGACAGTGGTCAAAAGGGCAGGCTCCAGAAACAAAAATTTCTTGGGTTCAAATTCCTGTCCCTTTTTGGCTTTGTAATCCTGACCAATTACTTGGATACTGTTAGCTCCTTCACCTGTGCAATGTGGGTATTTACAGAGTATGCACCACATAAATTACTGTGAGGATTAAATTACACAAGGTTAGAGAAAGTACTTATAAAAATATCTGGGACTTAGTATGTGCTCATTAAAGGTTTACATACAATTACCTTATCCTATTCTTTCTTCAATTCTCAGGGAATTTGCAGTAAAATAATCTGGCCTTCACTCTTTATCAAACATAAATAGAATGAAAAGGCCAGGAAATAACCCAATAAGAATTTGCTTCATGGTTGTGCCTCCTAGCAGTTTCTTTGGACACATGATCATTATTTAATTATCATGTATATCACATATACATTATATTATTTTGTACCCAGTTACTATAAAAGGACAAGAAAACACACTTAGCAAATAGAAGGCTAAATGACTACCAAAGTGTAGTTAAGCATTCAACATTAAGTTCTCTTATTACTTAATGCCCTAAAATTCGTTGTTTCCAGCTCAGAGGAGAGGGTGTAGCTATTCAGCCAGTAGCCCTTTTCTGTTCATTAATGGGTCTACTCATTTCAGTCATGTGCAATTCCTACAAGAGGTTGATCAAAACTCATCCCTGTCCTGCAGTTTCACCCCTATGGGCCATGCAAGAGCATCTGATCTAATAAGTCCTCCCTCTAAGTTTTAAAAGCTTTCTTCAATAGTTTCCAGCATTAAAACCAGGAGGTGGGGAGAACGAATATATGAAACTACTATAATGAGTCACATTTAAAAAAAATTTTTTTTTTTTTTTTTTAGTTGTAGATGGACACAATACCTTTATTTTTAAATTTATTTATGTGGTGCTGAGGATTGAGCTCAGTGCCCCACACGTGCAAGGCAAGTGCTACCACTGAGCCACAACCCCAGCCCCATAATGAATCACATTTTTCATCAAATAGTAACACTTGATAAATGCAAAATAATCCTTTAACATGAAAAATACACTGGAAGTCTTTACAGTCTTAATTGTAATTTTATCTGATTCCACAATTCAAAATCATGTTTGGAATCCAGTTTTTTTCATGTCCTACATACATGTTTTATAAACAAGTTTATGGAATAATAACAGTTGCCTACAGAATAATAAATTATCCTTTTTAGTTCATTTTTACCTTAGAATAATGAAATGGAAAGGTTAGTGATTTCCCCATGAAAAGTAATCCAGTTACCACTTTATTTTGTATCTATGGGTTAATCTAAGTGAGAGGTGATAAGAAATAGGAGGAAACAATAGCCAGAGGGCAAAATGGAAAGAGAAGGGCTTAAGGAGATCAGAGGTGGTAAAAGATAAATGATACATACATTCAAGAAACAGGGGGAAGGGCTGGGGTTGTGGCTCAGCAGTAGAGCACTGCCTAGGATGGAATTGTGTACACCTAAAAACAAATGAATATTTAAAAAAGAGAGAGAGACAGGGAGAGGGAATAGCAGAGCTTATCAGTAGGCTGCAAGACTTTAAAGAGATAAATGCCTCACACTTCAATGGTCCACTGTGGAAACATCATCTCACCCTCTGGAATTATGATTAACTGATTGATTACTACTTGTGGCTTTTCAGTCACTCATATCTCTGCATTTTCAGTTGTCTGTGAGAATTCCAGTAAGAGGAAAGTTTTACATTAGGAGGCTGATTGTCAGCAGCCTGGCCTATGTCATCTCCAGGATATTGTGAAATTAATGGCAGCCTTTAATTTCTGGTCCCTGGTAAAATCCACCCACTAAAACAGCATTTAGTGATTGAAAAAATAAGCAAACATATGGGGAGAGTTGTGAGACAGCATAAGAATATGAACATATACTTAAGAAAATGCTAATGCTGACAAAGGAAGCCAGCAACAGAATTTCCTTCCAGATCAGTACAGTGTTTGACACTGCCTTTCAGAATCTCTACTCCTGCCTCACTTACCCACCACCTCACAGTTCATGGGTCACATAGAAAGGAAGAACCCAGAACTAGGTAGTGTGTGTGTGGGGGGGGGGGGGGGGGGGGGCGCGGAGCAGGGGAGTGAAGTATTTCAAAAAAGTAAAAATAAAAATAAAAGGAAGGAAAAGAGAGGGCATATGATAGGGGAAAAAGATGCATTTTCATAATTGAGTATGATTAACATAAAATAGAAATGTTTTTTGAAGATGTACAATCTTTAGATGAATTTTTCTGTCACCATCTCAGTGGGCTTCATAGATTGTGCACAATTCTAAAATGTGTCAATTTCCACCAGCAAACCATTGTTATCAATCCACTTTGCTTTCTGCTTCTTTGGTCTGAAATTAGAAATGAAAACAAAGCAAACAATACAAGGTGACAGAAAAGAAAAC